>JAPMOR010079607.1:360448-374594 GCA_026543865.1 Argiope aurantia | reverse complement strand
TGATATTAAATGTTTACTTATGTTAAAGTCATGTAAAAAATTTCACCCATTGATTAATTTGGAAAACAGAGATGGACTTACCTTTAACAAATTTCTTATCAAATTTCTTCCAACTGGATGGTATCTGTATTTGAGTTGTTGCCTTCACATATATCCATTTGCACAATTGTAATTCCAAAAAATGGTTTCTCGCACTCAGGGAAGAATAAAATGTGTAATTATCAAATTCTAGAGGTCTTATTTTTTGACGATTACAACACTTTATCTTTATATAAGTCGTACATGTAAAAAATCGATCTTCCGACAAAGTAAAGGTCATTATTTTTTTCATGTCTCGAGTTTTTTCAAAATGAATATATCCTAATAGAGTTTTCAAAGAGCAATCTTATCAAGGTCCACTTTAATCGAAAACGTATTTCCATTTAATTAAAAAACGACACTTTATTTTATGAATTTATCAATTATGCATATTTCGATATGTCACTTGAAACAAATGACGATAAAATGCGATTGCGACAATATCTCTTATTGAAATATATTTTAACAAGGAAACAAAAGTGGCTTTGATAAAAAGAGCAGGTCTGAAAAGTATAAACTTACTCCTTCCTTCTTATTCATATCATTGGGCAGATTAAAGAAACGAATTTCGCTTAGTTATTGTTTCGGCCTTTAACTAGTTCTACAACTTTAGTTTTATGACTGGTAGACCCTATAAGGAAACGCAAAATAATCTTAACCAGTAGGAACGAGTTTTAAATTTTTATTACTTCCTACTGCACTGAATTTAATTAGTCTAATGAAATTGTTCTCGAACAAGGAAAGCATATATAACTCTAATTTTACTGGTTTAATTAGTTGACTTCATTATCTAAAACAGGTCTGTTTGTGAATCCGGATAAGAGGAAGGGCAGAGGGGTGCAAGTTGAATTTCGTGATTTTTCGCGTTTGAATTATTGAAACCAAAACTATTCATTTGAAAAATGTTTTAATCAAAAAGCTATGGCTATTAAATCTACTTATAAATTAAAAATACCTATAAAATTATCTGTAAAAGGATATGGTAGTTTATACAGTTGAGGACTAAATTTTTTTTTAAAGTAAAAGTTTTTTTTTTTTTTTCTTAATTTGAGCAAAAATTTTGTGTTTCCCTTGAATTACAAATCTTACAAATTTGGTGTAGATTCTCACAAAGTTCAGATATCTACATCAACATTATCTACTACAACTAAAATATCTACATTATTTTCTGCGAAATTAGACTTCGTTGGAAAAAAAAAAAAAAAAAAAAAAAAAAAAAAAATGAGATCATCAAAGATGCCTATGAATAATTTTCTACCAATTAAAATTCACGAACAGAAATACAATAGTTGTGGTTTCTAGTGGCACTTGCCATGGACAAACTCACTGACGAAGTCAGCGATTTTAAGTCTAGGAAGCATCTCTTGTTTTCAGTAGCGCCAACTAAGGCGAAAAGCACGTCTTAGCTACTCACGCATCACATTCGCTTGCACAACCCCTTTTTACAGGAGGGAGCGTTCACACATCTCACAGAGACAACAGATGAAGAGCAGCCACGCCAGAACCGGGACTCGAACCCAGGATGCCCAAATAACGGGGAAGATGCGTTACACCTATGCTAGGACGCCGGCGTCGATTTAGGCAGTACTATAATGATTGATATTCAGGAAAAAAGGAATGGAAACTGAATTTCACTTAAAGATTTTATTTTAATTACTAAAGATGAATGCATTTGCCGAAGACAATCGCGCACGCAAACACTACAATTTAACGCTTTTCGAAGGCCAGTCGCAACAAAGTAAGACTTTTTTTTTGTAATTTTAGAATCGGAAAAAAAATTTGTGCAAAAGTTTTTATTATTTTTTTGGTCCGCAATTCTATTTGATATAAAAAATTTAATTAATTAATTTCAACTTAAATTTTTCGATAACTCTTCTTTTTTCAACAAAATCGAATTTTTTGAAATATAATGCGAATATCGATCTGAAATTTTAACAAGTTAGTTGTCTTTGTGTGATACTGAAGTGGATTTTTTTTGATAAATATACTAATTATGTGTCACTGAGAAATATGCTAATAATGTAAAAAAAAAGATACAGCTTAGTAAAAAGAAATTCTATAAGATAATAAAAATTTATCATTCAATTTTAGTTTGCACCCGATCAAAATTTTGATGTGAAAAAATCATTTACATTTTTTTATTTGTTCTAATTTATAATTATTTGTTTAACGAGTTAATCAAAACAGAACAGTTAAACAAAAATATACCTTTGCTAAGTTTCCTATATTTTAGAGGATTAAAACTATAAACAAGATTATCAGTAAAGTGTCTTTGAATAATTGATTGTCATAATTTCTTTAACATGATTGCATCTTTTGGTTATCGTATAGGATTATGAATCAAAATGATTTATGAATAATCAAAATTACATTCAGATTCAAAAAGCTATACAGATCTTTTCGTTGGATTTAAAGCTATCAAATTTACCATTTGTTTATTTCTTGCGCAGTACGGAATCACTGTGCAAAATATTAATTAGATTTTTATTATATTAAAACGAAACAAAATGTGTTCATTTTCCATCAATATATTCTGAGTTAATTATTATCCTACAGAAATTTTTCATCATTTGAAATTGAAAAAATTAGTTTCCCAGTGATATCAATTTAATTTTTAAAGCAATTTTTTCTTTAATTTTGGTTAATTTTTAAAATTTATAACGAAAATTTTCATTTTTGACGCAGTATATTGTTCTCATTTATTTTCTATTGAAATTATCAGTTGACTATTAAATTATATACAGTTTCATTTTATGTATTTCACAACATAAAGTTTCAAAAAATTCAAAATATAATATTCAAAAGATAAGTCACGATAAATTAAAATTCAAGAGCATTTAATTGTCAATAATTACTTGATATTTTTCGTTAAGTTTCAAACAAAAATATCTCATATTTTGCATTATTTTGATATTCTTTTATGAGTAAATCCCATTGGTTTAGAAACAGATTAGCAAGACGAATCTGGTATCGTGCGAATCTGTTGCACAACGAATCTATTAATCTACAAAAATACGAAACAGATTCGCAGACGATAAATAAAGAATTCTAAGTTTCGGAATTCTAAATTTCGGACTAAAGTTTCAAACTTACTTTGTAATTTTTGCTAAATGAATTTCTTCTATTCACAAACTGCATTAAGAGACGAAGGTTCTTAGGTAGATTTTTTTTATTATTTCTTTATTTTAAATTATAATTATCTACAGTTATTTCGATTGTTTAAAGTTGAAATTTTTATATTTATTATTTCAAAACTGACGTGTATAAATTTTAATCATTTATTGATATGTCAATTCCATTTATTTATATTATTCTTGAAGTAAATTATATTATTTATATTATATTATATTATACTATATTTAATAATATAAATTAATAATTTATATTATTCTTAAATAAATTATTCTTGAAGTAAATTAATGTGATTACGCAATTTTATTCTGCCACTTATAAATATCTTTGAAAATAAATTAATAATGGTTGTAACATAAAAAATAACAATTTTTTCAAAAACAATTATAAGAATTCATGAAATTAGTCTGTTACATACTTAACATTAAATTTTAGACCTCTTCTTTGACATTCTTTTTTCTTTTTTCACAATGTAAAATTTTTATATACTTCTACAATTTCATCTTAGTTATTTTAATATGCAGTATAAAATATTTATTTCTAATAATACATGATACTCCAAAATCAAGTCTATATATCATATCGGGAAAGCTTGTAAATACAAAAATATGTTATTCAAAAAAATTGCAAAACTTTAAAATTACATTGTTGGTATATGGCACTAAACTACTATAAACTATTATAAACGGTATTATAAACTTAGACAATACTAATATTGTTACTAATTGCTATCCAAAAGATTTAATTCTAACAGAAACAAATAAAAATCAACTTGAGGCTACCTTTCTGGATTTAAAAATCAAAAATGCTAATGATAAAACAATAGTTGGTATCTACGATAAAAGGGATGAATTCAACTTAAAATAACAAAACTTTGTAATTATCATTCCAATCTAAACTCTAAAAATTTCAAAAATCTAATTTTCTCACAAGTAAACAGGATCAAAAGGGTTTGCAATAATAAAAATTCCTATATTGAAGCATCAAATAGGCTCATTAATAATGTAATTAATAATGAATTTCCCAGAAATTACTGTAATGTCATCTTTTTGATTAGACAAGGTATGATTTGGGATTAATCCTTTACCTAATTGAAAAATAGAGCTTTCCTCGCATATTAGATCACTCAATAGATGGCACTGGGACCCTAAAATTGTTTTTTACCTCAAATGCGTTAGCTTATTGGTGTTAAAAGCGGGAATCACAATCGATAGCTTAAAATTTCTTTGTCTGCTGCTGATATGTTCATTCCTTTTTGTTTCATTACTGATTTGAGTGTTATTATATGGCATTTTTGTTATTATTGTAATTTTTGTTATTGTATTTTGTTTATTAGTGAGTGTATTCTTCTATTTTATTGTTTTGTTTTTCCTTTCTGTTAAAATAGTATATCTCTTGGGCCTAATTTCAGGGGATGTTCGGGTCACGAGGAATCATTATTAATTTATCTAGTCTGTATTCCTTCACAGAAAAATCCCTTTTTTGAATCCCTGTCTGAGGGTGACCCTTGAAAAAGTCTTCAGACCCGATTCTTTTTTATTTGGTTTAATTTGATTTTCCTATTAACATGATTTTTATCACTTTTGTCTTTATTCATCTGTGTTTTAGAAGTAGCTGCACTTGCGCTCTCTAAATAATATGATTTTTTTCCTATTCCTTTTTTGGTTTTAGTTTGAATAAGGATTAATTTTTAATTGCGATTCCGAAACTATTTCGTTTTCAAAATATTTCTTACTTTAGATTTTTTATATATATATATATTTAGATCCCAGATTTAGCATCTAAATTTTAGAAGTTTATCAAATCCGTCGAGAAACTTACTGTCTTTTAGCCTATTTTTCCCTACATTCGTAAACGCGATAATTGTAAAGTATAATGATTTAACTAAATGACATTTTTTATGTGAACATTTTTAGTAAATTGTGGTTCTGCGTCAAATTTTGGTTCCAAACGGTTGGCAAAGAAAAAGCTTCCCAAATGCGTGTTCAGTTTTCTTTTCTATACTATGTTACACTCCTGTGCATAACGTCATATACTTGCTGCGTTTACGGCATAGCCCAATGTCTATTAGAGAGTATGCAAAAAGGGATTGAAGAGAACATTTCTATTTTTTTTTCTTTCTTTTTTTCTCGAAGTTGTATATTACAGATGACAACATATAGTCTGAATTATCAGGGTTTTTTCGGTTAATGGAATGAGGCTCTACTTATTACAATAACTAAGTGTAATAATGGCTTGTAAATATTTCATCTTTGTTAATTCATAAGCACAGATATCAAACTAGAAATCGCATTCTTTTTAGAATTGAATATTATTTGTTGTTTCATGTTAGAACATAAAGAACGGAAAATTCCTTAATACCGCGAAAAATGTATTCGTTTTTCATTTGTATGAGGTTAAATTCTCATTTGCCGACTGACAAGGGGTGGATATGTTAAACATTGGTTAAACTGTTTATTCGATCAATTTTTTATCCAACAATGTGGAACGCTTTGATATTTTCAGAACTTTCTGTTGGTCAAAATTGTATACTATGAAGCCAGTACATTCTTGATTTGTAACAAATAAATTGCGGTTTCATTTTTATGCTTTTATAGAAACGAACTTTCCTTTCTCCATTGGATTGTGAATAATTTATTCTTGAAATTACTAATAATTAAAAAAAAATTTCGTACTATTGTACATTATATGAATATAAAGACTTCAAACATGATAGTCTTTAAGGATAAAACAACAAAAACTATTTTTTATCAAGTAAAAAAACTATCAAATTTATGAACTTTATTTGATGTTTTAGGTGGAATTAAAGTGACCAAAACTTACTTTATAATAGATTAAATCATGGCGAAAGCTTCATCTGCTCTGGTAAGTAACAGATCTATTTTTAGATTTTCAATGTTCCCCACAAGGAAACTCATTCCATTTTGATATTGATAATATTTAAGTATTTTCGAAATAAAATGAAATTCGTTGCAATTCATCAGCATTCCAGTAATTATGCTTTGCTACAGTCTGTTCGTCTATGACTCTGCCGTATTCCTTCTATTCTCAACAGTATAAATGAACTTTTTTAACATAATTTCTTGTTCCAATATTTGAGTTTCTCCATATTTCATTTCTGACTAGCCGCCTTTGGCGACCAGCCGGTTCGCCAGTATTACCGCTAGCTACAAATTTCAATTAAATATTTTAAGTAACTGGTCTCTTAAAGGATTCTCAAACAAAACATTTTTAATCTTCAAATTTTGATAGTCATACCAAACTTATACTGTTGTTTAGATCGTTTCGTTCAATTTACTATATATATTTTGCTAATTTGTTCTCATTTCCGGTAAAACTTCAACTTTAATTTAAAATGTAAATGACGAAATTGCAAATAATATTAAGATATTTTTTTAATAAAACCAAGCGTTTTATTTTATTTATCATCTTTATTGTTATTAATTAATTATTATTATTATCGAATATGAGTATTGCAAACAGAATCGCTCGGTATTTAAGTCTTATGTTAACTACAAAATATTTTTCAACATTTATGTAATATTTCAAACAATAATTCAACAAAAACTTCTGAGATTCAGCATAAAATTCAGTTTTTAGTTTTGCTTTCAAAAGGATTGAAATGAAATCAATAATAATATTTTGTTCCGGCCTATAAATATATTTCAAAAATTATGAAGTCTAAATTTAATGCAGTAAGGTACCATATTCTGTGAAATATTCTGGACACACCAAATTTTAAATAAATGAATGAATGTTTCTAACTAAGAAAAGATCAACTAAGATCAACTAAGACGTATTTATAAAGTTTTAAATGTTAAAAATTTAGAAAAACTCACCATTTTCATAATCTTAGGCCAATTAATCTTGAGAAACCTGCACACTGATTGGCGTATTTTCTTTGAAGCGATCGATGGAAAATCTAAAATTATCCTTTTTTTATTGAATAGTGATACTCAAATCTTCATAAATCAATCAGTTTAAGTGATTGGAAATTCATTCTTAAAAGTCAGTGATTTAGTTGATTGGAAATTAGCTCTATGACCACCATAAAATCTGTGCTTTCTCTTGTGGTGTATGCATTCTTCTTAATATCTGCTCGAATAAAACATCACATACAAAAGTACTACATAGAACAAACACATCAAAAGTAAGCATAATAATTCAATAGTTGCGAAAAACAAAAGAGAGAAAAATGCAATTAATAAGCAGACGATATTTAGAAAAGTACAGATATTTAGACTGGAAAATGAAATTATCTGAAATTAGCCACACGCGCAGACGATATTTACAAAAGTAAAAATATTCAAACCTGAAAAGGAAAATATATGAGTTATTCCATAAATAAATGCCATAAGTTTGTTTACATCTTCATTATTTTATGAGTCTTTAAATATCAAAATGGGTCCGTGACTGAATAAACACCCTGTATAGAGAGTGTAAAAAATCATAAAATATTTTTTCTTGAATTTATTTTTTTAGAAAAAATAATATTTCATATTTGTTTCATTTCCTACAGACACGTGCCGAAAATTATATGTTTGCAAATTTTATTTCCAAAAAGACTTAATTTATTTTCAGTTAGACCTTTAATCAATGTGATGGCAACACTTTGAAAAAAGCTATTTTTTTCCCATGAATGCAAAACGTGCTTAATCTTAATTTTTATTTTTGACGAAAAAAATTATTGAAAAACATAGTTAAAATGTTTATTTAAACATTCATTAAAAATAGAAATTTATTTTAAGATTAAAACAGTAGTATCATTTAAAAGATAAATTTTTGATCTTTAACTTCATGTAAAAATCCTTTTTGTGCGGTAATATTTTCGGCAGGTATAGCAGAGACACGTCAAAATTTCGCTTAATTTTTAAATAAATAAAATTCTAGTTAAAAATTCGAAAAAATAACTCCCAGGTGCACATTCCCGGCCTCCAAGGTATACACGTGCCAAATTTGGTAGCTGTAGGTTGAATGGTCTGACCTGTAGAGCGCCAACATACACACACACACACACACATTGAGCTTTATTATAAGTATAGATATAGATTTCAGATTTTTTCTTTCATATCATATCATTGCCAGTTGTAAACAGCGGTACAAAAATTATTCACACAAAATTTCAAATTAAAGTTTAAATTCATGAATGAAAAATGTATTGTCAATTCATATAGTCAAAACTTAAAATATATGTATGTTTTAGGCACAATATAATGTTCCAAATAATTTGTACGTTTCGATTTTCATTTTCATTTTGACAAATGCGTGTTACCCTGATGTACGACCGATATAAGTTATGTCCATAAATCAAATTAATTATGAATTGAATTTGTATTTTTCAAATCTGTTTTCATTCAAAATATATTATAAAAATTAATCATAAAAAGCAAAGATTCAACTTATATGTATATAGCTATCATAAACGTATTTGTATTCTAATATGTGTGCCTTATTTTTTGTGTATATAAAAAGTATATGAATATTTTGTATACCCATGTCATAAATTAGTATCTCGATCCTCTCTATCAATACTTTTTCATTTCATTTTCGGAATAGATATTCTTTTAATAAAATTTGTATTTCCACGCCAGTTATAATTTAGTATCTGATCCTTTTTATTGCTGTAAATTACTGAACGCGGTTTCAATTACTCATGCCTCTAACCATTATGGTTAATGAAATGTGAAATGGATACAAAAACGTTACCGTTTTCAAGGATCGCACAAAAAAAAATATACATTTTTTGCTGCACTTTTTAAGAAAGAAAGAAAACATTTGAATAGCGCATTGGAGCAAAATAAAAACTTCAGTCTTGTGAAATCATAAAATGAAAAAAAAAATCATAAAATGAATAATGCAAAACTTTTCTATTGAAAGCAGAGTAATGAATATAGCAATAAGAAATAGGTTATTATTTTTAATGTTGAAAATAAAGAATAATTATTTCGAATGAAAAATTATGAATTCGAATGAAAAATGATTCCTTATTCGAATGTAAAGTAATTCTAAAAGATAATTGAAAAAAGATATTTCAATCAAGAGATAAAGAAAAGCAATTTAAATTACTTACTTAATCATATACCCACAGAAACAAATGTTTTAAACAAAAGAATAATGCTTACAAGATAAAAAAAAAATGTCATCCTGGAAAATTAATAACAAAAGAAAAGATATTCGAGGAGTGTCTTTAAAAATCGAGCAAATAAAAAAATCCATAGCTATTGATCAGCTCTCATCCAGAATAAATGGTTTTCCACATAGAAAAAGAAGCTTTGTTCTATTCAATTCTATATCCGTTTAAAGAAAACAGGAAGAATTATCTAAAATTCAACCACCATCCTTAGTGGAGAGTAAAAGATTGTTGAAAAAGTATTCTGAATAAAGAAGATAATTTATTATTTCTCCAAACACTCAGGAGGTTCTTGGACAAGACTACTAAGCCATATATTATAGACTAGATGCAAGGATTAAATGTCAGGAGGTTGTGAGAATGCACTCTGGAGCGTACTAAGGGGATTTCAAGTCTACATGCTCTCGGAATAAAAGTATTGAATATAATTCATTTTTTATATAGAAGTCATAAATTCAGCAGAATCGCTGCACTTCAGATGAAGTAGGGAATTTTTAACCATGCCAATGCAGTTATATATCTCCATTGACCGTTTGTATGAATTTATTACGGTTGTATGTTACACCCACCGTTCTGTGACATTGATTTGGTTCTGCCGTTACCAAGTAGCTAGATAATACCTGATCATTCATCTTATTAAAAATAAGATGGATTTTATGAAGATGTGACAAGCAGTAAAAATATATCAATAGGGAAATTATGTCGGAACTTTATTAAGTAAAGAAAGTAAAACAGGTCAGAAAGTAGGAATAATCAGAAGAAACTTTTCTTATTAAGAATTATAATGTTTTGAAGGTATGTGACCGCGTTTGGCAAGACATTTTTGAAAATATTATATTTAAAAAAAAAACATCTATGGAACAAAAATAAACTTATTAAAAGCCAAGCTTTAAAATAATTGAAAGGAAAGGCGATTTATTTTTTTATTAAAAAGAGATATAAAACAAAAACTTTCTGTTTCGAAGTTCATCAACTAATTCTTTATCAAAATCTTCCAGATAACTGAAAAAAAAATAATATATCACCTAGTTTCCTAAACCAAGAAATAGGTTATATTACTTTTCAACTTTTAAACATTAAGATTTGGCTTTTGAATAATGTGAAATTTTCCAATTTTTGTTCTCAAGAAAAACATTAAAGCAATCGTAAAATCTTTTTAAATCGACATGTTGCCATTAATTATTCAGAACATATTATATCAAATTTTAGCAAAAAAAAGGTGCATTATATTTTAATTTATAAAGTTTTTAGTTAGATTTTATAAAAATGAAAAGTTGAGAAAAAATTTTTTTAATGTAGTCGCCTATTTTAAATCCGAGTGATTCAGTTTTAAATTAATCCCTTTTCACATTAAAAAAATGAATTTTTGATTCTAAGAACTAGAATTTCATGAATATTAAATCGAATCATTACATTTTGCTTTTTATTTAACATGTTTTAATAAAAAAAAACATGTATGCAAGCATATTTTTCTTTCTGAGTACATTTACTTTGCTAAAATACATATCAGTTTTTCCAGGAACAAAGCGTTTAAAATTTTATCTAAAATAATGAAAGTAATTAATTCGGAGCATTGATATACAGAAAGGACATAAAATATTCGAATTTTTAAAGACTACTTTTACTTGGTTTTTAATGTTTTTTTATATCGTGTATTTTCAATAAAATGTTCTTTTTGATAGGAATTTTCAAGTACGAGATAACGACATGTTATTTGATAAAATATATTATATAAGCCGATTGATATAAGGAGTTTTTTAAATATTCTGACATTCAAACACATCTACTGAATTCAGAAGAATATTTAACATAAAACTATTAAAAAATGAAAACAAATAAAATGTTTGCATCAGCTTTAATATGTGATAACACTTCATTTACGATGAAAACTGACGTACCAGGAAATTGAAATCGATGACATTGGAAATTTGAGATAACGTTCATGGAAAACAAGAAACACCTCGAAAGTATTTTTTTTTTTTGTGTGTGTGTGTGTGTGTGTGTATAAATACTTGTTCTAAAGTAAGTTGCTAAACGTTTTAGCCTAGTCAAGGATTAAAAATAAAGTTTGATATCTCAGTTGCAAAATCGATAATAACTAATCCGTTCATTTTAAACAGGTTTGTATTGGACCTGTTGAACATTCACCCTATTGAAACCTCACCCTATGTGACGTAAATGGCATTTTCAAAATTTTAATGTCCATAAAAAATATTTTGTTGTATTCTCCAATTTCTGTTGTATATGTCTGAGTATAATTAAAGAAGTATATATATACGATGATATTGTACGATTAAAAACATCATGAAAGAAATGCAATTATGATGAAAACCCAAAAATTCTATTAATTTTTATTTTAAAATTGAAGCATTTTTTTCGTATTAAATTAAAAAGCAATTTGATTACCAGGTATAATTTTTAGTGAATTTGGACCATTTAAAATTATTTATAAAATGTGTCAAGTAAACTTCACCAGAAAAATTTTGAAGCGGAAAAGAATAAGCGAGAAATTTGGCAACATTTATCTGCTCAAGTGAAAAATTCTCCCTGCCAAAAATTGAAACTGTGACTGTGAATTTATGTGTCAGTCTTTAAAGAATTACGCAAATAAAGTTGAGATGAAAAAAAATTAAGTTGAACGGTTGAAAAGCACAAAAGTTGAAATTAAATTGAAATGGTAGGGAAAAAAATTAGTTTAATAATAAAATAAATAGAATCTAATGCATATACAGGGTGTCTTAAAACCTTGACCGCGGCTTTTATTCCTTAAATATTGATCATAGACATATACTGTAAATTACAAAGTTGCGTAAAAAATGTATGAAATGTTATGAAATCGATTAAAAATTTCAGGGGATTAAACTTCAAAAAATACAAAATTTAAATTGTTATACGGACCCCGTACAAAAAAAATTCCCTGTGGATAAATTTTCTCTAAAAATTCTATTAAATTTGATATTTATTATAACTTAATATTATCTGCAAGAATGCCTTTGAGTGATATATTTTAATAAATCTACAAATAAAATCTGAAACAAAACTATTGAAATTTTAAAAAAATTATAAGAAATTTAAAAATTGATTTAAAAAAAAATAATTTCAGCTAAAAAGATGAATTAAAATAATTTTTCGTGGTGAATTTTAAATATTAGTTACCTTATAAATCAAAACTTTTTAAATAGCAATTATAATAAAAACAATTTTCGGATAATAACGAGTCATTTATAAATGCTTGGCAATAGGTTATTGGTGTGTATCCTCTGATTATATGAAGAAAATAAAATTCTGTAAACTTTTTCATTTTTGCGCTTTTGAAAAATATCTTAGAACTAAAATAATAGAAAATTGTACCATTGAGATCTTTTTCTAGCAATATATCTGGATGAATGCATTAAGATATTAACGACTGCTTTTACTATTATTTATTCTTTTTCATACATTATTCATACATTAACGCTGCTTAATGCAACTTTTTTTAATTGTTAATGGCTCTTGTCCGATAATAAATTAATAATTTTAATAAGAAAAAGTAATGGATGTTGGAACATATGTTTAAAAAATTAACTGAAATCCGAATTGGATCTTACTTTTTCGATCAAAAAATAATATAAATAACATAATTTGTGAATTAATAAAGCTAAAATTTAAAAAGTAAAAATAACGAGGACTGGAATAGGATTAACTGAGCAATGTGAAGTTAAGTTTTTTTTTCAAGCTTGTTTGTTTGGTATGAAACATTCATTTGAATTAAAATTTCTCAATGAATTCTAAAAAGGAAACACAATTTTTTTTTGGAAAACCATAAACACTATTAAAAAAAACTCATTTTTCTGTTTAAGAATACATTTAAATTATTGTAATTTTTCTAACTTAAGCGAATACGATGTCTTTGATTTTAAAATTTTGAGTTCTCTTATGTAATAACAGAGAAAGAGTTCCTACTCATTTTTTTTAAAAAAAAGCTACTTTACATTTGTTGAACTAAACTTGTTAAACTAAATTTTTAATGATTCTGTTTGCATCAGACAGAAAATTACATGTGTAAAGTCTCCAGTTTTCCTCTTACCCTCTAAGTCCCGGTTCTATTTAAACTAATTTCGAACACACTTTCTCAGATGATGCTCGTTAGAATGAAAGTGACATGTCTTTTGATGTTGTAACGCATCGCTTCGTCTTTCTATGATGACCATTATTAGATTTGAAAGTGTAATAATTCGCAGTTTCTCTGAAGTTTCGAACAAAAGTAGATTCTTGGAAGAATTACTAAGATAGGCGAAGTTAGTGGATGGCCAGAATAGTAAATACCAGGCATTTTTTAAAAAAATACGAAGTAGTGATATTAACGATAAGAATACGGAATTTTTATGCAAATTGTAAAAATTTCGAAGTGTGTGTGAAGCGTTTTTAAAAATATACGACCGAACTTATTTTTATATTCAAGGTAATAAGCTTCTCAGTGAAAAATGATTATTATCATATGTATATATTATGTAATTTTACATAAAAGAAAAATGCCTGGATGACAAATGAAGATTCATATTGGATGCTTCAGAGGAAGGGAGGAGTGTAGAAGCCAACAATCAAAAAGATGTAATTTCCAATTTCATTAATTAGTTAATTGATTTAATCATAAATGTTAAGCATAATAATAATTTTTAATTTTTTTTATTTATGTCTACAATGAATTAATTTCCAGAAATTGAGGGCGATTCGATAGTTTTAACAGTTACAATTTTTTCAGAATTTTAAAATATTGACAACTTTAAATTTAATATGCTCTATAAAATCCAAATCTTCATATGACAA
>JAPMOR010079607.1:271897-352222 GCA_026543865.1 Argiope aurantia | reverse complement strand
TTAAAATTACAAAAGAATTCTAAAATTATTTTAAAATTACAAAAGAACTATTCCTTTTCTATTAGATTAAAGCCAAATCGTAAGATCAAACGAATATTTATTCCTTGGCTATAGCTATTTGCAATGAATGCATTATCTATTCTAAAATTCCAATCTTGGATAAATGAAGTGAATTATTCATGCGCACATTATATACATCAAATACGTGGCTACTAATTTAATTTTGAAGTCAACTGCGTAGTTTGCGAGAGTAAATATAACCTGACATTCCACCACTATGTAAGAATGTAAATAGCTTAACTTAGTGTCTTGATGTCACAATTAGAGGAAATATAATTGCTTTGTCATGTGAAACATGAATATACTACACGGCTGTTCATTTGGCATGTAACTGACGTCATGTTAACTTATTAATTAAATTGCTTTCATGAAGTAAAACCGCACCAAATGGAATTTCTTGTGTTTGCAAGAATTCCATAATTTTATAGAAACCCATAATTAATCTATAATTCACATTTTCTTTTCAAGAAAAGCATAAAAACCGACGAATAGAAAGTCAATACTCAAAGCATTTCATACTAATTTTATATATTTTGCCCTTATCACAAAACTAAAGTCTTTCATTCAAGGATTATTCAAGCATTTAAAACAACATATTAACGAGAATGACATACTATCAAATCTTGGTTTTAAAAAAATTTTATAAACTATATAATTTAACTGCACAATATGAAGTTGGGAATTGTATTTTTGAATGAGCATTCTTAATTATTTTATTATATTATTAACCATCTCTGGGGACATTATTCAGTCACTATTAATAGTTGTTAAAAAATTCCAACTAAGCATTTTGTGTAACTTGAATTTCCTTAACAAAATATTTCTGGACTTAAAATCGTAATAGACATATAATTCATAATTTGAGGAGCTTTATACCATTCTGCCAGTGTGCTATCCATATTCCTGATTTCTGTCTTATATTTACGTTCAAATTCAGAGAGATAGTAGGCATCAAGAGGATAAAAAATCGCCATACAAAATAGGGTCGCAGACGGCGTTTAGTTGGTAAAAATCCCAAAAATATAGGAAATCCGAGAATTGTTGGAAACTGTATAAAATTAATAAAAAAATAACAAATGATGTTTCAACTACGTGACCACGTTTATGGTGACGCTTATTTAGTGAAAAATCCCCAAAACAGACATTGAAATATCAATGAGCCTGGCAAAGAGAATGGCCCTATAAAAGCAAGGACTAGGGACAAGGAAGTTGAGAAGAAGACTTCTCGCATGTAAACTTTCCAAGTGTTCGTGTGAAAAAAAGCAGTGAACAAGTATTCTAGAATTGGTGGCCTTTTGTCTTCTTTCGCAAAGAACATGTCGGATTTCACGAATGCAAATGAAATGTTCTGGAGTACAATTGTCGGTATTCCCTGCAGTAAATCTGGAGGAACGTGCTGCAAGAAAACAGGGTATTTTGCGCCATTGAGGCGTTTGGGCAGAAGATACTGTCCCGATAGATGACCCTGCACAGATGTTAATATTGTTACAAGCCTGAAATTCGGCTTCCTATCATAGTTTGTTCCATCAACAGAAAGAAAGTTTTACAGTCATCTGACTGGGACGGAGTCCAGGTGGCGCGTCGGGAGTACCAGAGCTTGGCGACAAACTTGGCGACTATTTGGCGACGAATTTGGCGACTTTGGTGCCAAAATAGATTATACCCGAAACTTCGAGAATTTTCCCGATCCGTCCAGTAGCACCCGAGATACACCTCGAACGTTCCTGATTGGTTGAGAGGCTTCTAGCCCCGCCTCCTGAGACCTATAAAAGGGTCCGCAGCTGCCAGAGAAGAAAAGTCCGAAGACGGAGCGGAGGAGTCGTAAGCGTCAGAGCGAAATAGCCGGAAACGACGGTGAGCAGCGACGGAGTCAAGCTCGTGCTGAACTGAGCTGTGCGCTACTGTCTGCAGTAGATTCTGGTTGTATGCTACACGTCTTGGCTGAAGATAGTCGTCTCTATGCTGTATATAGTTGTCGTTTTTGTGCTGTCCTGTGTGTCTTCGTGTAAATAAACGTCGTTGCTTCTTTTTCTACTACTGATTGAGCGTTCTCCACACCATATAACTTCCACTATCCAAACGAATCCCGGTAAAAATTCGTAACAATATTAAACTTATGTTGTACGTTCGGCGAGATACTGATATGAGGATTTTCGAATGGCCAAATTTACATACGAGAAAGCTTCTTCTCGATTATTTTTTTCTGATCCTTGCATCCATATGCCATTCTCTTTGTCAGGCTCATTGATTTCTCGACGTTTGTTTTTGATATTTTTTGCTGAATAAATGTCACCTGCGAACCTATGTTTTATAGTAATTTTTCATCTCCTTTATGCCTAATATCCCCAATCTGAATTTATCTTTCTAATTTGACAACACTCTCTGCAAACATCAATACCAATGTTGTAGCGATGTTTCCTGGTGCCCATTTTAATTTTTCTTGGATATCTTAAAAACTGAATTTTCATATTACATGCTTATATCAAATTATACAGTATAAAATTCCTTACATTTTCAATCTTTTGCTTTCCAGTTATTTGCGACTCCTTGGATCATCAAATCGGCAAGTTACCTACATGAAAAAAAATAACTTTTAAAAATGTGCTTTTATTTCTTAAAATATTCATAGTTGAAACATTATTTTTTTATTAATTTTTACAGTTTTCAACAATTTTCGGACTTTGGATATTTTTGAGATTTTCACGTACTAAACGTTCTTTGCGACCCTATGTTGCATGGCGATTTCTTATCCACTTGATGTCTACTATCACTTTTCTCAATTTGTCGGTCACCCTATATAATAGGAGAAAATTGCAAAGTTTAAATATGGGCGTTTTTTTTTTTTTAATTTCACCATTGCTTGAATCCGATCTTAATTGTTAGTGCAACATAATTTCAAGAGTTTTTTTTTTATTAAAATCATGTTTTATATTGAAACCTACTTAACATGGAAAACTCAGTTGAATATTAATATCTTGATTATGAACTATGGAAAAGAAAAGACTAGGATGGATTATTAGAAGCAAATATGAAAACATCATGAGTGTTATTTCAAAAACGAAATTTGTAAAATAAGCTTAAAATATTTTTAAAAATGAAAAAAAAGAAAAAATATATATACGGTAAAAAATTATTAAAATTTAAATACAATACAATTAATTGAATTTTCTGGCGATACAAAAATCATTTTTGCGTTATAATATTTTCGAAATTAGTACATAAATATTAAAATTTCGCTTAATGTTTGTTTAATTAAAATTCTATTTCATATTTCAAAACACTCGCACCAAGTTGCATATTCCCACTCCCATATTATATGTATAATATTTTTCAATCGACTTGCCTCCGGCGCTCTTTGACCAACGGCTTAAGCAGACAGAGGAATAATCGGAAATCAGCCGCTGTTTATATCTAAAATTATTTATCTATAAAATATCACCTTTCAGGAATATCAGCATTTTGTCATGATGAAAGTGCAATAATGATATAACCGAAGTGCTCGACTAGGATTCACTTATCATTCATGTCGAAGGTGCAGCAATTTTTACATTTATCCATCCGGATAATTCGCTGTTCGTTTTCATCAAAGATATTTGGAACCACAATTCATTGCGAAGCAACTATAACTGATAGATAACATATCCAATGTCCTAAGCGTAACGAGTTGTAAGACAAATCGTAAAAATGCCACACCTTTCTCTCATTACGACACGCTTGATGTCATTTTTAGTTTTTTACGATAACAAATCTTACAAATGTCTCCACGTGAAAAACTTTTTTTTTTAATTTCGTATATTTATTTCAAAGGACCTTCAAAAATCGTAACTTCATTTAATACGGTGATTAAAAAACCATTTCAAGTGTTTTTTATCATCTGCTGTTGCAATGAATGTTAAATATGTTTTGATACGTATCTTAATGAATACTAAAAGTGAGTGTGTGTATGCGCGTGTGTGTTAAACAAGAATTAAGACCTTGCCGAATTTAGTAGCTCAAAAAAGTGTTTCCTGTAGAGCACAGAATTACGTGTATAGCAATTTACAAAATGTATGCTAGCTTAAAAGCATTGTCAAACTATAGTATTTAAAGATATATGCAAGATGATACAGATAAACTGTGCAATGAATTGCACGCCGACAGTCAGATTTCGATGTACTTTCATCCAACACTTTGCGATTATAAACGCAACGAATGACCGTTAAATGGATCTCTGTAACACCGAAGTAGCGAAAAAACAGAATTCCGTATCACGGGGAATGTTTTTTAGTACAATATAGTGAGAACACCCCTAGGTGAATATTTAATAGGTTCTGGTTGAACTGCATTGGTTGCATATGTGGATCAGACAAACCTCTGAAGTGCCTGTTCAAACGTTGATACTAAAATTGGTTTGAACATTGTACCGCAGTCGGATTTATAAGCTTTCGTATAACCCCCGATAAGAGTTATGTGCAATGACCATTCCAAAAAAAATATATTTGAGAACTCATCCCTTTTCTATTCAAAAAGGTTCAAAGGCAAAAAAAAAAAAATTTGAAAAAGTTTAATTCGATTTAATAAAAATCAAATTTTTTCTCGACCAAAACTCTTAACGATACATCTTTTTTTCCTGAAGATATCTTATCTTCATATCATGAAGCGGGACTTTTTGGTAAAGATAACAGTTATGTTAGTTGTTAGTGCGGAAAAATAGCGAAAATGGTTGGTCATCTTATAAAGGACCGTGAAAATGGTTAACCACAGCACTTTTTCTCAACCTAATTTTAACGCAACTTTATATTTTCAGAACTCACCAAGTGGGCCTTTTTGGTAACGACGACAGTAAGTGTGAAAAAAGTAGAGGAAATGATTGATCGCCTCATTAAAAGAAAGCAACTTTGACAAATTGTAAAGTAAATGGCCAATTAGCTGGAAAAACGAACCAATTAAAAATCTATAATAGCATGCTATTGTTATTTCTTCGATGAAACGTATCTTCTAGGAACTTGAGAAGTGTCTTTTTATCAATCCAATCTAAAAATAGAGTATGTGCTAGAGTATGTATAAAAATAGAGTAAATAGAGTATTCAACATATAGTGAAATTTTTATTCTGAGAGTATTGTCAATGGAACTGAGCACCTATTGGCGATTAGATAAGTCGAACTTCTTGAAGGGATTGTTTTGCTATATGATGACCTGAAAGATATCAAATTGAAATAGTTGACATATTGCCTTCGATTGAACTTTTTGATTCCGCACAGGGTAGTGTTGCACTTAGTATCTAGTGTGTTTGCTCCGAAGACCTGCACTAAGTCATATGGTTTCGGTCAGGACGGAATAATATTCTACCTCCTCTCTTTACTTTATTCACTCTAACAATCGGTGCCTGCAAACCCATATAACCAAACTGTACAAGCAATTTCTCATCCTGGTTTACATATCCGAATTAAGCATATAAAAAATTGAATTTGCAATGTATCCACATTCGCCTGTTTATATATATACATATAATATGCATATATATAAATATATATAATGTTTATATATATTTTCTGGTAATTTTTCATCTGCTTAAGGCCTATTATCCTTGCTCTGAATGTGTCTTTCGAATTTGACAACGCTCTCTGCGGACATCGGTAATGATGTTGCAGTGATGTTTTCTGGTTCCCATTTTAGTTTTTCTAGAACATCTTTAAAACTCCCAGTTCTCCCACTAAACACTTATATCAAGTTATAGAATATAAAATTCCTTACATTTTCAAGGTTTTATTTTTCTTCAACTTTTAATATTTTTGCAAATATGGGTTCTAAACTACTTTTTCAGTACTTTACGCCCCGCTAGATCATCAAATCCACATGTTACCAGCATGTAATATATATATATATATATATATATATATATATAATGTTATGGTTCAAGCAGAATGCAGGTTGAAGACATAGACGAGACGTTCTATTTTTAATATTTCGTTTAATTCTCTCTCGGCAGGCATGATACAAGCAGGCGCAGAGCGACACAAAAGCAGAAGTAAGAAAGAAGCAAAAAGGGGCGAAACAAATGATCACTAGTCTTATATAACATAGGATTTCCGGCCACGTGCAGATGAAATACATATTTTGACCTCTGATAAGGACAAAAGTATCACTTTGATTTGATACGTAGTACTGATGGCGCATTATTTTTACAAAGGAATTAATTAAACCGAAAGTGGAATTGTATCACGAAGTAAGAGAATATTTTAGAATGAAGTTACGATGGGCTAAATTAAGATTTAAGATAAAGTTTTGGAAACTAATTTGGATTAAATTAAGAGTTTAAACTATCATTATATATATATATACAGAGTTGTTGAGTTGCCATAAGAAAATTTTATTTTGCTGATTTATAGACCTCTAGTGACCGGTCCGTTCAATCGATCGCAATGAGATTTCGGATATAGTTATTCAAAGATATGAGCTTGAGACTTTGAGAACAGCAAAACAATGGTGTCTATGGTTATGATTATAAATACAGAAACTCGAAATTTTAGAATGGTAATGTCCATTTTTTCCCGTCACCAAACATCTAGTGCATGCGAAAACCCTGATGATCATTGGAACGGTACATGTAACACAAAAAACAGACGCGTTACGCTTCTGCAAAAAAAAGTTCTACGAATTGCCAGAAAAGAAAAGAATAAAAAAAATGAAAAAAGGAAAGAAAATTAATACAACCGGTGCGCATTTGCACATGATCGAGGCAAGACACCAATCCCTGACGACAGCGCAGATCAGAGAAAAGGAAACTTTTTCCCACTGTGTTATTAAGTTCAGCTCCTTGATGGAGTAATGTCTCCTCCTCCTCCTGATGAGAAATAAAATCAGAAGTAAAGTACTTCTACAGAAAACTAATTTGGTGGGGAGGGGGATCTCGTAAATGAAATAACAATCAAAGAAATGACCAGAGATTAGTCTGTTACTGTATTTTCTTTATACGATACATGTGAAGGACAATATGAAATGCTGAGTTCCAACGTGACTGAGGGGACTGATGGTAGGGATTTCAAAATGAACCGTTGGAATGTTTGTTGATGAAAAGATCTTGGAGGGAAAGAGATCCGCACATTTTATTGATAAATTCGTTAAATTGTATGGAGACGTGGGATTTGAGGTGCATCTTCATATGAATAACAAAATAAAACTATCCAAATGTGCACGATGAAGCTTTAGTGAAAGTTCAAAATATCTTGTGCACAATCAACCTTCCTTACAATGATGTGGGAAATTGACATTTTCGAATAAAATGGCAATGAAAGACATTTTTAACCTTTGTGCATTTTAAACAATCCTTTTGCAGACTTTTATTTAAAATAAAGAATTGTTGCTAACATGTAAAATGTTTTCATTGTTTAAAAAATATTTTTTGGGAATTTCGAATAATTTTAATATAGTTAGCAAAGTTGTCGGTTTTCCAGTGTAACTGTGCTAACGTTTTTTGTTGTTGTTGTTGTTGTTGTTGTTGTTTTACTACGTAAATATTTACATAAATCGTTATGTTTTCATAGAATTTAAAATTAGCAATCGAAACTAATAGCTTATAATGGTTTTGGTTCGTTTTAATACATTGCAGGTTTACAAAACAATTTAACGAAAAAATATGGCAAAAATCACCAAGTTTGCGGTATAACGTTAATTATATAGTTTTTGTGTAAATTTATTATGCATATTGTTTTTTTTTTCTTTTTTTCATTTACTCTTTGTTCTTTTTATGTTCTATAGTTTATTTATACTTGCGTTTAAGCTTTTTGCCGGCGTCCTTGCATAGGAGTGGCGCATCTTCCCCGTGATCTCGGCGTCCCGGGGTTCAAATCACGGTTCGAGTACGGTTGTTCTTCATGTGTTCTATCAGTGAGGTGTGTGAATGTGCTCCCCCCCTGTAAAAAGGGGTTGTGCAAGACAATGTATGAGTTTCATCTTCATATGAGCTAGAAGTCAGACTTCCGCCCTCGGGTGCTCAGGGGTCTGTACCCTCAGAAGCTGCTGCACCCCCTTTCCGTGTTAACGCGGACACAACATCGTCATTTAAACTTTTGCCTATTTAAATAAATATCTAATGTATATTATTAGTAAATATTATTAATATTAATATATTATTAGTATGTTATTAGTAAAACAATATGTTTTACTAATAAAATATGATTTAAAGCCTTTGAAGTTTTGTCTTCAAGTTACAAAAAAAAATTTCATTCTACTCTTGGCAGTGTTAGCAGGAAATAATGATATTTAGCGAATATTTTGGACACACATATCAAATGACTGCTGACATTTACAGGAGTACATAGATATTCGTCAGTGATCAGTCTTTTATAGTAATATATCTATACAAGAAAATTCTGAAGTGAATACAGTATCTCGTTTTATTCTTAAAATATCTAACTCAAATAAGATGAAATGTGTGATGTTTTTGCATGTTCACGAAACAAAGGCCGCGTTATCATTATATAAATGCCCTAAAATACAATCTGAAATCATTACTCTAATATTTATTTATTACTAAATTGTTACATTTTTCTGATAACTGCTCAACAACTTATGGAATATAGAAATGTGTTTGCTTTAACTTCCACTTCTGGCAAAACTTTAACTTTTAGTTTCAAAATAAAATTCGAATGGAATATTTTGAACTCGACTGCCAATATCATATTTATAGCACTCTTAAATATCAATCTCGTTAAATCAGAACGTGAGTTGGCCATAGATACCACCCACTTGAAGAGCAAGCGATCCTATTAACAAGCCTCTCTCAAAGCCTTTCCAACGTCAAGGGCCGCCTTCTCTTACCCGTCCGTGGAATTGAGTCCTTAGAGAAACTTGTATGGGGTCTGGCATTAATTAATAAAACCGCTTTATTTTGATTTCATTTACATACGTATCATTAGTGTCTTCTCGAAAGCGATGGCAACTTAAAAAACAGCAGCAATGCTTAATCAGGGCATCTAATTAAATGACATTTCTCATCTTCTCGAATTATTCAACACGTTATTTGCACTCGTTTAAATTTATGAGAAGCAGCCCAAGGCAGCTAATATCCATTTTGCAGACTAATAATTAATCACTTGTTAGTATATATCCGAATGAAATTCATAGTGATGTAAGTCACACCCTATTCTTCTGAGAGACAGAAATGTATCCTTCACGATAGACCGAAACAAATATATATATATATTTTCTTAACATACAGCACAAAAGGATAACTAATATACAATATCTTATTATTCTTTTCAAGGCAAAAGGTAATATGAACTCATAATTATCGAAAAATGAGTGGAAATATTTTTTAAATCTTTCGATAAATTTCAAATTCTTTTTTTTCTCTCTATATTTCAGTTTAAGACGGATTTATATTAAAAATTTCAATGAGAAATTGAATTTAGTGATCAAGCAAATACTGTGTTTTATATCATTTTTCAAAATGATGACTGTTACAATGGATGGATGTATCAGAATTTTCAGTTTGTATAGCATTTATATCAAATTTCATTATGCCCTAATATTTAGCTTCAAATTATTGCTCAAATATTGGTTTTTTGCGAATGATAATTCGATGGGGTAAACGAACCAAATAGCTAAATAAATACAGCTTATTTTTTCTAAGTTTCTAAGTTCTCCAAAAGGTAATTGCAGTAACATTTCCTTCCAGTAAGAAATAAAATTCGTATGAAATATCTTGAAATTTTTACATGAACGTATATACGATGCTTCTAAATATCGTAAGATAGATATATTTTTTTTCTACAGCACTGTTAAGTAATTATTTACGAGACGAGAATGTGGGCAGATAACAAAAAAAAGAATTTCGAATCACTGACTTGGTTAGATTATTAGTTTTAATTTTATTTGTTGAACCAAAATATTAATAGAAAATTCATCCCCAAATAGGGTGAATTTATAGAAACTGTGTAGAAATTTCGAAACTTTCTCGAGAATGATTTTATTCTGTGTATTGAAAACTGCTTTACCTTTACCAAAATACAGTTCTGACAAATGCAAGAAACATTTATGATTCTGGTCACTATTTCAAGCTCATTTCTTCCAAAGCAGTTATTGAAATTAAAGCTTCTACCTTTAAATTATTCATGGTATTCTTAATTTTCCTCTTTCTATTATATAAATCTAATTATATAATATAAGTCTTCTTTTACCCTTCTTTCCATATAATAATTTATCTACTCAGTGCTATCAGCATTTTATCTCATTTCATTTAGCTTGATGACAATCAAATCAAATATGCCTTCCGATAATCTATGCTTGTCATTTCCTTCACTTAATTTTAATTCATAACCAACCTAATGAATCATATAGTTCCTTCAGAGTTAAAATTGATGTTTTGCTTAGCGTCATTTTTCAATAATTTTTCTTTACATGTCGCAACCAATTAGAAGCTTTCGACCTGAGGTTCCGTGTCAACACTGTCAAACGAGGTGGAAAACAAGAAATCAGTTATTGTAATTGCTCAATTCCCTAAGTAGCTCCTAAAAGGTAGGGCCTAACCGATGTGCCCTACCTTTCTCAATTTCAATAATCGATGAAGAACGAGCAAGCACGAATCCATTACCATATTAAAGTTCCCGATTTTTTTTTGTTTGCGTGAATATAAAAAACTAATTATCAATTCATATGGGCTTAAAACATTAAATTTCTTTTTAGTTTTAGTCATTAGTTTGGTTTACAGATGATATCACCTCACATGGATCTCCAGCATACAGCCCATAATAATAAAAAGTTTTCCTGCGTCAGACATACGCCACTCTAACCTGAACTGACTCGTATAAATATTCAGACGCCTCTGGAGCATTGATTAAGGACCATAATCATGGTATTAGCGACGAATTTGGGTGCGCCTTTAATGTTAACCAAATTTCAACCATACAACAGTCTTAGCAAGCAGATGACCGCCATGTTAATGAATAATGTATCCGGCGACTGTCATTTGTCGTCCAATGTGACACTAAAAAAAGTTGCGACTCGGGCCATGAGACCTGTCGGACACTAAATTGATTCAGCTTAATGACTGGGAAGAATTAAAGAGATGCAACTCTTCGATCTATGATGAGTTGCCAGCAAAAGAGAAATAATTCTTCTTGTCCTATTAAAGCGAAGAATATCTGGGAATGAATAGTCATGACCATTTCTGCCTTTGCACGATGTGTCATACTTTAAGTGAGTTATTTGTCTTTTCTGGTGATCTTCCAAGCTGTGTCGTTGTTTGGTATGTAAGTGGAAAACAGGTGCGGCATTGATAGCCGTGGCAGCTAATTAATAATTCAAATGAAATTTATAAAACGTATCTATTGCGGATGGTGATGATTGTGTAATGAGGGAAAATATGGAATTTTGTTTCATGTGTATTCATTATTTGCAACCAAAAGCTGCAATGATGCAAACTATAATGATATCTGCAACGACATTTGAAAATTAAACTTAATGACATCACATGTAAGGTGTAATTAACGAGTATTAATTGACATCGCACTTGACAATTCCAAGAATTATTTTTCTAAATATATTTCTTTCGAGGCTGTTTCAGTGAAATATTAGATGATGATAAAGAAGACTGTTTTAAATATTGCAAAAGAACATATTATTTTTCAGAAGTTTACAGAAAATGCAAAGAGAATGAAATATGAATATTACTTGAATGTAAACAAAATTTCGCCGCTCTTGATACTGAATTCAGAAAAATATTATACATTTTTTAGCTGTAATTCTTGAGCAATTATAAATAGCCTTTGATACTTTAGAATTTATACTTTAATATAAATATTAGAATGAATAATTACTTTTCTATCAATAATATTTTTAAAGTTCAGCAGAATAGAAGAAAGTCTTCTAAATTATTTCAGTGAACTGACATTCTCAGCAAACAGTCT
Source organism: Argiope aurantia (assembly GCA_026543865.1). Classification (NCBI taxonomy): domain Eukaryota; kingdom Metazoa; phylum Arthropoda; class Arachnida; order Araneae; family Araneidae; genus Argiope; species Argiope aurantia. The sequence goes on along the minus strand of JAPMOR010079607.1, from coordinate 340,273 downwards.
GTTGTTGAAATAACTGCGAAACAAGTTAATCTGAGGATGTCCCAAACCAACAATATTCATCAACATCGATCTGGTATCTAGCAATATTCTGAAATATGTCTATGTTCGAAACATTACAGATAGAACAATTAATTCGATATATCTTAATTCATACTATGCAAAACATTTTTTTATTACTTTCTCTATAAGAAAGATCGAGAAAGTATTTTAATCCTCAAAAAAATTTGAACTCGAAATTTTGATGAATTACTTAGTTAGTGATGCTTAATTACTTGATTAGGTTTCAGACTTACCTAACTCCAAAAAACACATTTTTGGAAAATGCCTATCTGTTTATGACAAAGATAACTTAAAACCTATTTGAGCTAGATGGTTGAAATTTGTTATACGGTCTTTATACCAAATTTGTGGATTTCTATAAAATTTTCTGCAAAGTCTGTTTTAGGGGAAGTCTGTCTGTCCTGCTGTTCGAATATAAGTTAACTACGAAACAAAGAGAGCTAGACGTATAAAACTCGGTATGCAGATTTAACATCTATAGCCTAGACACCTGCCAAATTCAAGCCAAATCTAAAAATGGGTTGAACGTCTGTCAGGCTATACCTTCAGAAGCACGTAAATGCGATAGCTCGAAAACGCTATGACTTCAATATGTGTCAATTTTGGTGTGTGATTTTGTGACTGCAATGATAGCTCTTTCTCAAACTTTGGTTTGAATCGGTTTGTATAAACGTGTCTGAAGCACAAATTCTATCTACAGATATTGTTAACCGCATGTCTGGGATTTTTCACCGAAAAAAGAACTCTCCAGCGATCACGTGATGGATTTAGTAAAAATGAAAAATTCACGTCAAAGTATGACAATATTTCTTCGCTATGGTATACCAATGCACGGCAAAGCATCCTATGTGATAATACTTTTATTAGAGATTATGCGAGGGTTATTTCAGGAGAGACCATTATCCTTGTTTTATAATTTGTGCCCTGAATATCAAAATGATTATAAATGAACTTACGGACGGTCAAATCTGTTCAAGGCTAAATGATTGTGCTTTACAGTGCTTGGGAATTTATGGCAATTATACCTTTTTAACTAAATATCAGTATCAGATTAGAATGACTAGGCCACTGCCAAGGGCTGCTAAATGTTTTCTTTGTTACTTATGGCACTTGTACAAGCCCGCTGACGAAGTAAACTATTTTAAGCCGAGTTTTGCAGTAGCTTCTGAGGGTAAAGGCCCTGAACAACCGAGGGCAAAAGTCTGACTTCTAGCTCATATGAAGATGGCACTCACACACTAGCTTGCACAACCTCTTTTAACAAGGGGGCACTTTCACACACCTTACATATAGAACACAATGTAAAGAATAACCATTCCCGAAGCAGGACTCGAACCCGGAACACTCAGATTGCAGGGAAGAAGCGCTACCCCTAGACCATGACGCGGGCCTGCTAAATGTAATGATCAAAACAATGTTTGACCTGTAACTCTTACTCATCAAATTTCCAAATATAAATAACTTTGTTAAAAAATACAAATTATATTAATGGTTGAATATTAAGACAATATTAATACAGTGCTAAGGATAATTAATCAGATTCTTAAAAATTTCATTGCGATTAATTGATTATTACAATAATGATTATTTAACTCTAAACTTTTGATTCTATGACATTTTGTATGAATAAAAGATGCATATGCATTTGAATGCAAAAAATGTATTTTCTAATAATTTTTAAAATAAAGAAAATGATCCGAAGTAAATTAAAAATGGCTAAGTTGAAAATGTAAAACTAAACTGATCAATTTATTCTAAGAGGAATCAAATAATGTGCAACCTTGGGATGTAAAATGCCTAAATCCACCACTTCTAAAAATACAAATCAAATAAAATTTTAGAAGAGTAATTTTTTTTTTCTCAGTCATATTATATAGATCCCAAAAATATATACATGTCTGAAATCCAACAAGTGTCAGGTTATATCTTCATGAGTTCGAAAAACACACTTTTGGAAAATATCCATCTGTCATTCTGTGGCAAAGTAACTCAAAACGCTTTCAGCTACACAGTTGAAATTTGGTATATGGTTTTGACATCAAATTTTCAGATTTCTGTCCAGCTTTGAGCAAACTCCAGTCAGAGGAAGTCCGTCTGTCTGTCCAACACTTCGAATATAAGCTGGTACAATAACTACAAATCTAAGAGAGCTAGATAGATAAAATTCTGTACAGATTTAAAATCTTTAATATAAGTGCCCACCAAATTTTGACAGGAATTTTACAAGGAGCTGACCATCTGTCTGTCTGCACTTTTAAACACATGCTAAAGCAATAGTTAAAAAATGAGGTGACTTAAATATATCAAATTTGGTACGTGAATTTGGGATTTTAAGTGTAGTTTTATGGCAAACGTTTGTTTCAGTCGATTGGGAAGAACGTGTTTGAAATCCAAATGCGATTTTTTTTATCCTTTTGACCACAATCCAGTGTTAAAATCACTAGAACACTCGCTAAAGATCACACGATAGATTAAATAAAAATGCTAAATTCATGCCAAAGATTAATATTTCGTAACTATTGTACGCCAATGCCGTACAAGGCGTTCATTGGGATAACATCTTTATCAGAGAGTAAGAGAAAACGTTTGGCGTGATCACTCCCGCCGGTTATATATAAATTTTGAACCAATGATATAAACTGTTTTTAATGTCGAATTAACTAAATCGAGAAATCACTTAAGTAAAGAAAGAAGAAAAAGACGCGATTTTTGTTAGCAGCTGTATTTTTCCATCGAAATTATGGCTTGCCTTCATAGTTAGAAGAATTTTTTAAAAATCTAGGTATATATATATATATAAATAAGAAAATTCCTAAACAATTTATTTCGTAACATCGGTGGATTTAAAAAACTATCAATACTCCTCAAAAATTCAGTCCCAGTCAAGCGAAATGAGGATTAAGTGAAGGAAAAAAGTTAAAAGGATTCTTCTTAATCCAATAAGTCGCACTGCGACGAAGAAGAACAGATAGATCAATCAATAAGATGAAAATCTCGATAATACTTTTCCAACTTTAACTAGGAAAAATTTAAGATACGTTGTATAAATCAAGAACTCTGTATAAAATGTAACAATGGTGTTTAAAGTTTAGTGAGAGATTAACTTCAGCCCGAAAATTCATTATCAGAGGATGGCAAGTTGTTTAGGTATCTATATACGCAGTGATATCATGCTCACAAAAGAGAGGTAATATATATAAGATAAGGAAATTATATTTTCCCCAAGAATAAACTTTGTCGGTCAATATAAACAACTGTATTAAAATGAGATGCATTTCAATGAATAAATGCGAACTTAAGTTGCCGGCAGATGCTTATATAGCTCAGTAAACAGATAGATCTGGAAGTTATAACCAGTAATGACAACACGCATTATAATTATAAATAGCATTTACTAGAAATCATTTGCATCTCGTTTTATGTTTATATCTGAGATGTTTATAATGGTAATAACAGTTCCCAACCGTGCTAAAATTTTTAAATATAGGTATTAACATATACTGCTTCTGATGAGATTTCGTATGCTGAAATATCAAAAGAATTTTGATACGCCAAAACAATCCCTATATTTTGCTATTCCTATATTTTGCCCTATGTTTTGCTTTTTTAAATCCTCTAATTAGATGACACCTTCCCTTCCGGGAATATATAAATTGACTGATTCAATTTAGAATGCTTGAGGTATTTGTGAATTTTCTTTAAATTTTTGTGACGATTTATATTATTTTTATCTAATTCAATTCAATTTATAAATTTGAGGAGCTATATATGCATTGCATCGTCCCCACATAACACACCTTACGGCCCATAAGGCGTCAAAAGTCGGGAATAGAGAATATGAAAATATTCTCAGTGAATGAATAACATATGGCCGAGCTACGAGTTTTCTGCTGCTGTAAAGAATATGGCGTCTAAGTCTTTTGTCAAACCAGAACCTCCAAAATAATGTAAAATGGAAAGGGAAACTTAATAATCCAATGGAAAATAAACATTTAAGAAAAAAGAATATCAGTTCAAATCTAACAAAGGATTTAGATGTGTATCCAGAAAAAAAAATTGTCGAACATTGCGAAAGTATTGTAACTTTCCTGTTTGCGTATCTTAACACTTATATGCAGCATAGACACATTGCTTTATTGTTTTCTAACCATGGCTATTATAATAAGCAGAATATCTATTCGTCTAATTTAATTGAGAAAGTTGAACTTAGAGAGGAATACAAAAAGCGACAGAATTATCAGAGACGAAAGTTAGTACAAATCTACCAGCAAATATCAGTTTATGGGGGAAATGAAGTGAAACCGCAGTTTCAAAAGGCATTCCTTAACTTACTTAATATCAAATATCTACCACAAAGATTTTTTTACTTTCTCGTATACGTAGTATAGAGAAAATGCAGTCAGTAATGTCAAAGAATTCGAATTCGAGATTTTGACGAATCTCCACTTTTAGACCTCCCTAAGTTCGAAAAATATATTTTTATAAAATGTCTGTCTGTCTGTCTTTAACAAACATAACTCATAAACGCGCTAGACAGTAAAATTTGATACAGACCACATTTGCACATTTCTATCAAATTTTGAGAAAATCTGTTAAAAGGAAGTCCGTTTGTCCCACTGTTCGAATATAAGTTAACACGATAACTACAAAACGAACAGAGCTGGATAGGTAAGATTCGATACGCAGATTTAACATCTATAGTCTAAACGCCTGTCAAAATTTCGGCCAAAACCAACAAAGGGTTGACTGTCCATCTGTACTTTCAGAAATATGTAAACGCAACAACTCAAAAGCGCAAAAACTTTAATATTTCAGATTTGATACGTGGACTTATGATAGCAGTTGTAGTTTTGTGACAAATTTTAGTTTCACTCGGTTAGGAAAAAAAAACTTGTTTAAAGCATATATTTAATTTTTGGATATTATTAACTGCATGGTATGGATTTATCACCAAATAACTCGCCAAGGATCACACGATGGTTTCAGTAGAAATGCTAAATTGACACCAAAAGTTAATATTTCGTAACTATTTTACGCATATGTCATGTAAGACGCTCTCTGGCATGAAAAGTTTATTAGAGAGTATGCGTGAAAGTTTAGGTGACCTGGTGGCTCGTCAGCCGTAGGGTTTAGGTTCGAGACCCGAATTCACCAAAGAACTGTCGTGTAAGGAGATCTGTTGCACGTTGAATCCGTCAGGGCTAAACATCCTCTCCCTGGTGTGGTGTTGGGTGGAGAGGAGATGCCAGATCAAGTATCGTCCTCGTCATCTGACTGCGGTTCAAAATGACGAGTTCCGTCCCAAAATAACCCCAGTGTTGCTTTACAACGGGGCTTTAATGTAACTAGACTAAACAAAAAGCGAAAAAGATTGGGAAAATCACTTCGGCTGTTTTTATAAAGGCATTTATTTATGGTTTCCGAAAGAAATCGGCAAATATTGAAAAAACGATTCAGTATATGTCAATATTTTCAACCAATGATATAAGGTCATTACAACAGCTATAATAGAAAACTCTTTTACTATTGATAAATTTTTGCTTTTTTTGATATTCAAAACTGTATTAGTGCAAACTGTTATATTAGAAAAAAAATCGATATTAATGTTTTTTTCTGCCTTTACATGAGATTACGTCAATTTAAATGAAACATGATAATCTTGTTATCGTAAAATTTAGTTTAATGAAGCATATCATAAAAATAATTTTAGAAAAAAAAAGATATTTTATTGTTTAAGTTTCACTTGAAGTATGAAAAGCTGGTGAAGATGACGAACTTAAGCTTCGATAGTTTTCTTGATCTTAATGTTTGTTGAAAGGGATTATCACTTCAGTAAAAAAAAATTTTCTAAAATAAAAACGTCCTTTTCTTTACCTTATCTGCTTGTGTGAATAACAGAATAAACTGAGATCCGAATTATTTCTGCACCGTATACTATCTAACAGCTATTTGAAACTATTGAGGTCATATCTCGAACATTACAAATTGTACATAACATGAAATAATCCTAATCACATTAAAAAAACAGCATTTAAAAGATAAAGGCCTCATTAACTGAAATTATAGATTAAAACATTGGACATCAATTACAACCAGCTGAAATGGTCTTCGCAAAACTCTCTCACATACCCTCCAATAAAGGTCTTAACCTCCTTCCTCTGTAATAGGTTGTAGACTTTGGGTAAGGCCACGAATACTTTGCATGGCATTGGTGAATGATAATTACGAAATATAAATCTTTGCCGTGAATCTAGTATTTTTACTGAAACTATCGCTGTAATTCAATACCAATATGTATTTTAAACACCTTGTTGTTGGCTGCCTTACACCAGCCAAAATTTGGCATAAAGTTACAGTTACAGTTAAAGTTACAGTTATTGTCACAAGATAACATACTGAATTTCATCGATTTAAATCATTGCATTTATGAGCTATTTCGTTTACATGTATATGAAAATGCGAACCGACAGAAGTTCGACCGTTTAGCGCATTTTGTTCAAAAGTTAACACGTTGATGGACAGTAACGCCATCAGGCATCAAGCTCATGAAAATGATACGACAGTACACTTGTGGGAGGGACGCGGTGTACCACCCGACTGATCGTATGTAAATATAATGCCCGTAGGCGTGCTGTCGTATCATTTTCATGAGCCTGATGCCTGAGGGTGTTACTGTCCTTCAACGTGTTAATAAGAGTCTTTATTTTAGATGCTACAAATGTGTTTCAAATATTATTTACCAAGCTCTTTGTCTTTTGTAGTTAGAGAGTTCCCTTGTATACTCGAACAGCCAGACATATAGACTTCGTTTTAATGTATTTTCGAAATTTGAGAAGAATCTGTAAATTTGGCCATATATATCCATTATCAAATTCCTACTGTCTAGCTCTAAGTGTTCACAGACTAAAAGACGGACATAATGCCAAAAAGGTGTTCTTTGAACTCAAGGAGGACTGAAATGTGGATATTCGTCAAAACTGATCGTTTCGATTTTTTAACCATTACAATACTTCTTCTTTATTTCTTATACGAGAAAGTGAAAAATGATTACTATCTTCAAGAGCGATGTGTAACGAACTTCATTCCAACGGATGAAATGAAGGAACGAGAACAGAGATTGCATAAAAATTACTGAAGTCAGGATTCCATTTCTTCAGTTTCATCACAAATGACACATTCAGTGTCCAATGCAAAGAATTTTAACTGAATAAGTTGAGTCTTCAGAATCGGAAGATGAGAAGGCGGAGTGTCACATAGCTCATTTCTTCTTAGTTTTGTAGGATTTTTTATCAAATCCGTTGCGTTTAGTCTTGCTAATTCAAGAATCATCAACTGTCGTTGTTTTGATTTATTTTTCTAGCTTTTCTTAGTTAAAAAAACAAACATTACTGTAATTTTAATCAGATAAATAAGGGGTAATTTCCTTCTCAGTCTATTTAAAGGTTATCTTCTGCGTGGTAAGAGACAATTCAAGATCTGAAGCCTCACATGCTTTAGGAATAGTAAGATCAGACAAAAAAAAAAAAAAAGATAATTCAGAAGTGGATATATTTCGTCAGGAAAAACATTAGAAGAATTAGTTTCAATTTTAACTTTCTCTTGAGATATTTCAGTCAGAAGAGAAGATGCAAAACATTTTTTCAATGGAAATGGAGTTAGCTGTTAAATGGATAAATTCCTGTAATTGCGAACCCTTACTAATTATCCCTGCATTGAAGGTGTGTTTTCCCATATATTCTAGAGGTAAGCCTGGTGGAAATTGCCCTGCCTGTAATGTTAACCATAAAATAATCCGTATCACATTATAAGCAGTTTTCAAAAGACCATGATACGTCATGTCAAGTGATTGCAGTTCATGGCTCATGTGTGGATTCAACCTCATGGTGAATGTGAAAATTTCGTGACAAAATTTCAAAGTTGCCTAGAAAGTGTAATTATCCATGATTAGAAAAAACAAGGGTTTTTAGCTAAGGCAAGAGAATTCAACAAAATGCAAAAAATATTTCAGGAAACTGGAGTGGCCATCCTGCCAGAATTTTGTGCGTTCTCTTCTGGCCGTTGGATTCATTTCACTTGGGAAAAAAGCAAAAAAGAGGGTATAAATTTTCGGAAGTGCTTATAACACACATGTCCCAAGTTCAGCGCTTATATCACACTTCACTTTCCTTTTGGCAATAGTATGCTTGGATGCTTCGTTGGAATTGTATAGATCTCTTTCTCATATTTAGATCTCTCGCCCCCTCTTCTCTAGATATTTATGTTTCTTCATTAGCTCCTAAAAGATGTCAAACAATTTCTTGTTCTTAATCGGAATGAACCTTGAAAGTCCAACCAATGATGTCGTCTTAATATTCTTAACTACAATCAGCAATCCTTCAAAAATCCAGCAATAAAAGTCATTTTTTTTTCTTCCCTCCCCCCATTGAAGTTGTGTTTGATACCTTACCGATTTACAAATTCTAAGCAAAACTGTAACTATTTCCGCTCGGATATACTTTTGTTAATCTCTGTAATGTAATTTTTCAATTATTTAAGTTGCCTATCATTGAAAGTTTTCAATATTTTGAAAAAAAAATGTTGGTATGAATACTTACGTAAATAGGTATGTAATATGATGATGTATGAATATTTATGTAAGTAGGTAGAAACATTATAAAGAAGTTGTCTACTGTCGAATAAAACCATCGGGGGGATTCCCTGAACCTTTCTCGTATATTCTCTAATAAACTTGCCATGCTACAGAAAACCTTACATTCGCTTATAAAGTAATAACTTTTGGACTGAGTTTAGCATTTTTACTAAATCTGTCTATTAATCCATGGCGAGTTATTTGGCGATGAATCCCTGGCATGCGGTTACAGTATCCAAAAATTAAATTTGCGTTTTAGACACGTTTTCCCCGACCTATTGAGGCCGCGGTGGCCTGGTGGTAAGGTCTCGGCTTCGCAATTGGAGGATTTCAGGTTCGAGACCCGATTCTACCGAAGAACCGTCGTGTAAGGGGATCTGTTGCACATTAAATCCGTCCTGACCAAACGTCCTCCCCCTGGTGCGGTGTGGTGTGGAGAGGGGGGTGCCAGTTCAGGTGTCGTTCTCGTCACCTGACCGTGGTTCAAAATTACGAGGTCCGTCCCAAAATAGCCCAAGTGTTGCTTCAAACGGGACGTTAATATAACTAAACTAAACTAAACCCGACCTAGTGAAATAAAAATTGGTTACAAAACTGCACTTGTCACAAAATCCCATACTAAATTTAATATATTTGTGTCATTACGACTTTGACTTATGTTTCTGATAGTTCAGACGGACAGACGATCAATCCCTTGATGGATTTGTATATGTATAGAATTTTATCTACCCAGCTCTCGTCGTTTTGCAGCTATCATGTTAAATTATATTCAAACAATCGAATTTCCTCTGAACATATTTTACTCAAAATTTGATAGAATTCTGCCATTTTAGTGTAACGAACACATACCAAATTTCAACCGTGTAACTAATTTTAAAGTTATCTTTGTCAGACAGACGGACATTTTATAAAAAAGGTGTTTTTCAGGGATGTCTAAGAAGTGAAGATTCACCAAAATCTCAAGTTCGAATTTTTTTCACGATTAATTAGTTTAAATAGTTATTATTAATAGGCAAAGCAGTTGATCACTTTCAATTGATCAAAAGTAAAGATAGAAGTCTGAGTCAAAAGCAAAGTTAGAACAAATATTTCTTTTAAATATTAAGCAAATTGAATACGTCTTAAGAGCAAAATCACTGTCAAATTTTATTGGAAGTTTTAGTTACCTCTTATTCTAATTATCTTGCTCCGATAACTTTCTTTAAGTATCTCCTTACTTTAAAAAAAATTGTTGGTTAGGTTATTTTATATTTGTTAGTAGCAGAATTTGCGTTTTCTTTTGTTATTTATTAGCCGCCTCAGGCGAATAGCTGGTTCGCCGGGATATTTGTGTTCAGCGAAATTTTTTTACAATTCCATGTTCATGATTCCGCCGAATAATCTGACATTAAATCTATGTATTTTAATGGTTTTAGTTAAACTCTATTTATCACGAACATCCATTTTTTTTATATATATACAGCCACATAACGTCATATCATTGTTTTAATACCTAAATATCCGGTTCGTCTATCTTTGAAATTTTGCGATATTGTAACTTTTGTTTTGTTGTTGTTGTGACTTCTGGCACTTTGCAAGTCCGCCGACAGTTATCTGTTAGCGATTTAAGCCGAGTGAGCGTCTCTTGTTTTTTCAGTAGCGCCAACTAGGGTCAGGAGTACGACTTAGCTACTTCATGCGTCACATTCGCTTGCACAACCCCTTTTTATGGGAGGGAGGGAACTCACACAAATAAAACATACAAAAGGAGAACAACCATGCCCGAACCGGGACACCCAGATCACGGGTAAACGAGCTACCCATATACCAGGACGCCGGCATATTATAACTTAATTTTATTATATATTTAATAAACTATATTAAACAGAAACTTTTTTTTTTAGTTTACAACAAGGGAAAAAAATAAGGCCTTCAAATAGTTGATGAAACAATGAAAGGTTTGAACTGTTTCAGGACAATTATAATTGGAAATTAGGTAGAAAAATATATTTAAAAAATGTCAAAATTCAGGCAAAATTCGCACGATTATTAAATCAGTATCATTAAAAAGACATTTTTCTGTTCAATTTTGAAATGGTGTAAAATTCCTTTTTGTGTTATAATATTTTTGGAAGTTATCAGGGATAAGCTTCAAAATTCGGCTTAATTTTAAATTAATTAAAATTCTAATTAAGAATTTTTAAAAAATCATTCCGAGGTGCACATTTCCACCCTCCAAACTATATAGCACTAAGTTTGGTAGCTGTAGGTTAAACAGTTTAACTTGTAGTGCTCCAATACACACACATATTCATTTTTATTGTTGCTAGTATATAGATAAAGAAGACTTCAACCGCTGCTTCAAACATTACTAGCTTCTATTTCCGTTTTTCTTTACCTATTTTGACAATTGTATACTTAATATAGCTTGAGAAATCTAGTTTATTTCAGGCCAAAAAAGATAGATCTTTTTAGTTAAAAAATATTTATTGGCGCATAATTCCTTCATAAGAACTCATATCACGCTCCTTTACAACAAATTGCATATTTTATTTCGTATATATGCCATCACAGAAAGTACGACATGATATAAGAATGACTTAATGCTCTTTTGAAACTAGGAAAATATAATGCATATATGATTTGGGATCATTATTTATGTATGAAGGTACAACAGGAATATAAGACACAGTTGGAATTCAGATCGACGCAAGGAATTTTATTCCTTCTTTTTTCCTGACTTGTTTATCCTTCGCTCAATATATTCTTCAATTCTTGAGATATTTAATGTAATGGGAATCTTCGGAATTTAACATTCATATGAAACTTTTTTCTTTATTGCTAAAAAAAATCAAACATAGAATACAAATGAATTCGATTTTTCCCTCCCAGAATGCAAAAGTAGGGACAAGATATCATTTTTCCCAAGAATCGTTCTTTTTTCGTAACCGCTTTTGAAATAAATACGATATGCTTTAGACAAAAAAAAAACTATGCTTCCATATACAAAAAATTAATTTTCTTTACACAGAATACATCCATCATAATAACATCCTTTCTTGCCAAAATAATATTTATAAATTCATTTCTGATTTGTGACCATATATTTAAAAAAAATCGGTCTCTATAAAAATCATTCATTTATGTCTCTCCTTTTTGTGTGTGTTTCAGCGTGACAGTTTTCTAAATGAATAATCTGATTTGGATGATATTTTTAGCGACTGCCCCATAAAATGATATGAGTTTTGAAGAAGGAGTGGCAATAATAATTGCAAAAGCAAATCAGTTATCCAGATAATTTGAAAGTTTTAATGAGTTTTTCTGGTAGACGCATATAAATAGCGGATAATTGCGTGAGATTTTGGGGCAAACAAGCCTGTATATATTACTTTATAAATTAAAGCACATAAAGCAGTAAGATATTAATGATCCAAACTGTCTTTTCGAAGACACAGATTTAAAAAAGTAGTTATGAAAATTATAGACTTGGAAGCGACATATATTATCTGTGTGACATGTAGGTAATATCAAGAATGTCTACTATTAAACCAATAGCATCGTCTTCAGATAAAGATCTAGAACGAAAACTTGAATTAAGATTTTTTAAATGATTTTGCTAAATATTAAAATTATCAAAATAACATGATTTGCTTCTTTCATAAGTAAAAATTAAACAATTGTTATTAATGTTAATTTCACAAACATTGCAGAAGTCAGTCAATTATTGTTATACAGAGTTTTCTGGAAAGTGATTTACAAGATTTAAAGGGAGTCAGGCAGACAGAAAAAAGTAATTTTTATTTTGTTTACGATGTATAAAGAAAGCATTGTATTCACCAAAGAAATTCGAACTCACGATTTTGACAAGTCTTCACATTTCAGATCTTTCTGAATTAGGAAAATACATTTTTGGTATTACGTCTGTCTGTTTCATTACTTTCTATTTTGCTATCATATATCCATGCTATATACGATAACTCAAAAACTCTCTAGCTTTAAAGTAGATGAATGAAATTTGGTTTGTTGGTTTTTAGATCAAATTTGTAAATTTCTATGAAATTTTGAGCGAAATCCACCCAGAGGAAGTCTGTCTCTCTGATTGTGCGAGCGCAAGTGAACTCGATAACTACAAAACGTAAAGAGAAAGATGATGAAATTTGGTACATGGATTTGGTACAAAGGTTCTTATTGAAGTTTGAACCCAATCTGCCTAAAGATTGACTCTCTATCCTTTCACATGCATGCTAACACAATAAATTAAATTAATAAAACTAGTATGGGACTTCAATTGTAGTTATAGTCAATATTTTTGGTTCCAATCGGTTGGAAACAAAGCCTCTGAATTGCATAATCGCACAATAGATTCAGTCAAATTCTAGATTCGTGATAAAGTTCTATATTTCGTAGCTACTTATCGCCAATGCCATGAAAGGCATTTACGGTCTTACTGAAGGACGGCAATTTATGAAGAAAGAGGAAGATAAGAACTTTTTTGAAGAGAATGCGAAAAGGTTTCAGGGAGATCTTTCCTTTTGGTTTCAATGGAACCTAATATTGAAAGTATGAAAGAGTAAAACTACAGATGATACTTTCGTAGTGAATTGAATAAAATAAAAGGGTATATATACTTGATAAAAAGTACAACATAGATTTTAAGGAATACAAATCTGCAACAGTCTATTGTCCGTATATTTGCCGTATACAAATCTGCAACAGTCTATTGTCCATATATTTGCTTGAATAAAAACATGTCAGGCGTTTTATCGCTTCAGACAACTAGACCTTTGAACATTTACTTTTATTCCAGAGGTTTGTTGTTGACATTATATTCTGATTGCCACAATAGAGTATGTCATGTTAGGTAGTCTCTTCAAATGTTGTAGCTCATGAAACTGGGTGATTGCCTTATTCCAAATTTGTATTTTGTTTTTTATCGTTGATACTTGCAATGCATGTCTAAATTTCCATTTATTGTCTATTAAATTTATTTTTGTTGATTGTTGTCTTGTATATTTGGAACTATATTTTGTTGCTTATTGTTGATTGAATTTGCATTTGCTTTTTGTTGTTGATGTTGTATCGTACCTGCCATCATCGAGTGTGTCCTGTAAAGTACAGCTTGAAATGTTGTTTTTCAAGGAACTAGGTGGTTGTTCTATTTTAAATTTGTATTCCATTAAACATTTGTATTCCATATCTGAACTAATGCATACTACATACTTTAGTGACCATTTTTTCACTGATTTCTATTCCATGCTCTGCGACTGAAATGACTTTTTTCTGTATGCCTGACCTAAATTACATTTCCAGACATCCTATGTACATATATTATAAAAACTGGTATGAAAATGACTTTAATATTTTCTTATTGATTGATCGAATTTCATCTACTTGACAAACACTGCTCGTATTATGTTCGGATTTGTTCAGAGTTGCAAAATGTTGATCTGGTTGTCTTCTTATTTGCTTGCAATTGTGGTGACACTTTATAAGCCAGAAAACAGCTACGAGACATGAGAAATTTTTTTTGTCTTGTGGTCATGTTACTCGGCTATGAACCAGAAGGTTGCGAGTTCGATCCTCGCCTATCGCCAATAGCAACACAATATTATGCCACATCTCCGAGATGCAGTTTTCCGATATGCCGTACTATATCGTAAAAGCATCCTAATATTGCCTAATATGATTATCAAAATTACCTACACCATACAGCATCGATCCTATTTGTTTTCGTTTACCTCAGTTGACTTATCTTAACCCATTCTATAACTGGTGATGGATAAAATTCAATCTTTTTATCGATTAAAAACTTGTGTGACATTCATGTTGCAGATCACCTACTGATGATTACTTTGCTAATATAACTGAATTTAAGAATTTCAAAATCCGACCCTAACATCCCCAAAGTACTTTTTCTATGAAGAAATTTCACTTAATGAATATTCAAAACAAACTTCATTGAATTCTTCTTACCGGAAAGTATCACATTTTGAGTCTAAAGAATACCATTTACTTCTTTAATTAGAATTCACGATATTACATTCAAACGATAAGGTCAAAATTTATTGAAAAGAATCTTACTATTAAAATATATTGTTATTATTTAAATAGTCTCAAAAGCCAACGCGATTCGTCAATATATTCAACTCTACTAAATTTCTTCAGTATTAATGAAAATTCTTCAAATTTAAATCTTTAAGCATTATTTATAAAATGTATAAAGAAATAAAGAAGCCATACAAGAGAAAAATATTCAATAGCTGGGAGCACTTATTTGGATCCTAATAGATATATTTTTTTAGAGATTGTATTTTATATTTATATATAAAGAGATTATTTCCCGTCATTTACTAACCGCTCAAAATGCAATATTTGCAACACGAATAAAATATACATGCATGTGCGGTATTTCTTTGCATTCTTAAATTATATATACGTATATATGAAGAATTTTGTATGTTTTGAACATAGGATTATATTCCAGGAATTTTGTCATAGTTTATTCATTGATGTTTATATATTCTGCAACTTGTTTGCTTAAAAGTTTCAAAGTTTAATAGTTAGTGAGAATTTCTTTTTCCTGAGCACATAGATTATTTTAAAATATTTAGGAAATGTAGAGGCTAATATGCTATTTTACATAGAAAGCTCTTTTCAATATATTCGCTAAAGGGAATTTCGATCTGTGATACCTTATTTATTTTAGTGCTTATCTGATAACTAAACTATCCTTTAATTGCGGCTTATATGATTTAATATTTAAGAAATAAGTTAATACCAGGTTATTTTTAAGGAATAAATGATAAATACAGTACACTCCCGAGTATTCGACCTAATGTGGCGGAAGGGCAGGCCGGATAACAAAAAAGCCAGGTAGGTCGGAATTCTATGAATTCATTTCTTTGCCTACCAATAACGGAAGACAGAGTTTTTATACTAAAACTCGCTGATATATAAAACATATTTTCTCATTTCTTATAGAGTACTAAGCCCTCCATTTATCTCATGCAACGTAGAATGTGAACGCGGCCACGGCCTGATGAATCATGACAGCAATTGCCGGTAACTGGTCGAGTTCAAATAGAAGGCTCTGTACTGGTAATTTATATATGTTTATATGCAGCATTGCAGGTTAAAGAATTCATTAGAGAAAAGGTAAATTAAAGGATATAAACTGTTCACATTTTAACATAAATTCTGTAATTCCCAACTTGATGCAGGAAACATACACAAAACATTAATGTAAATAGTGGCCTAATTCTTAAGAAATTGGACTGAACCTGATTTTATTTTTCACTGCCAAATGATTACACAGATATAATCAGGAACAGCGGCTGCAATGGAGGTATGTTACACACTAACGAAATAATGAACAACGAGCAGAATGCTGCTTTTTTCCTGCCACAACTTGTATTTTGCACACGACCGGTAAGAGGATCGTAGCAAACGCCCGCTTCCAATGCCTTGGCAATGTCGCCAATGAAACATCTTGCCTTCCCCATTTAATTGCGATAAAAGGAAATGAGGCAGGATACTGTACTCGGGAGTATACTGTAGTTTCTAAGTTGATCAGAAGTTCCATATTAGCAAGTGAGTACTGAATTTTAAATGTTTGGTACAAAATTGCAAAAGCGTCATGATTTATCTTGAATATATTCGACATTCATTCGAATATCTCCAATCGTTCCGATTTTCAAATTATCAGTAAATGATTCGCAATAAAAAAAATTAACAATATTTGAAATTTTCAAAAATTAATTTTTTTATCCTAATTTTTTTGTATAAAAAGAGCATTGTTGCTCTTGTATTGTATAAAAATGTCATAGATGGAAAACTGAATACAGCCAAATGTTTATTGTAACGATGCTAAGCACTAATGATTTATCACACGTTGCGGCAACATGCAACAATCATGTGCAGTAATTTGAGAGCAGATGTAACTAACCCCTACCCAAGTATTTGGCCTCAATAAAATGCTTCGATAGATTTGAAATATGACATTATTGACAATGAAGATACGACCATCCTAGTACGATCAATATGGATAAATCAGCATGAAGGTCAAATTGCAAAAATGAGTGCAAAAATTCTTTATTTGTTTTTCTTAATTCGTCTTTATTATTTAAAAAAATGCGTTTAGTAAATGAATATTTCGCAATTAATTATCTTTACTTTCTCGCATACGAAATATACAGAGAGAAAATATTGTAATCCTCCAAAAATTCAAATTCGAAATTTTCCAATTTACCAATTCAAAATTTTCCAATCTCCCAGTTTTAGACCTTCCTGAGTCCGTAAGTAAACACGATATCTACAAAGCGGAGAATGCTAGATGAGTAACAGTTTTAGCATCTAATAGGTAGATCCGCATCAAATTTTGAAACACATTTATCAGCGTTTAGAACAGCTGACAGTCTGTACATTCGCATGTACATAAACGCCATAGTTTAAAAACGTAACGTTGAGATAAATAAAATTTGGTATGTGATGATGTTACTAAAATTATAGTTTTGTGTCCAATTCTGGTATCAATCTGTCCAATTAACAGAAACCAAAATGCACACTCGGTTTTCTACATTATGCTACGGAGCATATTTGATTTTAAGCAAAAAATAAGTTCCCGGAAGATCTTTCCCTTTGTTTTTATTTTTTATTCTTATTCTTCTTTTATTTATTTATTATTTCGTTCCGTATCACTTCTTTCAAATTCAATCAAATAGCATTCCGTGTATTTAGGCCCGAGTTATAGTTCGCGATTAAATTCAGAATTTCTAATCACTTAAGTAAATACAAATAATTGTTTGTAATTAAGAAAAGTTATTTGAAATTTTATATCATTTTGGGAGTCATTTTTTTAATTAAAATTCCGGATTTGATTAATAATTCAAATGCAATGACTTTAATGATAAATTTAATGAATTCAAAAGGAATAGTTAATGAGACAGCGCGGTGAAATATCAAAGGCCGAATGGCGAAGAAGAGCTGACACTGTCATATATCTTCCATTCCTCTAGAACGCTCAACACATAAACGAACTGCAAACCGCCCTTATGCAAAACAGTCTCCAACAAAGTTTCAATACTCATTTTTTTTTCTTAATAAACTACAGTCAGCTATAGAGAAGAAAAAACAAGTTGAAAGTCATTTTATCGATCGCATATTTCTTTTGTAGATCTCCGAAGAATTCTCACCAGCTTTAAATGTAACCAAGTCTCTGAAATTTAATAGAGCATAAAAGTAAAATTTATTAGGTACCATGAATAAAATGGTGTCGCGTAATGTCCTGCTGAAGTTCTAGCGCCATAAATTCTCATTTTAATAGATTAGACGGGCGATGAGTTCTGCCTCGCTTTCATGAACTCTGCGTTGCAAAAACTTTACATCATCATTTTTAGTAACATAGAGATAAAAAAAAAGAAGTATTGAAATTTTGAATTTTTTTTTTGAATATTGAATTGTTACTGAGATGTTGTTATTACAAAAAATTAATTAAATATAAGAGAATTTATTTTATTTGAGTGTTAAGGGGAAGAGGATTTAATGAACAATATGCAATCATTCCACGATATCTTATGCTAAAAAAAAAAAAAATTCAGGAAGCTTTCTGACATTTTAATAGATAGAATCATTACAAAGTTATAACAAAAAATTCAAACTAAAAACATTCAATAAATAATTTTTAAATAAAGTAAAAATCCTCACTTAAAGGGCTTAATTAAGTCACTATTCATTACTATTAAACTCCCTTAAATAGTAATGAAAATGTCATACTATCGAATGTTGATTCAACTAAATTACTGGCAACAAACATACGTCAAATTTTACTTTTAATAACTTTTAGAATCATTTAATATACAACAATACTTCTAAAGTCAGATATTTATAAATTTTAAAATATTTCGAAACTTTAAAATTGTGTGTATAAGTTAAGGAATTATCATTTCATTGGTTGCACGAAATTAAAAATTATTCTGGTTCTGCCTTAATGATGCTAAAACTGCAGCAATTCAATTGAAACATTACTTTTTGTAGCTTTACATATTTCATCTTCTTTGAACTTCAGTCATAGACTGTATAAAATCCAACTCTAAAAGTTGGAAATATTGCAATATTTTCTATAAATTTAACGCAATATATAAAAATTAAATAACTACCTTTATTTGAAGGGTCCATAGATTTCATTTCTGACAATCTTCGTTGAAAAATCAGGCAGCTTCAGATCCTTTTATAACAACTTAATTTCTTCTAAAAGTATCTTCTACAGTATCATCGCTTTATATTTTACAGCAACGCTGAGTTCTTCGTTACTCATTTCACAATCCTCATTTCAATAATCCTTTTCTTTTCCTTCGCCCATACATGAAAACTTCTTCATCAAAAAAACTGCTTGTGCAGTTCGTATAATATTTTTGACTTTTAAATAGATATAAAACTTCAATAATGGTTGACAAATTCTGATTAGAACAGAATCTCTGACCAGTCTTCTGACATTCTGTAGTACACTGCATATGAATGTCCTTCAGCAGTTGGTCAAATGAAATGAAAACAAGTTAGATAACGTGTAAGTGGAAACTCGTGTTCCTCAAATTTCTGAATATTTGCTATATTTTTTATGGATGTTTTATGGAATGATTAGATGAATCAAAGATGATGACATATTCCGAAAACAGGAGTCTCATTAGATAGTACAGATAACAACACACGTTTAAGAGTTTAAAGGAGTTGACAACTTCTACCAGAATTCTAAAGTGTAACGCATATCAAATGATATTCTGACATTGAACAAATTATATGGGGAAAGATAAGATAGCGTGAAAGTGCAGAATCGTGTTCTACAATTTCGATACAATATGTTACAATATTTTATTTCGAATATTGTCAAGACATTTTTTAGATACAAAATAGATGTCTATTCACTTTTTATGTTTTTGAACTAATATTTTTCATCATAATAAGATCTATTTCCATCTTTTTACAACTATTGTATGCTCCATGAATATTCCTTCCGATAACTTCGAAACTTCCTAGAAAGATTATTTGCTTACTTTTTTTTTATGCTTCTAATTTTAAAAGCAAGAAAGTTAAAAAACAAAAACAAGCAAGTGTTCTCATTCATTTTCTCTAATAATCTAAGCTTCATTTTTTAATATTTTTTTAAATCAGCTTTTACACTTTTAAAAAATCAGCATTCCTTGTTTTCATTTTCCAGTAAAGATAGTTCTAGTAATTAATTTTTTCCTGTAAAATGCATCTAAATATTTTTTCCTGATCCTAAAGAAATAAATAAAATAGTTTTATAAAATATATCGCCTATCTGAATATTCAATGAAGGTGTTTATCTTCTCAACTTCCCTTTTTCTCATCTTGCAAAAATGCAAATAAAGTACTCTTATTACTCAAACCCAAAAGTGCAGTATATCTCCATTTATATATACTGAAATAAAAGGATCCGTCTCTGCAATTAAGTTTTGTTTATTTCCTTCATCTTGTCCCAGAATTTTCTAATTTTTCAAAGCATGAATTTTATTTCAGGCATTAATAAAACGACACTGCTTTTATTGTTTTTGAAATTGATTTATTAATTTTGCTTTTCTGGGTGAAGAACTATCCTTGTTTTTATTATATTCTTCCGGGGATTTTTTTTTTTTTCGTTTTCTAAATATCTTAACAGAAAATATTGTAATTGCCAAAAATTTGGAACTTGAGATTTTGAGATTTTTCCATTTTTTAGACCTCTCCGAGTACAAAAAATATTTTTTTTAATTATATTTGTTTGTGAATACGATAACTCAAAACCACTTTCAGCTAGACGGTTAATATTTTGTATGTACACCAAATCTGTAGAACTTTAGCAAACTTTGAACCCGAAATATTCATAAGTAGTTGTTGTTTCTTATGCCACTTGCCATAGACAAGTCCGCTGACAAGCCGAGATACAGCATCTCTTGTTTTCAGCAGCGCCATCTAGGGCCAAGAGTACGACTTAGCTACTCATGAGTCACAGCCCATTTTGAGGGGTCAGATTTCATTTATACATTTCATTCATACACAGATCGTAATTTAGACCTGAACCAAAGAACAATCATCTCTGAAACAGCACCCCCAGTGGTGCTGTCTCGACTTGGTACTTGGTCGACTTTATACGGCAGATTTATACCTGCACCAGCCACCTTATACACGGAGAGTCTACGGCCGGCGTGGTCTGAACTCACTACCAACCAGGCTATCCGGCCTTCATAAGTAGTTATGCCTATCTATGTGCAAATTTATCAACGTTTGGAACTTCTGTCAGTTTGTATATTAACTTACATGCAGATGCCAAAAGTTAAAAACGCGACGACTTAGACATATGGCATTTAGTCTGTGATCTTGTTGTTAGAATTGTATTTTTTGTCGAATACTTCTTCAAATAGTTCGACAAGAATGTATCCAAAAAACATATATGATTGTTTTTCTATTTTCCTTTTTGCTATACCATGAAGCATTATACACAAAATGGTCATGTGAGGAACTCTAAAAAAAATATTTAAGCCTTCGTGGCATTCATTACTTTGTTCAAGGTTCAGCATAGGACAATTTTTAGACTGGGAAAAGGGAAACAGTCACTTTATGAAGGAGTGTGCAGAAAAGTTTCGAGGATACCACTTTTTTGCTTCAGTTATATATTCACATATAGTCAGAACATGTTTCCAAAGCTATTGGGTGTGGTCTCCTCAGCTGTCATCAGTTGCAACACTAGGGCTATTTTGGGACGGTTCTCGCAATTTTGAATCGCTGTCAGAGGACGACACCTCAGCTGGCACAATCCTTTCCAAACTTCCACACTACACCAGCTGGAGGACGTTTGGATCCGAAGGATTTAACGCGCACCAGACCCTCTTACATGATGTTTCTTCGGTGTGCACGGGTCTAGAGCCTGCAACCCTCCGATTTCGAAGTCGAAATCTTATCAACGGCCACCGTGGCATTGATGCAACAGAGTTTTAATTTTATTTTTAGTTATATTAACGTCCCGTTACAAAACAACACTAGGGCTATTTTGGGCCGGACTTCGTAATTTTGAACCGCGGTCAGATGACGAGGGCGACACCTGAGCTGACATCTCCCTCTCCACGTCACACCACACCAGCGGGAAAACGTTTGGCATGACGGATTTAACGTGCAACAGACCCCCTTAGACGACGGTTCTTCGGTGGAATCGAGTCTCGAACCTGAAACCCTACGGTTCACAAGCCGTGACCTTATCACCAGGCCACGACGCAACATGGATCGCCTTGCATGGCATTGACACTCTAAAATTATGAAATATAGACCTTTGTCATGAATTTAACATTTTTTTAAAGTATCGTGCGATTTTTGACGAATTTTTTAGCAATTGAATGTTTACATACGTAATAGTACCCGAACGATGAATTTGTGTTTATAGACTTGTTTTTTCCAATTGATTTAAGCCAAAATTTGACATAGAACTACAATTGTAGTCACAAAATTACATACCAAATTTCATATACTTGATCTTAGAGATTTTAAATTATCGCATTTATATACTTGTGGAAGTACAGACCGACAGACATTTGGACATTTGAAGGATTTGCTTCAAAATGTGATACATGTCTACATTTTAGACGCTAAATCTGGGTGAATATCAAATATTATTTGCCTACATCTTTGCTTTTTGTGGTTATAAAATTCACTTATATTTGATTACTACACTTGAACAGTCAGACAGATTTTCTTTAAATGGATTTCGTTCAAAATTTGTAAAAAAATCTAGAAATTTGGTAATGAATAAAATTATCAAATCTCAGCTGTTTAACTCAAAACTTTTTTGAGTCATTTTGCTTTCAGACAAACAGACATGATTCCAAAAATGTGTTTTTCAGGTTGAGAAAAGTCTAAAACGTCGAAATTAGTCAGAATATCGAATTTGAATCTTTTTGACGATAACTATACACTCTCTGTATTTCGTATGCTAGAAAATAAAAATGGCTTTTTCCAGCTGAAACGTAACGATTCCCCAAAATATGACAAATTATGACAAATAGATTTCTTTTAAAATTTTTGATTGATTAACGTATTTATATCAACGGGAATGGTTTCCCTAAAACTTTCTCGTATACTCTGTAATAAATGAGTCACGCCAGAGAAAGCCTTACATTGCACTGGCGTACAATAGTTACAAAATATTAACTTTTGGCATGAGTTGAGGATTGTTACTGAATCTATCATGTGATGCTTGGGGGGTGTTTGGGATATTAATCCCTGGCATGAAGTTAATAATAACGAATTTATATTTTAGACACTTATTTCTCAACCGATTGAAGCAAAGAAAGGCGTGACACAAAACTGCACTTGTTGTCACTAAATCCCATACTAAATTTCATATATCTAGGTCATTGCATTTTTGAAATATCGCGTTTACATGTTTCTGAAAGTACAAACCGACAGACAGTCAGCCTGTAGATAGTTTGGCTCAAAATTTGACAAGTGTTCACGCTATAGATGTTTAATCGGTGTACCGAATCTTATCTATCTAGCTCTCTTCGCTTTGTAGTTATATTCGAACTTCGTTTGACTTATATTTGAATAGCCGGGCAGACAGATTTCCTCAGAATAGATTTTACTCAAATTCTGACAGAGATCTGCAAATTTGGTGTGTATTTGATTTGCTCAAATTTGGTGGCTATTTGGGAGAAATCAGCCAAATTTGGTATAAAAACCATGTACCAAATTTCAAACGTATAACTGAAATCGTTTTTAAGTTATCTTTGTCGCAGACAGACAGACGGACATTTTTCAAAAATTCGTTTTGGGAACGCAGGTATTTCTAAATCTTTGAGATTCATCAAAAGCGAATTCGAATTTTTGACGATTACTATACTTTTTCTATACTACGTATACGAGAAAATAAAAAAGTAGTAATTTTATTACTTTTTTTATAATAAAAAGTAATAATGTAGTACTCTACGCATTGCATCATTTGATAATGGTCTAGCAACTGAGCATTTAAATTCCAAAAATTTTATAAAATCTATCAAACTTTAATATTATAATCACTAAATTTCGTAATCTTTTCATTTTTACACATTTTAAGAACTTTGTTAATTTATCTAATTTTTCAACATAGTATCTGAAACTTTGCAATGATTTTGAAATGCGAGGCTAAATAGCGTATTGGTGAATAGCTTAGTTTAGTTTAGTTAATTTAGTTATATTAACGTCCCGTTTGAAGCAACACTTGGGCTATTTTGGGACGGACCTCGTAATTTTGAACCGCGGTCAGGTGACGAGGACGACACCTGAGCTGGCACCTCCCTCTTCACACCACATCACACCAGCGAGAGGACGTTTGCATTGATGAATAATTTAGTGCATCTTCTAATTCTGAATAAATATAAATCATTAGATTTAGATTCAATCGTAGACTGATTTAAATCTAATCTAGCGGGCGCTAATCTTCTAATTCAATAATCCACTATTAATCTAATCTGGAGGATATTCCCATTCTAATTCAGATCAATCGTATCGGATGCTGCTTTCAGTTAAGACTAGTTTCAAAAATGCTGCCCATCGATTTTAATCAGTCGGAATATCTCAGTTTGTTTTGTTCCGGGAAAAAACATTGAAATTACAGACAAAATCGTGATTGGTAAATTCAACATGAGTAAACGAAGTCGTAGTCCGTCCATTTCGGAATTAAATTGCAAATATTTCTTTTGTTACTCTCATTTAAATTTATTTCATAATATATACTACAATCAATCTATTATTATTCAATTTGGAAATGAAGGCAGTGATAGAATTAACAAAGAATGGCTACTTCGTTAGAATAATGCTCGAATAAATTTTTTAAAAACAAAGAATTTTTTGAAAGAAAATAAATTTAATCGAATAAAAAGCGATATTTTTCTCAATCAAATCTTATTCAAACTCCGGAACTTTTGTAGTGAAGATGATAGATATCATTGTAAGTGGACAATTCATTTAAGAATATGGATTTTAGCAAAGCAAAAGAAATAATTATCCAATTAACCGGGAAAGTCAATTGATAAAGTATTCACTGAAGCATGCGATCGTCATTTCGTCGTTTAAACATAACTCCTTAGAACTGGGCGAGGTCGTGGTGACCTGATGGTAAGATCTCGAATTCTGAACCGGAGGGTATCAGGCTCGAGACCCGATTCCCCCAAAGAGCTCATCGTGTCAGCATGTCTGGTGCACGTTAAATTCGTCGGGGCCAAACTCGAGCCAGCTGGTATGGTGTGGGAGTTTGGAGAGGGAAGGAGGCAGCTCAGGTGTTTTCATCGTCATCTGACCACCGTTCAAAATTGCGTGTTCTTCCCCAAAACAAAACTAGAGTTGTTTTCAAATGAGATGTTAATATAACTAAACTAAAACTGAATGATTTACTTCTCATTTACTTAATCTTTGAAAAATGATTATTTATTTTCAATATATGAATTTTTTTATTTTCATAATTTGCCATTGGAGTTAAGCACCTGTTTGTGAATGGATAGGTTGAAATAAACTTCCAATTCCTAAAGAGATTATTCTACTGTAAAATTATCCACAAAGCCTTAAATTGAGTGAATTGGTTGATTATTGCTAATTCCTTTTTTCGATGACCTATTGGGTATTGCTGCTTCCTGATAATAAATGGGGCAACCTACACTGACATCCGCATAGCTTCGACTGAGACAGAATATGATTCTGCCTATTCAATTACATATTTACCATTTTATAATATATTTGCCATTAATCAAGTAATTTCATCACATACACTCAAACAGCATCTCTGACTTATTGTTAAGCAAACAGCTCAAGGTGTTGTTTCCAGTTTTTCCGAAAATTGGAAATAGTTCAGTTATCTATAAGTGCGAAACGGATGGTAGTCCAAATGTACCAAGTCAAAACTTTATAAAATATGGAATAAGCCAGTTCCAACAAATTTATCAAGTGTTATTTTTGAGAAAGAACACCTTTTTAGGATGTCTCATTTTGGACAATGGGTTGCTTCACACTTATCCGCTGCCCACTATATTTAACTTAATTAATTGCATATTGAAGCGGTATTGGATCATAACAGACAATGTACTTCGAATCTTTCAATCAGCGTAACATAACTTTCTGGGAATGGATATGGAAAAAATACTCGCGAAAGACTCTCTTTTAGATGATGTCTATTTTCACAAGTTGGTGATGACAATGATTCCTTACGGTGACCAGCGCCATCTATAGATAAGCCCGAACAATTTCGATAAAAACAGCTTATAACTTTATTGTGCCATTCAAAAGAAAATTTTTTTAAAAAAATCAGGAGTTTTAAAATTAAAGACTTCCGTAAATACTAATAGAACACCATATCAAAATGGTCATTGCCTATATTTTTAGGTGGAACTTCGTTGTATCATGGATATATAAATGATAGCTTGAAGGAGTTATTAGACGATTGCCTCTATTGCGACAAAATGCTATATATTCATTTTTACTAGCGCAATTATGAAAGATCGATTGGAAGCATGTCCTGGGCGCCATTATCAGATGAATATATATATATATGTATGTATGTGAGTGTGTGTGTATGTGTATGTAATGATATCTCTTAATCTAATTTAAATCCTAATTATATTCCTAATTTTTACCTTAATTTAGTCCATATTAACTTCATTCTAAAATGCTCTCTTATTTCCTGATCCAAATCCCACTTTTTATTTAACTAATTCTACACGCGTTCTATAAAACTGCTCGCTTCAGCATTTTCCCACACTCCGTTTGAAGATATAAATATCCTTATTACTTACAACATTTTTTCAAAGATATCTAATATTTCCTATCCTAAATTCACACATGTCAAAGAAATCCCTATTAAAAATCTCATAGCAAAATCGATGAAGGGAAAAATTTTGGTCTTTTCTGCTCTTTTATCGCGATGTAAACGGATGTCAGTTTTATCATTGCTTCTTATACATTAAATGCCTTTCATAGTGAAAAAAATCTAAGTTAAAATTTTGATCTACAAAAATTTAAAAACACGATGACTTAAAAACTTAAATAAATTAAATTTGATAGGTGATCTTATACAATTAGTACAATATTTAATACAAATGTAGTTTTCTGTCAAATCTTAATTTACAAAAACGGCAGGAAAAAAGGCATCCAAATAACATATTTGGTTTTTTTGATATATATGTGTGTTAACCGCAACGATTAATCGCCAAAGATAACCTGCTGAATTCAGAAAAAAAGCCAACTTCCAAATAAAGATCAATAGTTTACAATTTTTGTTCACCAATATTATGCAATTAATATGCAAGTAGAAGAATTTTTTTTAATTATCTATCGAAGACATATATTATCGACACATATTTAATTATATACAATGTATGAGACTATGGAAATAAAAATCTATTGTCAAAAAAATGTGATTCAAAAATTTTAACAAATTCCTTTGTTTTTAAAATTTTGAAATTTAAAAAAAAGTTTAAATTATGTTGGTTCGAATGCAAAACGGAATGAGTTAAGTAGATGAAATTTGGTATATGGTCATAATATAAAATTAAGGATTTCTGCCAAATTTTGTACGAAATTCGCCAACCTATCGTTTTCTGTCTCTTCATCTGTATGCATATGGGCACGATAAATATGCAACTAAATAAGATAGCTGAAATTTAATTTGTGGCTCCATTATCAAAATTTCAAATTTTGTATATCTGTGTCAGATTTGCAGCCAAATACATCAAAAAGGTGGCCAAAAGGTAAGCCAAATGCATCAAAAAGGTGCTCAAGAGTTCAGCTAAATGCATGAAAAAGATGGTCAAAAGTTCAGCCAAATGCATCAAAAAGGTGCTCAAGATTTCAGCTAAATGCATGAAAAAGGTGGCCAAAAGTTCAGCCAAATGCATCAAAAAGGTGCTCAAGAGTTCAGCCAAATTCATCAAAAAGATGGCCAAGAGTTCAACCAAATGCATCAAAGAGTATCGTGGGTGTGGAAATATTATAACTGAAAATCGCACTAAGCTAGACAAATGAAATTGGGTATGTGGTCTTGTGAGAATAATCGTTTATCTGTGTTAAATTATAAATTCGAATCAGAAGAAAAAAAATGTTCGAAGCACGTACTCATTTTTTTTTTCTTCTTGGTTTTAACATAAAGAATATGACGCACTATATCGTGTATACAAGAAAGTCGAAGGTAAATACTTCCAGTGACATTTTTTTTTCTAATTTTATATTCTTATATGTTAAAGAACAGAATTTTCGAATAAGATTGTTTCACACTCTCCGTTTCTCCTACGGCGCCGCAACATACAAACACACGTGAAGAATTTGCCTGAAATATTCGTCTTGGCGATAGTTATAATAGGTCTTATCATAATCATCTAGATAGAATAATATTATGCCGAAGGTAAGATTCGAAAAAAATTCGAGAACGTAATTGTATTTATTGCGTGTGAATGGAATGTGCATAGTAAAATTTATGCGTATGGTTGACATTTGACTTGCATTAATGCCGTGAGAGACACTTAATAAGGTTGCATTGTGAGGCGGCTTGCATGTCAGGTACACATCAAACACTGTTTTACGCAACTACTTAACAAAAAGGTATTTTGCAACACGTCTTAGAAGTCTTAGAATATTAAAAACACGTGTTTCAACTTCTAAAACATTTAATCCTACTTATAACTTCATGACAACTCCATCTGTAATATTCTGTTTATGGTTTTGGTTAACTTTATTCTGTATGCAAACAAATGAAAATAAAAAGGTTTTTTTTTATCCCTCAAGTGATTTAATCTAGACAACTCAACTCTAAAAAATTAGTTGTTGTTTTTTTCATGAAAATGCAAACGATTATTTAAAAATGTAAACTAATTTTTGAAAATGATTTTTCAATTAAAAAGTATTTTTGTAGAAGTTAAAAGGCTTGTAAAGCCTCTTGAAGTTAAGAGGCTTTAAGTAGTTTTTTTTAGTTAATAGTTCTTATTTTTTTTTTTATAAAATATTCGTTTTTTTCATTCATCTGGAAATAATTTTAATTATTTGAATGAAAATGAATATAAAACGGTTAGAGGGAATATCATAAGAAGGCATGAATTCCTTTTTTATTGTTGTTCATATTTACAGCAAGCGAGTATATTTATTTATTTATTTCAACTTTTATTTTATGGCCTTTTTTTAAAAGTTTGCCGATTTGATTTTTCATATTTGATTCGAACTGATAAGCCAATAAACAGTGATATTAGGAAAATAAATAAAGATCGTATTTGTAAAAATGTATTGTATTGTATTTGTAAGGAAGAGTACAAATTGCTTTTTAATCTACGATGCACTTTAATGATATAGTTTCGAAGGGATTGTATTCTTATAGAATATCATGCTGTTAAATTAAAGATTTCGTAATTTTTAAGAATAAATAAGTATTAAGTTACTTGAAGACTATAATAAAGAATTGTTTTATAAATTAATTTTAATGTGCAATATACTTTACTTTTTTTTTTTTTTGCTAAATTTTATAACTGTGCAAGTGATTCTGTAATAAAACACTAACTAGTAAGAATCGAACTTTTATATAAAAGTTTGAGATGGCACTTCTAAACAACTTTTCTTAATAGTTAATCTCATGGTTTCAGAAAATATTCTACTAAATTTATCCGTTTCCAGTTGCGAATGAAAATAAAAAGTCTGGATGACCCAGCGCAATCTATGCCAATCCCAACGCCATTTTCTTCTCTAAATTCATTCTCTCCTCCCCATTTTTATACCCTGAGAGGGAGCAAAAAGGAATTTTACTGCTCCTAGAATTTTTTAAAATATATATTACGTGAAAAAGGGAGAAAATAAAATTATCCGATGTACATTTGCGGATTGTCTTTTTTTATCTATGAAATTTTTTATTAGTTATTTGAAGAAAGAGCAAGCGAAAAGTAATGGTTAAAAATTAACAATCCCTTCATGATTGAAGTAACTTTTATTTATCTAGAATGAACCATCTCTTAACTCGTAACTGGAGACATGGATTCTCTCACGCGACCAGAGAAATGGAGTCAAAAAGACTCCATTACTATGCTTCTTTTTTATCTTTTGTAAACAGCATCGGAAT
Organism: Argiope aurantia; assembly: GCA_026543865.1. Lineage (NCBI taxonomy): Eukaryota > Metazoa > Arthropoda > Arachnida > Araneae > Araneidae > Argiope > Argiope aurantia. Next base: position 310,505 of record JAPMOR010079607.1, on the reverse strand, counting down.
TTATTTTGGAAATGCAAAACAATCTGGAAATTACGTAATTACCAAAAATATTAAAAATATTAATATTAAAAATGTGCAAATGTTATAATATTAAATGTCGGAAAGATGTTATAAGAAAAATCTTAACAATGTTTTAATGAGTATTTACTTCGTTTAGATATTACGGAATGAAACTCATTTTAACAACTGTTAAATGATTTGTTAGAACTTAACAAATACATTTGAAGAATAAAATATTTTAAAATATTATTTTAAGAATATTTCTTTCTTTATTATTATTATTATTATTATTATTGCATATATTCAAATTTAAAAGAGCTATGTAAAAACAATAGACCCATAATGCCGTGTAATTCCACTACATCCAAATCACGCAAATCTGACTTTTCTTGATGTTTAAATTTTTGCCTAATTGCAATAAATTTAAGATTTGTATATTTTACAATCATAAGCAGCAAGTCAGTCGAGAAAATGTTGACCCGGGCTTCATTTTCAGTCAGGTATAGACGTTGAAATTACGAATTCTGAGCAGCTTCAAAACAATATTTTGCTGAGGCGTTCGGCTCTTTCTAACGTCTTTTTGGACCAATTGAAACTATTTTTTACGTAGCCATAGAAATAATTTTCCATGTCAACTATGTCGTCTTCCACTTCTGAATCTTCGTCCGAATTTTCTTTACTCTCTTATTCACTTTTCGAAACTTTGAAAAAGAACAACTCGATGCACGCACTCATACTTAAACATTTTCCAACATACTGCTAACAGAACAACTTGGAGGTACTGAGGAGAAATTGTATTCAAAGACAAAATACCACGTGATAATCAGAGCTAATGAACAACGTAGAGTCATTTTGACTCCCGCCCCCAGCTATGGGTTAAGTCACTAAACATTCCATATTATATTGGAAAATATCTTGCGTTTTGGTTGGAAGATTTTGGAAAATATCTTGCGATTGGAGAGTATATTGGATTGAATTATATACTCTCTATTGCCAATTTTGACTTATAAATAAATAATTCTCATTGAAAATTTAAAATGAAATGAGTCAGGCTTACTTTTAAAAACAATGAATTTCAAATCAATTAACTGATCATCTCTTCATATACACTTAAATACGATATCACCTTATCTTAATGGATAATATTCGTGATTCCTATAAATAATAATTTCTGATGTATGAAGACTCTTTTTATCTCAGTGATAGTTAAAATGTATCTGTTTGCTGGGATTTGTTTTGATCCCCCCCCTGCCAGATATAGAACTTTCGCCACGGAAGCTCAGAAAATATGTTTACTTCAATTAGGATAAATTAATACATTCTTTCTACCTTGATTCAAGAGACTTTAAAATCCGTGACTACAAATAGAGATACCAGATAAAAAAAAATTAGATGTCGGACAATATCCATAAAATTTATAAATAAAATATAAAAATCAGAATACAGTGAAATAACTAACTATTTGAAAAATATGTAATAGTTAAAAAATATATAAAATAGGAGTTTTGCTACCTTTTCTCTCAGACAAAAGAAATATTCTCTACCAAGATGTCTTTTCTAAACATAATAAAAGCTGTAAAGCGTATTTTTTTACAATAATCTTGTTGATAATTTAAATTTGAACTTTTCATTGAACAGCCAATAAACTTGACAATTAGTAAAATTTAACTCGAATTTTTAACGCCTTTTTTTAGGGTAAATAAACAAAAAGTGGAACTGGTCCAGAAACACCGGAGTATCTGATTATTTTAGGCCTAAAGTATCAGTCGAAACTTGAAATTAATTTCTTTATGAGACTTTTTAAAGATAATTAATATTTTTAATTATTAATTAAATTGTTTATGTCTAAGTAAAACTCTGAACAATCCAGGATTTTTTTTTTAATTTTTAAAGTACGTAACTGCATAAAGATAATTGTTTTGGAAATTATTATAAAATATTTATACCTTTGAATTTATGCGTAAAGTGGATAGAAAAAAAGCACCTGTAAAATAATAATATATCAGTTAAAAGCCAAAATGCTTTGGAAGATTTTTTTGGCGATAAAGTAAAGAACTTCTAGTTTAGATGTTTATCAAATGATTTGTTCAAAATATTGCAGATAATTGAAGAAATATACTTACTTAAAATATAAACTAGATAATATATTTAATGAAATAATTTAACTGAATCTTTCAAATTTAATTACTGAGTTTCTCTAATAAATATCGTAGAGGTTTCCTTATTAACATTATGAAACATTAAAATAATTGCAAAATTGTATTAAATGAACAGATTGCTTTTTCTGTAGTTTTGGAATTGAAGAACAAATAGGAAAAAATGCCATATCTGTTTTTTAAAATATTTATTATATTTGAATTTGGAAGATTTCTCACAAAAGGATTTCATCAAAATTTAAAATAAATTGAGATTTAGAGACGCTTCGAAAATCTAACCCTAAATCTAAAATAAATATCTAAAATAAAAAAATAAAAAACTTTAAAAGGTAAATAAAGTGAATGTAAAAATCGTTATAGTTCCCCAACGAATGAGCTTAGAAACAAAATTCAAATATATATATATATATATATATATATATATATATATATATATATATATTTAATGAATTAAACCTTACTTAATTTCTTAATTTTTATTTGAAATTAGTCCCTATAAACTTCATTCTAAAATGCTGTCTTATTTCCTAACCGAATTCCAAATTTTTTATTTAATTAATTCAACACGCGATCTATAAAAAAAGGCTTATTTCTGCATTTTCTCAAGCTCATTTTCTCATTCTAAAAATCTTTAATGCTTAGAATATTCTTTTAAAGATACCTAAATTTTCATACCCTAAATCAACACTTGTCAAAAAAATCCCTATCAAAATCTCATTATAAAAACCATTGAAGGGAAAATGTTGATCTCTTTTTCTCTTCTGCCGTGGTGTAAATGGACTTCAGTTTCATAATAGCTTCTTGTACGCAATATGCCTCCCGGATAAAAATAAATCGAAGTTAAATATATTCTATTGATATATCAGATATATCAATAGAATAGAATCAATAGAATATATCAGATATGCTCCTCGATTTCTTTAACATAAAGGGCATTTCCTTGCAACATGTTCCTACATCTCTTTCTTTTTTTTCTCCTGCAAATGGAGCCATTACAGCTGTTTTCTACAGAAGAACTACTTCCTTTCAATGACAGAGGCAGTTCCTTACGTTTCCATGCACACAAATGGAATGAAGCCATTAAATTTCCCATACCCCACAGAGACCACGATTCTTAAATGTTGCATAACGCAACCGGGCCTCATTCTGCTCGACATTGACAGTTATTTCTTTTTGACTTTTTGAGAGAACAGTAAATCAGAGGCTGTGGTAATCTGTGCCCGAGTATAAATGCCCGCGAAAACTGTTATGCCGAATGGAACAAGATTTATTCTTGGCATTAATGGATTCCAGCCGTTGCTACACACATCATCTTCATCTCAATGTTTTATCGAGAGTGCTTGATTCTTACTACATCTCCGAAAAGCATACGCATTATTTTTCGAACACAAGAAATGCATTTATTTCTTTTGGAATGGTAAAACGGTGGGGTGTAAGGTATTGGTATGGGTAGGCAAATTACAATTATTTTTCAAGGCTCCTCAAAATCAAGGGGAGTGGTTTCCCAATTATTTTCACTTAATAATAAGGGTTTTATATCCTTCCCTTGCATAAAACCTGGAGACCTTGGACAAGGCTATAAAGAGTTTTATGTTCCTAAATTCGTACATGTGCGTTATGTGATATGTGATTGAACAATAATAATAGTAAGAAAAATAAAAGACGAGTAAGCATTTTAGACGTATTTTTTTTAACCGATCTAACAGAATTGTAATTTCAGTAACAAGATCATATGTCCAATTTCATTCGTTTAAATCGTTGAGATTTAAACGAATACATGCAGAAAAATTATTTCCTCTTGATAGATTAGATTCAAAATTTTGAATCGATATCATTTTAAATGCTGAAACTTCGTATAAATTCATCCAGCTTTTTGCATTTTGTAGCTAATGTGTCCACTTACAGTTGAATAAATAAATTTTCTGTGATTGTATTTCGTTTAAAACTTGGTATATATTGTTACGAAATTTTTTTTTACCGGGGTTCGTTTGGATAGTGGAAGTGATATGGTGTGTAGAACGCTCAATCAGCAGGCAGAAGTAGAATGAAAACAACGACGTTTATTTACACGAAGACACACAGGACAGCACAAAAGCGTCAACTATATACAGCACAGAAGACGATTATCTTCACCCGAGACGTGTAGCATACAACAGCACACACAGCAGCATACAACCAGAATCTACTGCAGACAGTAGCGCACAGCTCAGTTCAGCACGAGCTTGACTCAGTCGCTGCTCACCGTCGCTTACGACTCCTCCGCTCCGTCTTCGGACTTGGATTACTAACTTCGTCGACTCGACTCCGCTGCTCTCGAACTCGGACTATTCCGACGTCTTCGGACTACTGGCTTCGTCGTCTCTACTCCGCTCGGACTTGACTCTCTGGCAGCCGCAGCCCCTTTTATAGGTCTCAGGAGGCGGGGCTAGAAACCTCTCAACCAATCAGGAACGTTCGAGGCGTATCTCGATTCCTACTGGACGGATCGGGAAAATTCTCGAAGTTTCGGGTATTATCTATTTTGGCGCCAAATTCGTCGCCAAATGGTCGCCAAGCTCTGGGACCTCCGACGCGCTAGTCCCATTCATACGACTGTAAAACTTTCTTCCTATTGATGGAATAAACTATGCTGGGAAGCCGAATTGCAGGTTTGTAACAATAGTATGAGGAAGCTAAAAACATATCATTTCGTACATTTTTTTAATTCTACATGCAATTATTAAATAATTAAAATTATCAAATGGTTGCAGTTATCCTTTAAGAAACTAACATTTTTTGGATTTAATAATTTCATATTGCATTCTAATACGTGAAGTTTGCTGCCCAAAACTGAACAAACTATAATTTGTAAAGTCATTCCTTTTTCGACTGTCACTCCATCTGAAGCAAAACAGTTTCTGGTAAATGTATTACATTATGAATTCCTTGATGATATCTAGAGCAACTAACTAGAACAATATGTTGCCGGCTCAAATGTTTTCTTCTTGCAAACACAAACCGAACGTCGCCCAGATGCTTTCCAATGGAGGATTATAAACGTTATGGTACCTTCCCATCTCATTTGGCATTGGTTTAACAACTATAAATAGCTACCGGCGCATGCCAGTATCTTCCGCCTCTAGTCATATATTGCTTTAAAAATTTTACAAAACCCCTCTAATATTTTGCTCTATTCGTCAAGGTCAGATTAAGCTCTCCTGGGCATCTATGTCGATGTAAACCTTGAAGTCTTCATTTTCTATTTCTTCCTGTGTGTGTGTGTGTAAACATAATTTTTTTTAACAGAATCATCGACGAAGACAAAGAAGAGACTGAATTTTTAACTTCGTTTTATTCTATCCCGGGAGGCATGATTTATGTACCAGCAACAGCGACGAGCACAACAGTACAGAACGACACAAGATGAAATGAAGAAAAGCTAATGAAAAATTTATCCCCGTGATTATATACTGTGAAATTTTGAAAGGGATTTCTCTACACGTGTCGACCCTGGTAAGGGGAATTATAGGGATCTTTAAAAAGAATATGCTAGATTTGATATTTTTTTATCCCTTCACTCTGAATGTGGGAACTTGTCGATTACAGAGCTTCTGTTGCATTAATTAAATTAAAAATATGGAAGGGAAAAGCAGAAAATTAAATTACCCTTAAAATATCATTAAAAAAAAGGAATTCGAGGTATCTGTATATCTTCTATATACTCAGAAAATCTAAAAGCCCCCCCCCCTGCATTCCAGTTGCTGAATTATTGAACCTTTCAGTGCATAAAACTGCTTGCTATAATCCGATCTGCTTACATTTTTCTGTTTAAGATTAATCTTGATGTAAAAGAATTTGTCTTCTTTTTATAAAGGCTCCAATTTTTTTTTCTTTCATCTTTTCTTTATTTGTTTTAAATTTCTTCAAAAAATTATGAAACGCATTGCAATGAAATAATAATTTTAAATTTTCTTGTGAGTTTAAACTTAATTAGAAAAGGAATGCTATAAATGCAACAAATTCAGTCTCTCTTCTCGTCTAAAATAGCTCATTTATATATCATTTTAATAACACCATTTTAAACTAAATTGAGACATATGAAAACTTTTATTTTAGACTTTGTCTTGAATTGAAAAGAAAGACGACATAGGGCTTTCGTTTAACTCATACGGGTATAACGGATCCGGCAATGTTTTTTTTTAACAATTCGAAAAGGAATCATGATTCATTTTTATATGAGAAAATTCTCAAGCCAAATCGATTAACTACACTTCTCAAATTCTTTTATATTTTAGTGTGCAAGCCTTATAAACTCCTATTAATTTTAATGTTCTTCCAACAATAAAAATCAAAATCACTTTTGACTTTTATTGAAAATGGAAAGAAAAAATCTTGATGCAATCGAAGAAATATTATTCATTTTAGAAGACAATTTACTGAACTCTATAGTCTCAAAAAAACTCCACCGTTCATGTATTCCATTTCAATGCTCAATTCACAACGTTTCTCATTAAATTTATATTAGCATAATATAATTAATTGTATTGATTTTTTTCAATCAATAAAATATAAAAATATATCATTAATACAAAAATGACAGTTATAGGATAGTAGTGAATTTGGTTGAGATTACGTTGGATAATATATTAAAAAGGTCAAACCCAGCATCATTAATTAAAATATGACTTTAACGGTGATTCCAAATTTATTAATATTAATATTTAAAAATATGTACCAAGTAGACCAATAAGTTTGAAAAAATGTAGACCAGCATTTCTTCTATTTTATAAGTCTTAAATTGTTTTCACTTCAATAAATAAATTTATTCTTTGTCTATTTTTTTATTTTTTTTTTTTTTTTTTACTTTTTGTTTTAAAGAGTGAAAGCATCACATACTGCGTATTCAAAACTCAATAAAAAATTATCTCAATTACTTTGATTATCAATTTAGTTTTTAATTATTATTGGTTTTTTAAAAGTCTTATGATATAGTGAAAAGAAAATATCATTATCTTACAAATAACTTTCAAAATTCGAACAAATTTTAAGGTAGTAGTTTCGTTTTTCCTTCAGATAACTACTTAATTGTGGTTTGGAACTTTTTCAATTTTCGAAATTGTTCTTTTAGAACTATAATTTATTTTTGATTTCTAATTTTATGCATTTAAAAAATCCTGCTAGTTCGTTGATGGTTGCTTTTGCTTTTAATATAACTTCGGCACCCGATTTGAAACCTTTACAGTGCATGTCGTGCTGCCATCTGTCATCGAATTTATTAAACTCAGTATGATATTTTGTAAACAGATTTTCCCTCTCTTTCTTACCCAAGTAAATGAGTAGCATTTTGGAAATGTAAATAATCTTTATGTAAGTTATGTTAAATCTATTTATATATGTATAATACATCTATATACATATCTATATACTATTTATTTTCTATGGCAAAATATTGAATACTAATATCTTCATTTCACAGGATATTAATATTCCATCATCATATTAATTCTCAAAAAACTAAAAAAAAAGAAAAACTAAAATCTTAGAATTAAAGTATATTATATCTGTATATTATATTGTATATTAAAGTATAGTATACAGTATCAGAATATTTATAATAGTAACCTGCTTATATAATTAAAAGTAAATAAAAATACTCAAATAAAACAATTTTTTTTTATCGCTAGTAGCTTTAAATCGTTCTTATGCCTTCCATGATTCTCAATATATTTTCATATGTTTTATTATGTAATATAGAAATTCACAATTTTTGGTGGGGAGAGTTCACAATTTTCCTCAAGACTTTAAAAATTACTGAAAGATAAACCACTATACAGTTAGGAATACATTTTTTTTCTATAACTTTAATTATTAAAAATCAATATTTGAGTCATTATGTTAACTATTGTTATTTACAATATTTTATAAACAACTTTTATATTATACTAGTCACTTTTGGAGAGCATTTGCTTTATATGGATCAAAGTTGCTAAAAACTTTAATTAAATTTTTTTTCGTTCGTTTTAATTTTATTCTCAATATATATATATATATATATATATATATATATATATATATATATATATACACTTCAAATTTTAATAGACAAGTTTTGCACAATTCAACATATTGTACTATGCTTTTTGCCTAATCTTTGCTTATAGTCTGTCATAGGAATTAGTATCAGTGTTTCAAAATGAACAGACTTTAAAAATGTTCACGATTTCTCGATTATGAAGTTCAATCTTGATCGTAAGCATGCCCTTTTCACAAACCTATTCGAAATACAAATATAAGCCTGATCTTCATATCTTGACCCTCACGAGCGTATCCGCTTTTGATTAATCGGGTTTCTTTATATTGGACAGTAATCATGATATTTTCTGGAAAAATAAATCTAAGTAAAAGGTTTTATGACATTTAAAATATATGTATTATTAATTCAATCATTCTGTGCTGTTTTGATCAACTACGGTTTAATATAATATAGGATATCCTCTTTAATATCCTCTTTAACCATGGCCCAAAGGCTAATATTTAAATCGTTAATAATAGGTATATACATCTGATAGAAAAGATGTCAATAAATGTTCTGATGAATTAAGAACCTTATATTTTTATACAGAACTTCGGTTTTATTCAACAAATTTTAAAATATTCGTGATACGCTGAATTGCAACTAAAACTGAGTGACTTATAAAAATATGAATATTACTTTCTTATAATTAAACACCTTCATTGATCATCTCAAAGAAGATACGCCATGACTGATTAGCCAAAAATTATGAAATTCTTGATTACCCTAAATCAAAGTTGCTCAATGCACTAACTCGGTCAAATTTAATCGCAGACGATAGGAAAACGAAACAAACAACAACAAGAAAAAAATTCATTTAAAAATTGGAGTCTGGAGAATATTTCACTAATTGTAATTATTTTAGATTTCTTGGACTAATTTTTTAAGAAATACATATATTGACTGAAATAAAATGAAATATTATTATTTACGTCAGTAGTATATTTTTGAAAGCAAAACTGAGAACTGATTTTTTTTTAATGAATCAGAGAAATTTTTAATGAATAATTTTTTGAGATATTACATAAATTCAAAAAAAAATATTGTAATACACATAAAATGTCAGAGATGAACTATTTGGTTTTTCGCTATTCATATTTATAAAATGAATTGTTTTGTTTCAACAAAAAAAGGTTTTGTATTAATTGAAATTTATTCATTTCAGCTTCAATTTAATATTTGACTGCAAATTAAACAGATACAGATTACAATGAAAAGAATAGCGTAAGACTTCCATTATACCTAAGTTGCATGGAATGCATACCTACTTAAAAAATACACTTCGAGCAAATATCAAAATTGTGCTCTTCACTTTTTTTTTTTTTTTTTTTTTTTTGTCGAAAAGCAACTCTTTATTTTTTCTGATTTTTTTCTACTAATTTAAGTGATTTCGAAGATTGAAAGTGCTGTTAAACTTAAATAATAGAACATTAAAAAAAATTAATTCATATGATTTAAACATTACAAATCCCTTCACAATGATCGCTATGTATGAATAGTCCTTGAATATAAAATGCATCATAAAAATTATGAGAATTATTAAAAAAAATGTTTTTTAGTAAGAAAGTTTTATGCTAATCTTACACAGAGAATTTTCTCCATTCTCTATTCTATTCTAACATTTTTATTTTTTAAAACTCGTGGGAATAAGAGCTTATTAATTTTTTTTTAATATAACGAATTGATTCCTTAATTTTAAGTGTCTAAGAAACTGAACGAGGACATGTGTCCTGTGGACATGTGTCCACTCTTGTTACTCCACTTCTTGCATGACTATCAAAATTTGAAGCTTAACTTTGCTGAAGAAGCTTTTACAGAGAAAAAGTTACATAAGATATTTAATTGAAATTTTTAGCGAGCATTTATCCTGGGGACCAGTTGGTTGCCAAAGGCGGCTAATATTAAATAATATAATTTGGGAGGATCAACCATTTTATAAATATAGCTTCGAAACAGGGTGGTAAAAACATGGAATAAAAACATTTAGATGTGGCATTTTTTGAAAGGATCTTCACTGACAGATCAGTTTTCTAATAACACATGAGCTGTTTTTCTAATGAATGTTTGATTTACTTTTATTTGATGATTTTGAGGAGGATTCTGTTTGCATAGCAATTAAAAATTGGAATCCTATTTTGTGCTTCAAACATTTTTTTTATATTTTGATTCACTAACATATGATCGAATTAGAATTTGAATTTAATTAACGTCTATCCTTTCTAACGTATTCAAGATAGAATACTATAATGAGTTTTTTTTTCCCATTATTATTTTTTTTTTTTTTTTTTTTGCAATGATTCGTTTATGCTACATTAGAGTGAAATTTTAGCCGCTAAGATCTGTTGGTGGCCAGCTTTTGTAGGCAGTCAACATTTATTTGACCCAAATGGCAACATCTCTTCTTAACTGTCAATAACAAACAGACGCTTTTATTGGCATAATGGTGTGTTATGAAAGCACAATTCCTAAATTGGTATAATTTCGCTGTGGAAAAATGAATATTCGTTAAATAGCGTAGAAAATACAGTAAGTAATTTTATAACTTAAATAAAATTTGTAATTGTTTATTTTTGGAATTTTGTCTAAAATACGACTGTTTAAAATATTCTAGAAAGTTTTGTCATGTAATTTATTCTAAAAATTTCCTTTTCAGTTAAAAATAATAATTAAGAGTTCTATGCAATTTCTTATTTGTTTGTAAATAAAACCTATGATAATGTTTTTGATTCTTTTGTTTTAATTTCAAAGTACTTATATTGAAAACCAAATGATCCAAAAATGTCACTCTCTTCATTTTCAATATTTCACCTCCTATTTGGATTATTTAATAAATCCAGTACAAATATGGAGATTATTCACTTGTGCGAGTTCAAAATTTGCTGCAATGTGGATTGAAGACCTTTTTTTTTATTTTTATACATAAAAAACTGATCACGAAGTTACTCATTAAATTCCCAGTTTATTTTTGGTTGTACAAAATTTATAATAAAAAAATTGCTGAACTCAGCATTGTTAATATTTGACAATTTATACATTGATGTGAATAATAAAATGTCTGTTAATACTTCATAGGCTGCATTAGAAAAAATAATGCTTTAGATTATAATATCTGTATTCTTTCTCTCTATTTGTGAATTTAATACATTTAATGTAAATTAAATTATCTGTCAATAGCAAATCACAAATTATGTATTTGAAGTCTTGAAACCTTCTAATTCTCTCTCTCTATATATATAATATAAGGTTAGATAAACAGTTTTCAGGATGTAGAATCTTGAAATAATTGTAGTCATTAATAAAAAAAGGCCGTAATTCCAATTATAGTAAATTTGAATATTTAAAGAGGAAACAATTATTATTGTCAGTGAGTAATAACCACTAGAGAAAAATACAGTAAAATTTTGCTGATAAAAATATGAAACAAAAAAAGTAAAAATAAAAAAAGTGACATTTTAACAGAAAAGTGAATTTTCTATTTTTGGGAGTGACATCATAACTGAAATTAAAGAATTACTTCAGTAGCAATGTAAGGCAGTTAAAGTAACCATTACTATAGAGTAAGAGTAAGTGAGAAACCATTACAGTTCAGAAATTTGAGTGCTTTTTAAGTTTGAATTCACCTGGAAAAATTAATTTAATGAACTGTATTAAAATAAAATTATAGATAATGCAGTTTAATTAAAAGTTTGTGAAAAATATTTTAATTAGAAATATTAAAGATAATTTTAATTTTAAATTTTTTCTCTTTTCTTATATATTTTTTTTCATTGATCTTTTAGCAATATTTTTCTTGAATATTGTTCATGTAGAGAAAAAGCCTATTAATATAAATAATATTGATTAATTATCTCAATGTAATTTAAAAGAAAATATCATTTTCTAACAATCTCATGATTAAAAAGTACCACTCACTTAGAAATGACCATTGGAAATAGTAAAAAAGGTGTCAAAAAACTTATGATTTCAGAGAAAAATAAAATAAAAAATAATATTAAATAAAATATTAAAAATCTCATGATTAAAAAGCACCACTCGCTTAGAAATAATCATTGGAAATTATTAGAAAATCCTTAGGATTTCCATCTGTGGTATTATATAACATGTGAACAGAAACTTATTAAATTGCAAACTGAACCCTTTAGATAAAAACTTTACTTTTTAAAAGTTATTTTATTTTATTTTTAGCAAAAAAAAAAAACATTAGAAAATGTATTGTAGGATTTATGATTTTGGAGAAAAATAATTTATATTTTTTTATTGCTTAGTATGTTATTTCCAATTAGTGATATTTTTTATTCTATATGAATATATACCTGTATTTTTTAAGTGTTTCTTAAAGATTAATACTTTTAGAGTTTTTAAGCTGTTTATTTGAATATTCTTTTTTAAGATATTGCTTCAAACAAAAAAATCATTAAATTAGGTTCCTAGTTTTGAAATGACTATTGATATTTTTCTCCAGGAAGTGCAGAGAGAAAGTTTATGAATGAATTGATTTTTTTTCTTGTAGGAATCATTAGCAATGGAGTGTGAAGTGCCTCGTAGACCACATACTGTTGGAGCATTGCCAAAAGTATGGACACAGTCCCCATTAATCATGAATCTTTTAGACGAAATTGAAAATGAGGCTAAAGGACCTGTTTCCAGACCTAGTAGGTTAAATACATGCATAATATTGGAAATAAAGCAAAATTTAATATTTTCTGGAATCTCATTTGCTGTAAAATTTAGTAAAAATTTGTGTTATATAAATGTTTTTTTATTTATCATCTTATATGATTTTAATCAACATCATGTTTGAAAATAGTAATTTAAAAATGTTCAATATAGCTTTGAGCATGTAAATTCTTTTCTTAGCATTTTGATAAATTTACATTGAAAAAACAGATTTAATTCTTAATTTGAATGAATGCATGTTCCTTTATTACTGGTCTACTATTAGAATTAAAAAGTTGCATATTTAATTCTGAATTCTGCTTTAAATTCAAAGAATGCAATTTTCTTCATTTGTGCACCATTAGCATTTCTAGACATTTTGAACTTAAAGTCAGATCTGAAATTTTTTTACTAAGCTTTTCAGTAAATATAATTCTTTTAAAAAATGAAATTTTAAACATTCTGTCAAATGTAATGTGCTGAAAATATCCTAGAATCACCACAGAAGAACTATATGAAAGAAAATTTGAAGAGATTGAAAGAAATCCAAGCTCAAGCAAAGAAAAAACTTGCAGAAAAGCAACCTTTGAAGCCTCTTAGAGTTCCCAATCATTATCGTGAAGTGCAGTCCAAAATACTGATAAATCCTAGTCAATCAAATGTGAGTTTTGTCTGGGTTTTTGTTAAATTTTATTTATAACACTATTTACTTTTTCATTGTAATTAATGTTTCTCTACACATTAACTTCATTTTTGTAATAATCAATTTTCATATTTAATGCTATTTTGTAGAATGTCACTTAAAATTAACAGATGGCATTTGAAAAGGCTTTAAAGCAGGAGGAAAAGAGTGTAAACTAAGACGGTCTTTCACCTTATCTGGAATATGAGGCTACCATTTTTCTTGAATTTACCATGTCTGATAATTTAAAACTGTGCTGATGACTTTAAATGCTATTGAGAAGAATTACAGCATGGAATTGGTATTATTTTCAAAAATAAGTAACTGCATTTTTTGTATAAGTAAAGTCAGATAAAGAATTTTTCAAAAGTTATAATTAATGAGAATTAAATTTATCTTTTTTATATAAAAAATAGATTGCCTATTTAAAGGACAATTTAAGAAGTTTTATTTTAAATCCAGATATTGTATGTATATTTTTCCAATATCAGACAGATAATAAAAGACAAGAATCCTCCCAGATAATTTGGGGCCTCTGGTCACTTTACTGTTTTTTTATTTTTCTGTTTTCAGGACTTCCAAATATTTTTTTTATTCCAATATGGTAACATTTCTCTGCTTTTGAATCTATTCAAAGGTTTTAAACTTGCTTTTTCTGTTTTTTGTAAGATCTATTTAGGTTTTGTAATTTACTAATCATAAATCATTGAAAAACAAGTAAATGTTGTTAATGTAAAGGAATTCAAAATTATGAGCTTTATTTTGTGCACTTAAGTATTTTCTATAAAATTATTTATGTAAGGTAAAAATAACCAAATATTCTTTTGTTGAATGACACTTTTAAAATTTTTGAGTTGCAGGTTTTTGTGTTTGTAGTAAAATAATTCTAAAACAACATATATTATGAATGTAATTAATTAAAATTTCAAGCAATTTTACTACATGCAATTTTTTTGCAGCCAGTTCATTTTTCATAAATTCATTATTAATAAATAGTTTTTTCATCATTCTTACAAGATAGTTAATTGAATCAGGGTCTGCCCTTTTGTCTCAAAAAGTATACCCACCATGAAATTATATATCTTTCCATAATGCAAATTTAATTTTGCAAAGGAAAACAAGATGCTTAAATTGAACATTAATTGATAGATAATAAATGTTGGCCTTTTATAAATTTTTAACTTAACCAAGAAAGTGTCCTCAAATATTTTTTACCATTAATATTAAAAATATCTCGAGATAAAATGCCATAATGTCATGGTTTTTGCTCTTCCAAAATTTTGTAATTCATCTCAACTCAAAACCATAATCTAGGAAGCTTAGGTTCAATAATTCAAGAGGAAATTTATGTATTATTCACAATTTCATTAAAAAAAATTTTTTTTAATCAAACTGTTACTTTTTTTGTATGTTTAAAATTTTAATATTTCAGTTAAGTTAGTTTTAATTCTTTTGTTAATTAGGAAAAAAAAGCAGATGGAAATTTATACACTAATCCACCTAAAACTGCTGGTCCTCATCGAAGTCAGCCACCTCTTTCTCCTTGTTTAAGACCAAAGTCTGAGAGGTTAAGTCTTCCACAACAGTATAGGTCCCTTCCTGATTTAAATCAATCTGAAGATAATGACCAGGTTTGGACATTTTGATATTTAAATATTTTTCATTTTATTTTAATGTTTAGTGCATTGAGTTTTAGAATTTTCAACATGATTGCAGTTGGAAATAAGTATATATGTAATAAAAATTTATAATTTCCTGAATTGATTGAAACTGAGAATATATTTTATTTCACATAGTTATTACAATAGATATTGATGCAATGTCATATTCAGTTGCTTTTTTTGTTTTTTATCAGAATGCATTATTTTAAAGAAATCTTGTTTTAATTTATATAAATTAATTTTTAGTTTTAACTCATGATTGATTTATAAATAGCTCCTAATGATTACTTTTTGTTGACATTGATTTTAAAAATGTCAAATGTGTTTAGAACACTTCTTGAATGCATGAGCTTAAACTTATATATCCAGGAGGGGGGGATCCAATTAATCAATGTTAAGTTTTGTGAATTTTTCTTTTGAGAGGAATTAAAATAAAGTTAATTGAAATAAAAAGATGTGAAATTTTCATTTTCAAATTATAGATACCAAACTTTTTGTTTGAGCTCTTTATTCATGCAAAGAGCTGACGTTTAATATTTTATTAAACTTGAAAAAATTTGCCTGTTGATAGATTTTGCATTTCATTTAAGTGAAAATTTTCTTGCATAAGTCTTGATTGTATGTTTCTTAAGCAATTCTAACATGTGTAGCTGTATATTATATTCTGGTGTTTAAATATATATTTTTGTGTATCTACTTAGAGAATTTGCTGAAACTTCCTTAATTTCTTCCTAATTAATTTCTTTCTTAATTTCCATGTATACAATTCTCCCTTTCTTTCTTCTTTCTCCCCTTTGCTATAAAGAATAATAATTCTTTCATTTAGATTCATTTAATATGTTGCTAAGCTATCAGCAAAATGGTCAACTTTAAGTTGCAAGTAGTTTTTTTTTTCCCCTTCAAATTTTTTGGATGTTGAAAATTTGTTCTGCATTTAAACAATATTAGGTTATCTTGTATTTTCTTGTAATAATGATCAAGTAATGTTACATTATTAACTAAATTATTTCTTGTTAATTTATTTTTCAGAATTTGGAGATTGTGAATAAAGATATGAAAACTCCTAGAAGTGATATCATATCTGAAAAAAATTCCCATAGTTTAACTAGTTCAAAAAGAAAACCAGAAATGCCTCATCGTTTAGGTCAAATTCCTAACTAGTAAGTTGGTCATTCAAAATTTTTTGTAATGTTTTGTAGTGTAATATGTTGTTTATGTCTCTTTCTCTAATAAGCTGATTTTAAAATTAATACAGTTAACAATGTGGATTTCATTTCCAGCTTAACAGAAAGGAAGAAGCAGTGGGAATTGGAAAGAGAAAGGCAACTCAAACTTAGGGAAGAAGCAAGTATTCCAAAAGGTTATACTTTACTTCCTGATGAGGAGAGAATTGAAACACTAGAACTTTTGAAAAAAAGTGAGTGCTGATTTTGACTAACATTTACAATTTGAAATTAAAATTTTAATAGAATCAGTTTTACTGTACTAATAATTTTGTTGTCAGTGGTGATATTATTCTTATCTCTATCACTTAATAAGGTCAGATCCAGAATAAATAGCAGAATCTAACTTTGCCATATTACTTTTAGGATTTCGCCAACTCAGTCCTTAAAAAATCTAATTCAGTCATGCAATGAAAAAGTTTGTTGAGATTCTTGATTAAAAGTTTTGAATTTTTTTATTAAAGCTATTATTTTCTTAATTAGCAATTATTTACATTTGAAAAATAACAGATTCTCTACTTGAGTTAAATAGTATATACATAATTATTTATATATATATATATATATATATATATATATATATATATATATATATAATGTATTTCAAAACTTCTGATGAAAACGATTGCATTTTCTAAAAAGCAGCATTTATTCTGGATACAGTCATCTTTTTTACATTACAATCTCAAGGAATTTTCCTTTGTCTCCATATGTAATATTTGAAATAAATATAACTTATAATCAATATGGATTATATGAAATGATTTTGTAATATTGTTTCAAAGTATTATATTATATAAGAAATACTTTTTATATTAGTAGTATTTCTTATTATCTGACTAAAATTTTCTTTATAGTTGCCTTTAAATACTCACAATTTTTCATTGACATTTGTGCCATTGCCAGTTCCGAATAACTTGCAAAATGTCGGATTTGCAATACAATTCCACTGAATTTAAATGATGTCATCAAGTTCTCCTTTCATACTTAAAAACTAATAAACAAACAGGAATATTTTGGGATTTCCTAAAAGATCAGCTTTGAATTTAACTAAAATGGTTGTGAATTAACAGTAAAACATGCCTAAACAAAATATCATAGAAATTTGACCTAATATTTTGTCATAATTTGGATTTACTATATTAAATTGGTTAATTCACTGTATTGCTTAAACTTGTGCAATTGAATTTTTGATGTAAATTATATTTGTTTACTAATATTATTGGATGATTTTTTAAAAATGTATCCATAATATATTTGGCAGTATACTGATTCAATGTAAGTAATTAATGCATAACAAGTTTAAAATATTTGTTTTATTACTACCAGTTTATCTTTTCATTTATGGGATACACAGTGTTATATTTTTTTATGAGACCAGAGGAATTGTAACATAAATTATGGGGAAAATTAATAAACCGATTTTACATTAATAAACGGATCTAAATTATATATTGGGATCAACAAATAGTATTGTAATTGATGAGAATGTATATATAACACAATGTTTTATTTTAAATTGACCTATATTATTGCAAATTTTTATTAACAATAATATGTGACCCAATGATAAGTCCTTTTGTTCCATACTTTTTCATGGATATTTTATTTTCAAAGATGAATGTTATTAATATTATATTTCAAAAAATATATTTATATATAAATTGTAATTTTGTGTTGCGAGTTCATGGAATGTTTGAACTCAAAATCTCCAAACATAACTATTTAGTGCCTCAGATGAATGAATGATGATCTTGCCTGCCTTAAAGATCCAAATATATGCATGATGTGAAATTATAATTTTTCTCCTTGATTTCAGATCAAGAAGAAATAATCCAGAGCCTTGCAGTGTTGCCAGTACGGAATGACACAGTAAGATTAAGAAGTTACAAAGAAGAATTAGAGCGTCAATTAGCAAAAGTAGAAGAAGGTATTAAAATATTTTCAAGACCAAAAGTTTTGATAAAAAATGACACATAGCTATATAATTAAAAGAAATATCTTGACTGACTTCTTTATATTATGAGAAACACTCATAATGTTTGAATGTTTTTATAATTATTTATTGGCATGTTCAATAATGTGTATGAATGTTTCATGTAGTAGCTGTTGGAAGATATAGATGCATCCTGTTTTTGGTTGTTGTTTATGACTAATATATATGAAATATATACATATATTTGATAAATGAATTTTGTTTTTAATTTATTACATTATAAATAAGCATAGAGTTTAATTATATGTTTAAGTGAAGTAACATGAAGATTTTATTATGAATTTATTAATGGATATAACATCAGTAAATTTTAATCACTGTTGCCCAGGAGTGAATACGAGTTCCAATCTTTTTTCTTCAAAAAAACCAGCGAAAGCACTATGCTGTGTTGTAGTTAAAAAAAAGTAATGAATTATTTACCTATTATAATAATTAATAACAATAATGTCAAGGTCTTTAATTTAAAATGTTGTGAAATTTTGTTAATTAAGGTTTAGTTTTTCATCATTGAAATGATAGTGTATTTTTTGATAAATAAATCAGCACTAAAGTGGGGGGGGGACTGTTCAAAATGACCATTTATACTCAGTTTACTTTTGATTTTACAACTCACTATGCTGTTCAATTTAGAAAGCTAGTCTTAAGAAATAAAATTTTGTAATATACTAGATATTTAAGAGACTGGAAAGTGAGAAAAATTTGATGCATATATGTTGAAAGTTTTTACAAGTTCTGTATTTATCAATTATACATTGAAAATTAACAAAAATCTTGTCCTCTGCAAAGTATACAGTACAAAGTATCTGGAAGTATGTTAATTTATTTTCGAACAAAACTCAATTCAGACTAATTAAAAGTATTAACAAGAAAGCAGTTTATGCAAATCTTTGTTATTACAGAAGTATTTTATCTTATATATGGGATATTATCAATAATAACTGATTTCTCACATTGACCATAATATATACACAGTAGTTGGATCATTTTGAAAATCACTATTTGAATTATTATGAAGTGCTTCTAAAAAGTTTAAAATGTGTTTTTCATATAATCATATTTTGTTTATTTTGTCTCTTAAATAAGGATAACTGCATTAAATTAGTAAACTGATATGGTTAAGATAAGTATGTGTTTCTTATAAAAATATCCATTCAAACAAGTCAGCATAAAACAACAGTTTAATACAGTATAATAAATTAAAGCTGTACAAAAGTAATCTTCATGAGCCGCCATGTAAAGCCTTTTTTATTTTATCTGATAGAAATTTTACTTTCTGTACATCAGTCTTTGTCTTGGAAAATTCTTCATACGGAATCTAAAAATTGATACCATGCATTTAAAATTCTTTCACAAAATTTGCAATTTTCTAAATACAAATCAAATGTTGAAGAATCAAACCAGGTTTAAAATAAAATTTTCTCTACCTTATCCTATATTATCATACATTATGAAATAAGTAATATATTTAACATATTCAAAATTTAAAATGACAAAAAAAAAAAAAAAAAAAGGAAAACATTTTATTCATTGATTGATTGTGTACTGTAACTGAGAAAAAGTACACATTAAGGAAAGGAAGGTAGATGTATAAAACTTGAAATTTATGAATTTTTACTGTTTAAATAATGTAAATTTATTATTATTCCAGGCTGTCATTGCTTGAGAAGTAACTGTGCAGAGGTTGCATTATTGAAAATACTTGTATGGTAGCATTTTTATAGATAAAAAAAGCTACAAGTATTCTGTTTCAAAACTCTTAATGGAGTTTTGATTGATTATTTATAGTGGAAATATTTATATAACCATCATTAACCTGTGCACATAATTTTTATAATCGAACATTCTACAGATTTAGATATGAAAAGAGAAAAAGCTTTTCTTACAATTAATATACACTTTTTTTTCTTTTTTTCTGAGAGAACAAACTACATAATTTTCTTGAAATAAGTTTCTATAACAATCATAATTAAATCATACTGTTGGAATTTATACCATTATATGAAAGGAAGGAAAATTTTCAGATTTTAACGTATCGTTCCTTGCTGTACCATTTAGTTCAATAAAACCCAATCTGCCTGATGAAAATGGCGACTGCTAAATGGACCAGAGTGATATGCAGGAACAATTTTAATAAGAGCCAAGCTGTGGATATGTGTACTTCACATGAAACATTTCTTGTTTAAGTGAAAACTAATTTAATTTTTTAATACATATTTTGTATACAACACAAATAAATAATAAAATAACAGTCATAGAGTGAGACATTTTTAGATGAAATGTAGGAACACAATATTTAAAAAAATAAATAGTATATTATAAGTAAATAACTAATAAGAAAAAAATGTGTAATTGATAATAAATTCTTTTATTAGATTATTTACTGTATCATTAAATTAATATTTATATGGATAATTGACAAGTCTATTATTAAACAAGAAGTTATAAAGTTATAAATGCATGATTCAAGCCTGGTCATTTCATATTTGACTTCTATTACTCATCAAAGTACTGCAAGGGTAAGGATGTATTTTAAATTCACACTATTTTCTATTCCGAAACCATTTTTAATGTTCTGAATTCTTTTAATTTGGATCATGGAAATTTAAATAACTGATGGTTATTTAAAATATTACATTCATTTCATAATATGGATATCAATTATAAATTTTGAAAACGTCAAAGAAAAAAGTATACTTACATAAATAACTGTATAACCAGCATTTTTTAACAATCTTGTACCAAGTGCATTTACTCCAGTAAGTTCTCTTGAACAGTGCGTAAAATCTTTTTGAAACATTACAAGAATAGCCACCCTGAGGAAGTATTGCAAATTATTAATTTGCTATAGATTTAATATATAGATACAAAAATTAACTTTTTTCATTTATGATTACATTTTTCATAATATTTTATTTGAAATGTTGTACAATGTATAAAAATATAATTGATAGCAGACTTAAATCCATAACATTTTCTTTTAACTTAAAATATTAACAGTTTTTTAAATAAGTATTTATAATACAGGAAAGCTTATTCCTCATCTGTTTATAATTGAAAAAAATATTCAAATTCTATTATTAAAATAATATTGAAATAAAAGATTCTATAAAGTTCGATAAATTAAAAAAATATATATAAAACCATTAGGCAAATTATCAAACACATATTTGTTGATATTCTTTTATAATATCAAAAAATAAATTGAAAATAACACTGTTCTTAAACATATAACTGATTGTTGCTTCTAAATGTAATATAAAATGCACATTTTAAACAATTTCATTATAAATTAAATCTGATATTTGAAATTATTTTATCAATATCAATTTGAAACTATTTTAATTAAAACTATAAATAACCTAGCATTAATTAGACCTTTCTTATAACATATTTTCCTCATCAGTGTGAATCTTGCAATGATATTTTATCATATAATTATGCTCAAGAACAATTATTTAAGTAATTGATATAATGTGGTCACAGAATATATTTGAAAATTTATACATTTTTTTTTTTTTTTGTAAAAGCATTTTTTCATAATAATGAATTACTTCTCCTTTAAAATTATGAAACTTAAGCATATATTTAAACTTGTTTTATATATTAAAAGAAATAATATAATATGCAAAGTTTATTAATTTCCCAATATTTGAGTTCTTTATTAAAAAAAGGAGAAAAAAATCTTTTTTTTTTCATATTTTTTACATTTTGCATATACACAAAAGAAGTATATGCTAACAAATAAATTCAGGAATAAAATATAGTAGATAATAAATAAAAAATATCAATAAAATTTATCAATATTTTTATTGCAAATATCACAACATATTTCAGCTTATTAAATTGCTATGCTTATTATTCAATCAGAAGTTGTATCTCTAGTGATGAGTATTCAAATATTCTAAATGAAAATTCATGTTTTTAATAGATTTTACACTTCTGGCATTAGGTATGATAAGAATTTTCAGATTGTTATGTTTTTTAATTACAACATTTCTATCTCGGTCATATAATAAACATTGAATTGTGGCTAATTCTAAGTCCAGTCACAACAACATGATCACTACCTACTATAAACATAAATAAAGCAATCATAGAAGGTATGCACCTGAAATCACGAATGAAAGGTGTATAAAGAGTGCTAAAAGGAAATAGAAAATTTTGCAGTTGTGGAAGTAATACAGAAATGGGGCGATTTATCTGACATTAGCATAGGTGTCAGCATTCGCTTCTCAGTAAAAGAAGGCAGTGTTTTTGAAATGGCATTTTCATGTAGCATTATGAATGATAAAATGGTACTATTCATAGGCAGATTGAGTCTACTATACTCTTATGGCCTCAAATGCTACCAAGATTCTGTGGAAATACTTTGATTGCATTGTTTGTATTATGGTTCTTCAATTATGTAACTTAGGAAAGCTAGCTACAAAACTGAAGTTGGCATGGCTCCACAATCTGAGAATACTTTTCATAACTTTTCTGACTCTTACCATCTGACTCTTACCATCCATCTCCTCAGGATCTAAGTAGCAGAAGACTCTTTGTGACTAAATAAATTGGTTGATTTGATTGTAACTGGATTCCGTAAACGCTGAATGTTTAGAATATTCTTACTTAATTAAAAAAGAATATTCTTACTTAATTAAAAAAAGGCATATGCCTAATCAGAAATCTAATCAAAGCCACAATGGAAACAAAAATTAAACTAATACATTAAAATTAAAAAGAATTAAATACTAAAAAAACTACAATATAATAATAGCTCAAACTTTTTTCAAACCTGTTTAGTAAAAAACGAGCCATATATATAGATATGTTTTAAGATTCCTATCATATTATGGTATGAAAGATAGAAATGTTTAAAAATTAACACTGATATACTGCTGTTTGAAAAATATTAAATGAAAACTTCAAGACTACCTTTTACAACCTTCTGGAATTGGTTTACTTTCTCTAAAACCTAAACCAAATTCCTGTATTGGTAATGGTTTCTCTTTTTCATTCAATATGAATTCAGCATCTGTAAAACAAAATCTACTGAACAAATAATTTATGCTTAATTAAACTAAGGACATTATATTAAATTTCATATATATATATATTTAGTATAATTATTCCTATAATACAATATATATTTATTGATTTAAAAATTGTATTTAGTTTCGACTTAGGAATGATTTTGACTTGTGAAAGAGATTAATTTCTAATGAAAACAAACTGGGATTAATATTTTAAAAATTAAAAATAAAAATTGATTTTAATATTAATGTTTTATAACCATAAAGCTACCATTTTTTCTTTTTTATATATAAGTAAAAAATATGAAAAATCAAAATCAGTACAAATAAAACAATATAAGCTGATAAAGTTTTAGGATGGAAATTTGAATAAAGTCCTACTACTTTAAATAATAAAAGATTTTTTTAAAGAAAAAAATTGCTGATGTCTTACTTTGTTCTCATTATAAAAAAAGTATTAATCCATTGTACTCAAACAAAAATTCCAAAAAACGAATATTAAACTCGAAATAAAGATAATTATCCAAAATTATAATCAATGTACAATGATTACAAATGATTTATCATAAAAATATGCAATTATTTTAATGATATTCAAATGAAACAGAATCATCATAGCATATACAAAATAAATTACAGGGATATTTGTATTTTTTTAAAATGCTATGCAGAGTAAACTAAGATAATTTTTGTTGTGCTATAATTACAAACTAATTAGCATAAGTGCCTTTCACAAATAATATAATCAAAAAGATCATTAAAGTTATGAAATTTAAAACTATGAAATCTTTCAACATGTTTGATATTACCTAAAATATGAATGTACAAATAAAGTATCTTTATGAAATACTTGAATAAACGCTGATGTCATTGTAATGTTACCTATGAAAATTCCAGTGTCACTAACTTGATTTACTGATAAAAATTTTTCTTTTGGAATTAGAATGCTCAAAACATTGACAACATGTTGACGACTTTTTTCAATAACAGAACTTTCTGGCAACTGAAAATAAAAATTAATGATATATAATAAATAAAAATTACAAATCAGAAAAGCATAAAATTAAAGAAAACTATTAAAACAGTTTTTTTTCAAATAAAAATATTTATTATTATTACAATTTAATAATTACAATATATTTAATTGGTGACAACTATTCCAGTTTTTATATTTTTCCTTTCATAAAGAAATATAAACATAATGGAAACTATTAGGAATTAATTCTACATAATATAAAATTGTTAAAATTAGGTGTTCTAATTCTAAAATTAGTTAGGAAACAAGTTTTTATGTGTTATTTTTTGAATATTGAAAAATCTTATTAACTGAGCGATTTTTATTGTGGTTGTTTTAAAGTATTTTTATAACAAAACTTTGTGTGGGTATCCAGATCTTTACACAGGTGGTACTGCATGCTCAAAATTCATACATAAGCTCGATGGATTAAATTTATTATATCAACAATTTCATTTATGGTCTATGAAAGGGATATTACATGACAAACCCCAGTTAGATGATAAGAATGAAACTTGACAAAATTACTTTATTTTTTAAATAAATTTTTTTTAAATATTTAAAAAAAATTTTAAACAGTTTTTTAAGATATTTTTATGTATATTTTGAAAAAGTATTTTTCATTACAGTATTAATGAACAATATTAAAATACAAATCATTTTCATTGCTTTTATAAATAAGTTTAAATTTTTATAATGTTGTTAAAAGCTAAGGACTGAAGATCCCCCCCCCCCAATTCTTTTGTAATGGTACAGAATTTTATTTATTTCATTGGAATTTAGTAGCAAAGCCCTCTCTTTTAAGTATATTAGAAAATATATTTGGCATGAGGAATGAATAGATTTATTACTGGCTCATTTTGCACAGAGTATCAGCATTTTAATGTCTTCACCTCAGAATTAAGAAATATATATATTTTAAAATAATATATGATGTTTATAACAATAATATATAAGAATGGATTTCTACATTGTATATTTTGAAATCTTTATTGGATGCTCTTTGAGTTAGCAAGTAAATGTATGGTAAATAATTTATTATGGTAATATAGTTTCGTTTTTTCATTAGAAATATTTCAAATTTTTATGTATATTTCAGAGATTAGAGACATAACAGAATCAGAATTAAAAGATCTGACTCTAATATAGATAAATGTCAGTGGCTAAAAACTGGTTTTGAACAAATATTAGAAAGTTTAATCCTTAATTAAATAAGGAATTAATAAGGTTAACAAACAAGAACTTTTTTTACACTTAAATTTTAAACAGAATTAGTATTAGATGTAACAAGTTGTATTTGGAGCTTGAGAATAGATTTGTTAACTGTGGAATGAATATTTTTGGCTTCAATAATATTACTTTATGAATTACTGACTATAAGTCTTGTGTGGTGTCATTGCACAGGCCATTAGAAATTCACCACCATGATAACATTTTGTATTGAATTGGTTTCACTTTTTCAATAAAATAAATGGGAAACTTTCACACTTGTCATATTTTCTGAATTGTCTACCATAGTATTCTTCAGTTTTCAGTGCAGTGAATGAACATCATTTTTCCCATAATTAATTTTGATCTTGGTCCAAAAATTATCAACCTATTTCATTTCTAATTGAATGCCTTTGAATTAATCCATACGAAAGTTCATTTACATGTATGAACTCATTATATTACAAGAAAAGTGAATTATATACTATTTTCTTATATTTTTGCTAGAAAAATTGCTCTGAATATAGAGGCAAGCTATGTCTCTGTAATATCAGTGACCAAAGTTGACTAATATTAAATTAAAAGTAGCAACTCATTTCACATCACAGCAATGTCAGTTTTTTTTTTGTATGCCAGTATATATTTATAGAAAATAAGAAGACAAAGATTATAAGATATTTGTGGTACCTTAATGGGATCCAAGAACAAATCGCATCCAAAAATATATTCTGGGTAATTTTTCTTTAAAATGCCTTTCAAATTCAACAACTTCAGCTGATTACTCACTTTTGTTTGGATGTCTGAGTATTCTGTAAAGTATAAAAAGTAATTAGTAAACATTTTCTGCAGTGAAATTAGTAGTTAAATGTAATCAAAATTATGTGAAAATAATATACAGAAAGGTACATTTTACAGGTTAGCCTATTGATTAGGATGTTTAAAAGAAATTAAAGACACATTTTTCAAAAAAAGAGCAAAACTATTTTTTTATAATGTAGCTCTATTTTCATGTTTATTTATTACAACACTGGCTATTTTGTGACAAAATATTAAATAAAAATCTACATTTTATAAATATATATTAAAGAATTTTATCAAATAGATACATATGTATTAATTATAAACATGCTGCAAATTAGAATTATTTTCTTTCTCAGCAGAAAAGATAATGTGCTTGAATTTTTCTTGCAAATTGTAAACAAATAAAGTGAAATAATTTTAAAGAAAATTTGGATAAATATGTTTTAGGATCATTGTGAAATTGTATTATAAGAATCAGTTTTGAAGAGTTTGCCTTCACTCCATATTATTTTGCAGAGCGTTAACATGAAACAAACGAATTTAATTTGAGAAATTTCATGATAAAAGATTTTATTTTTTAGTGATTATCAATAAAAATTTCTTTCATAATTTCTTTACAAAATTTTATGAAGTCTTTTTATAGATAAAAATATTAAAAAAGAAATTATATGAAATTATCAAACAAGCACTGCTCTTCAAATAACATAGTTTACACAAGTGAAATGAATGTAATTAGATAATAAATTACTTGATTTAATACTTAACAATGAACTAAGATAACTTTATGAAAAAATTTTTCTT
The DNA here is from genome assembly GCA_026543865.1 of Argiope aurantia. Classification (NCBI taxonomy): domain Eukaryota; kingdom Metazoa; phylum Arthropoda; class Arachnida; order Araneae; family Araneidae; genus Argiope; species Argiope aurantia. Next base: position 283,235 of record JAPMOR010079607.1, on the reverse strand, counting down.
GTATAAAACAGAAAGGCACCTTTTATTAATATTCAAATAAAAATCAAAATATTTATTAAAAGTACTATAAAATGAGTGTAAAATATAGAAATAAAGAAACAAATTTAAAAATACATTTTAAAATTAAACATTAAGGTACTTTTTCATTATTTTGTAAAAACACACACAAAAAATATTAAGTACAAGATCTCTACCAAGTAAAATGCACAATATTTTGTCACATTATATATGAGGTTGCTTACAAGCTCGTTTTAACAACTGTCTGGTTAACCTAAAATCTCATGCAAATGTAAATGCTAATTTACATTTATGGGGAAGTACCAACTGGATTTCAAGAGAATAGAAAAGTTTAAAATTATTTTAAAAATAGAAAAGAAAATAAATTTGATACCATTAAATTATAACATAATTTATCTACTCACCAACTAAGGGTTTATAAAACTCAGGAGACAGAACTTCCAATAAAAGTTCCTTTGGTACGCTATCCAATATTCCTAAAGACCAAGTTATATTCAGCAAAGCATCAGACGATGAAATATTTTTCACAGTGAAATGAGGTGTGATTTTTTCTAGAATGATTTTAACTTGCAAGTTAGAAAAATTAAGAGCGGCAACAGTTAAAACATAGGATATAAATTCTCGAGACTTGCAATGATTTAAATTATTTTTTATCCAGTTTCCACAATTTTCTAGGATACCTAAAAAGAAAAAAAAAATAATAATTAAAAACCAAAATTACTTAGCTGCTACAAATATTAGTTATCAATATGAGTATTTATATGAATGAAATATTTATAAACCAGGGTTGCATCTCAAATCTCGAAAAAAATTCCATGTGTTTTCCCTATATGTATATGCAGTATAAGAAGAAATGCGCAAACAGCACTCATGTGTTAATTATAATGTAAGAACAATACTACATAGTTTTAATGAGTGGAAAAAACAAAGTTCTTCAATAAATAATGATTTAAACAAAATGCAGTTTTTAAAAAATTAAAATTTTTGGAATTTCATTCAAATATTTTTTATAAATACAAATACTCTGCTAAAAAGCCCCTCTCAACTTATTTTTTTCAGTTTCAGTAGCTCCACTAGTAATAAAGTAGTTTATAGTCATTATTCTTATATTGGATTTTTTTCTCGGTCTTAGGTTTTTAGGATCATGAATCTCTATCAAAAATAAGAGTTGAAAGTTTTTGTTTCTTCAATTATGCTCTTTTTGATAATGTTTTTCTTTAAGTGTTTAACAAAAATGGAAAGATTTTCTTATAATAAAGGCACCATTGGTTTAGATGTTCGAATATTTTTAAAGAAATGGCTGAAGAGCATTAGCAACATAAGAGAAGCTAATTTTCGTCAGAATCAATTTATCTTGACAAATATTTATAATATTATCAATTGTGGCAAATTCAAGAAAAGGTGTGTGTTTTTTTAAATTGAAGTCAACGCATTTCTTTACGTTGTTAAATGCAGACATTCATATTTTCTATCCAGTGGAAAAAACAAAACTTCAATGCAAATTCAAAAGAATCAAAAACTTCCCGGAAATGGCATGTCTAGCTGAACTATCTTTAAATACTCTATACTTTGTTCTTAGAATAACATTTACTTTCCATTCAGTAAATTTATGTTCACAATAAATGCTGAATGGATTATGTGACGTTCACAAGTACCTAGATCTAAAGACTCACAGTTATTTTAGCATTGAAGTTCTTCTTTGACATGTTTTTAAAATATCTATTTTGTCTGTCCATACTAATTTGAATATCAAAATTAATATAACTTCTTCCAAATTCTTAAACTATTCTTGAGCGGAGGTATGCCTTAAAAATATTGAATTCCAATATTTTATGGAGACTTTACTGTTTGATTTTTACAACAAAATTCATTTGATATTTTTGTGAAATGGGGTTGTTCAAAGCTTCGTCGAAGCATATTACATTTTTTTTCAAAGATTTCTTAAAAGATTGTTGAAAAACGGAGCTAATTCGAAACAAATAATGTATGACCTAAAGTATACTTTTTGGCTATTTCACTATCCATGAACATATATGAAAATATTTTCAACATATTCATTAAAGGACGAACTTGAATAAATTTTAATGCCTATAAAAGTTCAGATTTAAATGATGTTCTTGAATTAGTTTCAGGCACCGAATCCACATGTCTTCTCCTGCATTCATTTTAGATACAAAGACCAATATCAATTACGACTTTTTTTGAATAAGCATGCAATTTTGCATGTTTTCCTTTTTTGGCATGACTAATATGCGCCTGTTTTCCCATATTACTTAAGCTTATTATTTTCTTAAAGAGAGCAAAACGCAGCAAACGAACCTTTCTAATCCATTCAGCAAAGTTAGTTAATGCAGATTTTCATCCGTCCAATCTCTATTAAATGCGGATTTTGAGCGCTCATTGCTTAAAAAAACCTCTCTAATCTATTCTGAAAAAGCCCACATTTTTTCAAATAATAAAGAAACCATTCAATAAACTCACGTGTGAGTGACTAAATATCACAGTGACGTTTCCGCAGATTGAATGTTGCTATTTTCCAACTGAGAAATTTATTATATTCTCTCGAACATCCTTATTAACTGCAATTCGGGAATCTTGTAGAAAGAGAACTATCTGAAATCGAAATTAGATTGATCTATACAGAAAAAAAAAAAAAAAAAAAGGAAAAAGTAACTAAAAAAAAAGAGGTGAGTTTCCGCAACTACACAGTTGCTGCATTTTTGGGGCTATGGCTACAATTTTTTATTCTTGCAATATTTAGATGTTTGAATTATTCAGAGATTGGCATGTTTGAGATAGATAAAAAAAAAAAAAAAAAAAACTTACAATTCCCTGTATTTTCCCAGCTTTTATGAAAATTTTCATATTTTCCTGTTTTTTAAATGGTTTTTAAACTTCCTGCACTTTCCCTGTTCTTCCAGTTCTTCCTGGCAAACAAGATTAGCATTATACAAAAATAAACAAACTGTAGGAAGTTTAATCCCAATTTGCCAGCACTTGTTATTCAGTGCCTTGAATTTCTTATTAGTTTAAATACGATTCAACTTCAAATTTATTTTCATTAATTCAAAGGCAAAACTTAAAATTGTAAAAAATTAATTTAAATTCTGAATGATTTTTATTATTTAAATATTTCATACCTTTTTTTCTCAGTGGATTCAAGTACTGCACGATGCATTCAATTGAAAATGTAATAAAAATTTCTCAAATTTTGAATACATTACCTGAAAATTGTATTGATCAATTGAAAGTTTCATCAGACAATTAATGAATCCAAAATGTTAAAATGCAGTTTATAAAAACTATTTATTTATTAAAACTGATATTAAAAATTTTTAAAACTGTATCTATTAGTAAAATTATTAATTTTATTAAAACTATTTTTAAAAAATTACAGTCTTACTGATATTTTTATTTTAAAAACTATTTTTTATTTATTTATTTATTTTCACATAATTTTACAGATATTTAAAATTATATTTCATAAATTAGAAGAATTAAGATATATCAATTTCATCTTGTAATCCTGGTAGCTTTGAATTAGTCAAAGCTCACTATACAATGAATATTTTAGTTTATTAATCCATTGGTCATCTGAAAAATCTCAAAAACTGGAGGGGGAAAAAAAGTAACTGAACAAAGTAATAAATGTAATTTTTCAAAAATAAATTTAAAATTTTTTATATTTACACAAATATTTTTAAAAAATAAAAATAGTGAAACGTTACTTCATTAAAGTATCTTCCAAGTACAAGGATCAAACTATTTTTTTAAAATCAAAATTAGTGCAGTTACATTTTTTAGATTAACAGAGTAATAAAATAACTAATTCTTTGATGAATGCCCATAAATAAAACAAACTGATACTCTAATTTATATAATGATTTTAGTATATTTTTTTTAAATGAAATATAAAAATATTCCTCAAGATATTTTATTTTTTCTCTGGTACAGATTTGAGACAAATTTCCAATATTTATCTCAAATCTGTTTTCTAAAGTTATTGTACACTCCATGATAAAATTAAGTAATAAACTAGCTAATATCCCCAAATTCAAAGCAAAAGTTAAGAAAATAATATTATTATTTTTATTCAATAAAATAAAAAAAGAAAAGAATTTCAATTAATTATTTGACATTGTTTTTCTTAAAATAATTTACACTCATATAGAAAAAGTTTGGTTTAAGAGTTAAAAGAAAATTATAAAGTGTAAAGTTTTAAGAAATATAGATGTTTGCATATATACTGCCCTTGTACTTATTTACAAACAAATAAAAATACATAATTCCATATTTATTTACCATTAATTATCTTTCACTTTCTAACTTATTTTTTAATTTTAAATTCATAAAAGTTTTCTTAATCTGAAAAACTATTTATGATCTTATTTCTATCACTAGAGCTATGTTTATTAATAGTTCTATCTTCCTTCAAACTCAACCATAGAAAAAAAAATATTCATTGTTACTACATATATGCAGCAGAAGGAAATTGGGATGAGACAAAGTGAGCACTTCTGAGAGACTCACTCTTGGAAGAGAGGCACACCATTTCTCTCTGAAGACTGAATTGGATATTACACTAGATTGCTGATTTTAAAATATTACACACAATGATAAAAAAGTTAGTGTTTGAATTTATACACTAAAAAAAAAGAAAGAAAAAAGAATTATAGTTACATAGGGCCTATACAACCCCATACATGCACACATACACACAAACATTTAATATCATACAATATGGTTTTGCATCTATTATTATTGTTTATATTTACCTGTATGCCTCCATCTCATATGTCCACAAGCTGTCAATAGTCCACTGATTAATGATGCTTGTTTAACAGAGGAAATTTCATCTTCAAAATGATTTAAGAGATAGCCAAATAATTTAGGATCAAAGAAATTAAGTTTCTTAAAGGCATAAAATATATCAACCGTTTCACTTAAATCTGGTTTATCAAGTTTCTGACGCATGAAAAAAGCTAAATTATTTAAAATGAGAACATTTCTATTAGATTTTTCAGCAAGTAAGCAAATCAACTTGCACATTTCATTAACTTGTAAAGATGGCAAAATATCAATAATCTTTTGCTCTAAATGCTTCTGAAATTCCTTATCAAACAAGTGTAAAATATGCACTAGCATTAAAATTTCAGCAGATGTTGAGATTTCATTCACTGTTTGCTCGAGCTGATCAATTAATCGAAATATAACTTTCTTTTGTAAATCTGTCTCCATATATTTATGATGGTAATAAAGACAGCCAATTGCATGAAAAGCAGAAAAATTTTGAATGTTACTTAAAATGCTTTTTTGAGCTGAAACAACATATGAGGAATTCGTAGGAACACCTACTTCCAATAAACTTCGCAATCCTGAAACTATAAGATTAGGTTTCATCTCCATACAATTTTTCTCAAAAGTTTTACATATAATTTTAAATCTTGAATCATCTTTAAAACTTTCTCGGCTAGCACCTTTAAATAATATTTGCATTCTCAAAGCTTTTAATATAGATACTGATTCTGGTCCAGAAATAGATTTTTTTTCAGTGCCAGCCAGAATTTCTTCCACAGGCTGATTTATAAAAGGTTTAACATATTTGGAAACTTGAATGTTTTCAGGTACAGTTGATATATCAAGACGATGATTGAAGCAGATATTAGGAAGGGATGAAGAGATAAAATGAGGAGTACCAAAATGAGATGAACTAAGATTTAATTTACAGTTATAATTCCTAAATAATGATGTAGATATATTACAGTTATAACTCCTAAGTAGTGAAGCAGATATATGACGAGACATCATAAAAAGATTTTTAAATAAATAACATATATAATAAATAGTTGTTATTGTAAAATGTCATTTGAATATTCAATATTTTTGTTTAACAAAACAGTTGAGCCGTATGATTTTATATATTGATCCAAACCTAAAAAGAGAGAGAAAAACTAATTTTTTGACATGATTTATAAATAAATAGTTAAACAGATTTCTGCTTCAATTGAATGAAATTAGATTGTAAAAGGCTGATATAAAAATTAAAGGATATTGCTGAAAAATCTATCCAAGAAACATTTAAACCATAATTTTAACTCTTATATAACAATCTTTTTTAAAGAAGAACATGCATGATTAGATAAGAATAAAAGAATGCAGTTTTAAAATTTCTGAAGGAGATGTAAAAAATAGGAAACAAACATTTTTTTTTTTTAATATATAGTATTTTACATTTAGTTAAGATTGGATGATTTGCATTACACGAAGAACTTTGGTCTCACTTTATGTAAAGTAAAGTGAAACTTAATATCACCTTCTCCTAAATAACTATGCCCTATCATTTGAGATTGATAGGAGGTGAATCAAAAAAGTCAGAATACTATTCTGTAAACTAATAAATGTGTACATAAACTAATAATATGCACATAAATGTGTAGTACATGATGATCTTTTACATTCCCAATAACTTATTATAACTAAATGATTTAAAATTACAACTGAATTTATGTTTCTTAGATTTTAAATTTCAAAGCAGATACATTAAAAACAATAGCTAATGGGTTTGGAACTATTATAGAGGTATTTGAGATATTGGTTTGTGATATACATTAGGATTCTAATTTACTGAATAATACAAAAGATGGTTTTAAAATTTACTACTTAGCAGTAATCAAAAGTAAAAATATAAAATTTTCAAAACACTGCATAACTTGTTTGCAAAATTCAATTATGGATTGCCCTTCTCAGGCTATCCACTATTGAATTAATTAGTTTTCAATAACTAACCATTATTTATTATAAATTTCAATATTTTGTAATCACTAAACTTATAATACAACAATGCTGAACAAATAAATATATGCAATACAATGCAATTGTGATTAAATATAAATTAAAAAAAACATTTATCAAGAATAAAAAAAGATCACCAGATTTACTTAAGCTATACTTGATTTTTAATTTAGTTAAAAATTAGTACTTACTGACTTAAACAACGTTTTTGAGAAAAACCTACTTTTAAAATTATATAAGTTGTGTTTAGGTTTTCAGCAGCAGACGGCACACATTTTGCTGGTTGCAGTTAAATTTTTAAGCAGAGTTTTGCCCTTAGGTATTATTATATTCTTTTTGATATTTATTTTATCTGCTGTAACAAAAACAGAATTGTAAATCATGTGAATTTGTTTATTGCTTATGTTTTCTTTTAATCGTTCTAAATGCATTAATAGCCTTAATAGCGCAACAATATAAAATAATGGAAACCTAGCTTAAGAAAATATATATTTGATTGTAGATAGATGGCAATGTGGCGCCATGTTTTGATTTTGCTTTATGCTTGTTTCTGTTTCTTCGATAGGCATGTTAGTTTAGAATTGAGGCTGCGGAAGCATTATTTGTAGTTAATATTTTTATAAGAATTATTTTAATGAATGAATTATTTAGAAGTATTTCAGATTTATGCTTTCTATAGAATGTACGAAACTACAATGTTACTAATGTGTTTTTAAATCTTATTTTGAAAAATATGGAATAGATTCTAATTTTAAATATTTTGTTGATGAAGCATAATCGTATCAGAATTATTCCTTGAATAAAAATAATCTGTAAATTATAAAATGCAACCTGAAATTGCATCTCCTAAAAAACGATTTATAGAATCGTCCTCATTTTATAGAAATTGTGAATTAAATGATCCATTTTCTTCAATGAAAATTGATGATTCTCAATTTCTCGATAATCTGCCTACTCGCGGTATTTGTTCTGTTTGTAACAGATCTCGCAAATACTATTGTTACACATGTTATGTTCCTGTGAAAGAAATATCTGACCGATTACCAAGAATTAATGTAAGTTTTTCTTTTGTCTTTTTAAGTGTCAATGTGTTTTATATGTAATATATTCTGAAATAAAAAAGTATATCTTTTAACCTTGTTATTAGAAGTTATTTTTAATATTATGAAATATTATATTATTGAATAGAATCTAATACCGTCTTTGATTATAATTAAATCCTCTTTTTCCGGACATATTTTTTTTCACTTTGATGCGACAGCTCGAATATTTTTTTATTCTCATGCAGTTACTAATTAACCAATTTTTAGGAGAGCAATATATGATTAAATTAATTTTTTTTCTATGCACATTTTTGTGACCTTTTTTGTTGCAACATTGTAGTACTTATTTATTTATTGTGTGCCAGTGATTAATTGCTAAATATATCATGTTTACTACAACCTATGATCAATTGCCAAAAAAATTGCTTTTTCCACCTTTTTTTCTTCTTCTTTGAAATGTATTTAAGCTCCCATTTTTTTTTCTTCCTTCTAGAATCAATATTAGATTCATATCATTGCTGGTGAATCTTTTTATTAAAGAATTGAGAACCTGCTGTAGATTCTAATATAGAATATTTTAACACTTCTTTAGACCTTAAATTTATCATTTAAAAAATTGATGAATATTCTTTTATGTAATAACTATTCACACATTATTTTTAAAAACTCAAACATTTTTTATACATACACTAAACATCAGATATTGCTTCTTGGCATTTATATTTGACAAAATTCATTATATAAATTTATCATGGTTCAAATTTATCATAGTTCAGCTGTTTTTGTTCCAAGTCTGTGCCATGTTTATTTTAAACAATCATTAATCACCAAAAATATCTTATCATTCTATTGAATACAGTTGCCACTGATATGCAGTTATGTAAAAGTTTACTAAACAATTTTTCTTGGTTCATCATAGGTAAAAATTGAAATCTTTATTTGTAAATAAAATATTGATAAAGTGTAAATAAAAATTATAATACATGCAGTTGACATTAAGAATACTTTTAGAAAGTAAGAACTAAGCTAGCAAATTTTTTCAACTAATTACATTTCCAAAATTTATTTTTTAGCTTGGTTCTATTTTTATTTAAATTTAGCGATTCTTTTTTCTTAATTGTTTTGGTTTTAATGTCTGAAATTATGACTAAACAGATTTATTTACAATTTCTGATGTTTTTTTCATCCTATGCAGCTACCAATAAAGATTGATATAATCAAGCATCCTAAAGAAGTTGACGGTAAAAGCACTTCAGCTCATGCTGCTGTATTAGCTTCTGATGATGTTAAAATATACAATTACCCTGATTTCCCTTCATATGACAATGAAAAAGTAATATTTGAATTTATTCCTTTCATGTTTATTTTAATATTTGATATATTTCAGAAAGAATTCAATAAATGACAAGCTTTATGTAATGATGTTTAAAAAATAAATATTTTTTATTTATTTATTTATTTAGCAAAGGAGCAAATTTAGTACAAACATAACCCTAGATTTGCTCCTTAGTATAATGTTTCTAGTACAGTGAATTTGAATTTATTCATAGATTATATTTAAAACTGTGTTATTTTTAAAGAAATATTTAATGGGTAATTATTATTAATACATACATTTATTTTTATTCAGAAGTGATTAGTATTTAAATCAATTCTGAATATTGTCAGCTAAGATAATAATTTAAGAAAAGAATGGAAATTCCACTGACGTTGCTTTAGCGCAAAAAAATCAGTTTAATATATAAATTAATATTTAGAGCATGTTTTACCTATTATTACCATCATTAGTTTATGATTGTAGATTTTGCATGCACATTATTTTTTTAATGTATGGTTTGGTTTATTGACTTCATACTCTTACTGTGTCTTTTTATAAATTATATAATTTCAATGTTCTTTTTAGGTTTTATTGATTTTTCCTGGTAAATCTGCTGTTCCGTTTCAAGAATGGTGGAATAAAGCAATCCATTCCCAAGAGTCTTCTGACCGACCGAAATGTAGTAAGAATTTAACCGACTCAGATGAAGTTTTAAATCATAAAGAGACAAATAGTTTTATTCAAGGAAATGATTCATTATCTTGTCACAATGATTCAAGCATTCAATCATTTGTAAAAATACAAGATAAATCAACAAATCTTCCATTTTCTAAAGTTATTTTTATCGATAGGTGAGTTTTTTTTTATTTTTTAAACTATATATATATATATATAACCAAATTATTAAAATTATTAAGTTAATACAAGCATAAAGAATCAAAAAAAGGAATAGAAATGACGAATCTGGCCAGAAGATTTTCTCAAGGCTCACCCTCAGGCAGGTATTCAAACAAGGGATTTCTTTCTGTGAGGGGGTCTGACCTTCAACCAAAAATATTGACCCCTCGTGACCCGAAAATCCCCTGAAATTGAGATAAACTACTCTCACAGAAATGAAACAGTAAATTATAACTTTAAAATTCAATTGAAATTACACAATCACAACACTACAAAGGATCATTCTCAATCAAAATTATCATTAAAACAAAAATGAAAGGACATACCAGTAGCAGGTAAAACTCCATCTACTCTACAAAAAAGGCACCACACCAACTTACATTGAAGCCTCCCCGTCCATAACTGTACCTGCAATATCATTCCCCATAAAGTGCTTCGTCATTCTAAGTAATAATTGGAGGGCCTCAATGCCATCTATTGAGTTAGTTAATATGTACTAGAAAGCTTTTTTTTAGTTGTGGAAAAAATATAAAACTTCTCTTATTAAAACTTCCATATTGCAAAAGTTTTTGGGATATTCATTAAGATTAAGTTTTATGCATTAAATAAAGTTATGCATAAAGAAGGATGATCATTTTTCACAACTAAGAATAGACTTTTTAGTACATGTCAACTCGATAGATGACACTGAGGCCCTCCAATTAGTGTTTAAAATGACAACGCACTTTACAGGGAGTGATATTGCAGGTGCAGCTATGGACGTGGGAAGCTTCAATGTAGGTTGGCGGGGTGCCTTTTTTGTAGAGTAGTCTGGAGTTTTACCTGCTACTGGTATGTTCCTTTTTGTTTTAATGATATTTTTGCTTTGTGAGTGATCTTTTGTAGTTTATGTTGTGTTGCAATTTTGCTTGGGTTTGGAAGTTCTAATTTATTGTTTTATTTCAGTGAAACTAGTTTATTTCTAAGACCTCAATTTCTGGAGATTTTCAGGTCACAAGGGGTCGATATTTTTGGACAAAAGTCAGACCTCTCACAGAAAAAATCCCTTGTTTGAATCCCTACCTGAGGGTGACCCTTGAGAAAGTCTTCAGTCCAGATTCATCATTTATTTTCCATTTTTGATTTTTTTTTTTTTTTTTTGCTTATATCAATATTAACTCAATATTTTTACTAATTTTGGTTAAGTTCATTTGTGTTTTAGTTGTAGCAGCATTAGCACTCTCTAAATATATTTGTGTCTTTTTAAATTTTTTTAGTTTGATTCAGAAAT
>JAPMOR010079607.1:253776-271797 GCA_026543865.1 Argiope aurantia | reverse complement strand
TATATATATATATATATATATATATATATATATAATATTTAAACTCTAATTTCAATTATAATTAATTCAACTGAAGCTTTGTAAAAAGGATTGCATCAGCGGTTCCCACCTGCTGAGTGAAGACAGAGAATCGCTGATGCAAACAAATCCTACTAAAGAATCCCTCTGTTTCTCTTGTCAAGATGACATGTGTAAGAAATTCCAATTAGAAATGACACATGTCGGAAATCTCATGTTATATAAGACCAGGAATAATTATTTCGTTCTTCTTCACTTCTGCTTTTGTGTCGTGATGTGGCAGACGTGCCTTGTCCGCATCTCCTCTTGTAAATAAGTTATGCCTTCCGGGTAAATTAAAGTTAAGTTATACCTTATGGATAGATTAAAGAGAATAGATCGAACTTAAAAATGCAAAGTCTCTTCTCTATTGGCGAACTTCCATCTGCTTTCAAATTACTATGCTTACAATATATATATATGTGTGTGTGTGTGTGTGTCAATTGATATGAAAAAATAATTGCTCTTAAAGCATTGTTGTCAAGATCTTTTATATCTTGCTTTTGATGCAAGTATTATTCTTTCCCTTAAAAATACTCGCACTTTCTTGTAATTTGTTTCATGTGATATAAAACTGAACCTATATGAAGTGAAATAAAAAGTTTACATTATTTTTTTTATTTGTACATTTACATTGGTAACTTTTCCAAACATTACATTTCTGAAAATAAGGATTCTAAGTAATAGGATAATCTTGTCACTTTTCCTTTTTCTTTCAATTTAGTGAGTAAACATGTGAATTTTTAAAGTGCTACAACATGTATATGAAATATGACAATTTTTTTAATGATATTGTTTTTATAACTAGCTTAAATTTTGTCACATTTACCATGCAGATTTCATTACCAGAAATTTGCTATGTGAATTATTTGTGTGTATATCATTGCATTCTAGTGTTATCCATTGTATTACCCAATTTAATTTTCAATGTTAAATTTAGGATTCATAAGTTTGTAACAGCTTGGTTCATGTGCAGATCTGTTATTCACTATATAACAATACAAGAGATCATCTACATTTATTTATAAGATCTTTTAATATTGTATGAATTATTTATTTAGATTACAAAAAATATTCTTAAATCTTTTTTATAAATTGCATTATTATTATTATTTTGTAATATGATTGAAACAAGATAATTTTTTCATCTGTATTTATTTTTCTAAAATGCTTCTAATGTTTTCTCATAATTTTTAAAACTTGATACTCTCATTTAATAAATATTTTATTATTTATTGTGTGCATATATATATATAATAAAATATTAGAAACATACACTCCACATACATACACAATATAAGTATTTGACTTTAAGATACATATTAGGCTAGAATAAGTTTCTTAGCATTTTTTGAATAGATAGATGTATTTTCTAATTATAATTGTTTTAGTTGGAAAAAAACCATAGAAGCTTCTCAACTACAGATTTTTAAAAGTGTTTTTCCATTTTTTTTATGTAAAAAATAATAATAATTAACTGTAGTGCCTTTAAAATACAATAATCAATTGTGTTATTTTCATTTCTTTCTTTCTCATTAAAATATTGATGAAAGATTTCATATTTCATATATAATAAAACTAAAAATATGAAAAAAAGTAATCCAATTTTTAATTGTTATGGAAGTTTTCCTTGGTTGAAGAAAATTATAGTATTTTTATTATATTTAATTTTGATTTGTATGCACATTCAATATTATTAAAAAATGAGTAAATGAAATAGGATTTTAAAAAATTGTGTTGTGTCTTTCAAAATTTCTGATCTGTTTATGCTCTTGTTTAGCTTTTAATATTGGTGAGTTAATTCATTCCATGTTTGTGTAGATCTGAAAAACAAAATTCTTACTTGTTACTAGACACATGTGATGCATTTGACTGAATGAACTGCTATATATTCATTATTAATCTGATTCTGACAAAATATAGGATTATTAACCTAGTTTTATCTAGCCATAGATTTTTACAGGTTTGTTGAAAATTCATTCCTATTGAAAATACATATTTCAACCATATTTTACTTTCCTAGGCTTGTAATTGAATAAATTTTTTAAGTTATTATGAAAGTAAATATAATTGTTTTGCTTGAAAATTGATAATCTAAATGCACTTAGAAATCAAAAATACATTTATTAATAAATTAAATTGATACTTTATAGAGAAAGGTTTTAGAAATATTGAAAGATTTTCTTATGTCTGCAGTTGAAGAATTTTTATTTTGTCGTTTTCTTTTACAAATTAACTTAATACTTTAAAAAAAATCTTTATACTCTTAATCATCTTTTACTAATTTTATCATCTTTACTAATCTTTTACTAATAAGTATGACAGCCTATATTGTCCTATTTTATTTATTTTTTGTATACTTTAAACTTAATATTTTTTATTAAAAAAGTCTTAATATTTTAATCATATTTTACTAATTAAATATGAAGCCTATAATGTTCTATTTTACAAAATTGCTGCTTAAAAAAATTTGTTTGATATTAGTACTTTGCTTATCTTAATTATCCAAATGATTAGGCATTTAAAAATAATTCAGTCGATAATTTAGAAAGAACAAAAATACCTTACTGATTTGAAATCATAGATTAACTGTTTAACATTTAAAGTTAACAATTAAAGTTAAAGTGCACTGATTCTTTCATGTACATTGAAGGTATAAATGGATAATTACTTAGATGGTTTCATTTTATACATCAAAATTTTTATGACATAGTTAATATCATGTGATAATAACTTTATAAACTGTTATAATTTTTGTCAATTTCTTTGAATATTTGTTTAAATAGGACTTTTTTTTACATTTGATCTTCTGCCAATTAATGTTGGAAATTATGTATATATTTTTTTTTGGTTATCTGAAAATATATTTATTTTATTTCATAACTTTTACTGTGGAAATTTCTTACTTGAAGTATTTGTTTTGATAATTTCAAAACTTGAAAAATTTGTTAAGATTGAAGATAATTTGTTATTCCATGGTCATCAGTAGAAGGCTGATGTATTTAAATATAATTCTGCCATTTACTGATTTTTATTACAATTTTTAAGACATATCTGAAATATTAATGTAAAGAAAAGTTTTATTTAAGATATTGACATTTTCAAGTGACACACTTGAATTTGACTTAACATACTAATTTTGTAATTCTTAATGAAAAAAAAATCTTTAATAGTATTAAAGATTTTCACATTCCAAAATTATTTCTTTTTCAAAATAACACATTTATATTGCATATAAATAAATTACTAAAAACCATATGCTTTCTTAATATAATTTTATCTATAATGCAGTAATGGAGAAATAAACACAGTGAGATGTACTGTAAATTTCTTAATTGATCAGACTCTACAATTAAATACTTTCCAAATTTCAATCACGAGCGTGGAATGTTAAAAAAATACTTCTCAGGAAGCTGGAGGACGGAGACAGATTTTCAAATTCCTTTTAATCCAAAGGAAAAAAGAAATAAAAAAAAACCTAATGGTTTTTTTATATAATGTTGTCTGTATATATTTCAGCTCTATTTTTTATTTAATTAGTTTTCTTCAAGATGTTAAATTTTCATCCATGCATATTTAAATAATTTTAAAGTTAAAAAAAAGGATATATGCATAAAGTTTTTTTTTTTCAAAACTGTCAATTGAAATCTAAAAAAACTTTATCTGTCTATTAAATTTAAGATTAAAATATTTATTATCAAAATCTAATCTGCTGAAAATATCCAAAATTAGGAGTTGAAAAGTCATTTTTCAATCTCTAAGCTCTAATCAATTGCAGTAAAAAAAAAAAAAAACTTTTAGTCCTGAAGGCATTTGTTTTAACAAGACACTAACTCAACTAATTTTATTATTTTATTTATTTTTGATTGTAAGGAAGTTTATGAATAAGTAATATTGGGGCTATCTTGTCCCATCCAAATGCATACAGAAGTTATGAAAAAAATGAAAATTTCAACCTCTCTCGTTCTACTCTTTTTGAACTAAATGGTCCACCTGTGAAATCAACTGAAATTTTTACTCTTTTTTCAACGCAGTTTGGGCTTGTTGAAACTACTCTATATGTTGTGAATTTGTTAACACAGGTAATATATATATATATATAATCTACTTTAAAAAGTTTGATTTTTCACTTTTAAAAAGTCATGAGTAATCAGGAATCAATAGTTAGTTTTAAAATACATCATGTTAAAAATGTCCTAAACACTAGAGTAAAAAAATATTTGATGACATACATATATAAATTTTGAAGGATTTTCCATAACTGGATATGTTTAGTTCATTAATTACTTTTTTATATATCTCAAAAACTTCTTTCATTTTGGAATTGTCTTGTTATACTTTAATGTTTAATGCCTTTTTTTTTTTTTTGTAAATGTTTAATAATACTGAATATATTTTTTTGTTTATTAGCACATGGCGGCAATCAAAAGCTATGTATAATGATTCTCGGCTACAAAGTAAGTCAACTATTTTTTGTACATGTTTTGCTTCTTTTAAACAATTATATATATATATATATATTAACAAGTTAAATTATTGAAATGAATCAGCATAATTAATATTTGCATATATCTGGTTTATAGTTTTTTCTCTTAAAATCACTTACTTATTAGCTGATTAAATCCTAAAAATCCTAGTAATTCTCTTGGCTTGTTACTAAGAGATACTGATTTGCAAACTTATATTTTAACATGATGTTTTTTTATTTGTAATATATATGTTTTATTTTCAGATGATTTATGTTCATCTTTCAAATCTTTATTAACTATACATATTTTCATATTTTTTTTCATGATCTATTTTATAAATTTATTATAAAGGAACAGAATGTATCAAAGCATATTATTGTATTGTATAAATATTTTGTTATTAATAATCTACATCGTAAATTACAATTAATTTAAGTACTCATATTGAACAGTTTAAATGTAGTTTTAAGTTCAGGGAATAATTTAAAATGCATATGAAAATTAAGCTTTAAAAGGGAAAGGTATTGCTTATTATATGTTGACTGATTTATACTGTGCGTGTGCGTGAGTATAAAACAGTTTTTTTACTGTTTGCTTCATTGCTTTTAGAGTTTTACAGATACGAAAAGGGCTATTTTTAAAATCCTAAAATAGAATGTAATGTATTGGGGGGGGAATGGAAATCAGTCATTATCTGACTTAAAAACCGCAAGGTCTCTCCGAGAAATACTTTTTTGCTGAATTTAGAATCTGATATTGTCTATATCTGATCAATAAAAGAAAAAAAAATGAGTAGGTGTAAGAAAAAGATGCATTATTAATAAATAATATTTTGCCAAATATTCATTCTTAGTTGTTAAATAAAAAGAAAGCAATCATTACATTTTTTGATGATCATCTAGAATATAAGTATGGTAAAAATGATTCTAATTTTTAAGGCAGTTCTGCCAGAAAGAGATGAAATAAATCAATGTTGACTAAAAATGTGGAAACTATTGGCAAATTTTTAGGACAAGAATTTTTTATTATTATTTAGCAGAAGAAAATTATCTTTCACCGTGCTTTTTAAATATTAGTTTGGCCTGTTTTGCTTAAAAAGTTTGTTATCAGTTATGTTTAAAATTATTTTATTTCACCCCTACTAGAAAACTTCTATAAATATTTCCACTTTTTCTAATATTTTGTGGCTTAAAATCAGAAACAGAGACATACTGTAGAAAACAAAATTTTATTTTGTGAAAATATTTTCTCTTTATAAATACTAACACAATTTTATATTTCCCCCTTTTCTTTTATGCAATAACTGAAAAATCAATGGATGAGAGTTTTTGTTTTAAAATCATAATTATTAATTTTGACTCTGTAATTTCAGAAATTTTTCATTCAGTTATTGATTTTTTTCTTCTTTATGATAGCTGAAATAAAAAAAAAACAACTAATATTCATTATTAGCTTCTTTATGATAGCTGAATTAAAAAAAAAACAACTAATATTCATTATTAGCGATTTAAGTATTACTAATTATTAATAATTTAATTATTAGTAGTAATCAAAAGTATTTTAAGATTTGTAAATGAAATTATGATAATATAGTCATACAAATTGCAGAAGTCGCATGCTTAAAGAGTATTTAATTGCCATGTTGCAGCATTGTTTGTGGTGAACAAAGACTATAAAGCAGTAAATCCAATTAGAAACAGAGATATAACTTGTTCTTAGGAATTTATATTTAGCCTTAAATTAATTTGAGGATTGAGTTTTTTTTTGTTTATGACTTTTCAAATTAATTTAATAAAGAATTCTGCAATTTTTTGATAAAATTCTGGTATTACACGTTCCATTTGGTCCACTTTTAGCCATGAAGAAGTTTATTCATAGAACAAGATTTTTTTAAAAATTCTCTTTACTAATTTAATGTCTCTAGCCTAAGCTGTATTTGTGTTTCTATTCATGAAATTATATAGAAGAGCAATTAAAACACTGCTATCTCTGTTATTACCCTTTTAAATACTTGATCAGATTTTACTGCCAAACAGTTGCTGCCCATATGAAATTGTAGAATATTAAATTTTATTATTTATGTCAGAAAGGGAAAGGGCATACATAATTTTTAATGACAGTTTTAAAGAAAACTGTTTGACTGTATTTTGGTATTTAATGAAGTATATACTTTTGCATCTAAGCAGCAAATATTTTAACATTAAATAAAGAGATAATTTTTTTAAAAAAATAATAATGTGCAAACAAAGGTTGAACATATTGCATTTCAATAATGATTATGTATGCACTATCTCTGCTTGTATGCAAAAGAACTGTCTTTAGTTACCTTACTAAAATATGGTTCCATACTTTGAATATGAATTTCACCTTAAATATAGAATTATTTATTAACTCCTTGAATTTTAGCTTGAAACAATCTTAGCAAAATCCTTAATGGTTATGCATAAGTATTTTTAGCACCCATCCATACAAAATATATTATCTAAATCTATACCCTATTTCATTAAACAGGAGTTGTATGGATATCATGCAAATAATTATGGCGTCGAGAATCAAATGTGAATTTATTAGTTAAGTGTGCAAGTAAGAAGTGGGGAATATTAACTGAGATGTTAGTCATCTAAAGGTAGTTTAAAATTGTAAGTTTTATATATATATATATATATATATATTTATATATATTTTAAAAAAAGCTCTTTCTACTAAAAAACGTTAATCTAACAATCAATGTGAATAAACAAATTTTGAGAGAGAAAAGTTCACTTTATTTGTTTGTGATTATAAAGAAAATAGACATCAAATATCTTTTCAAAAGTTTGAACCAGTACAAAACAAATTATAATTTAGAGCACAATACTTTTTTTTTAGTATTCAGATAGATAATTTTGGGTAATAAGAAAATAGCAAAAATTTTTCTGAGCTTAATAAAGTGGAAAGCTCAGATTGATGATATTTTTTAATTAGCTTAATCCAGTCCTTTTCATTGCAAAAATACAACATTTTTTTTGACACATTCTATTGAATATATACAAAAGCATTATCCAATTACTTAGGGAGAATCCATCATAACAATACCTCGTTTTTAGGTGAATTTGTTTGTAATTTTTGTGAATCTCATGAGGGTTTGCTCTGTTCTTATATTTGATCATAAATTGTACCAACATTTTTACTGTGAAATCCCCTTTTATTGTTAATGTTATTATCATGCTAACTCCTCTAGAGGAAACCTTGTTACATATATTCAAATCAAATCTATGTTTCATATCAATCATATTTTCTAATAAAAGTGACAGAATTTAGCATATGAAAATTGAAGAACATCATTTATATGCATCTCAGATACAAAATCAAATTGTTACATTTTCCTCTCTCTATATATAAATAGCTTCATAATGGTAACTATGCAATGCTTCTGAGTTTACATTATACATATATGGCTATTTTGTACTAGTATTTTAGAAGTTAGCAACTTTGTTTTTTTTTATTCCTCTTTGTTTGCTTCTACCCATTCTAATTTTTTTCATTCTCTTTCTTTCATAATTGTATTTTGATTCACTTAAAGTTGCATATTTAATACAGTACTGGATATGACAAATGACACTTTCAAAAATTATCTTTAAAATATGTGTAATATTATAAACATATTAAATTTTTTTATTATTAATTTCTTATAACTTCATTAAGACAAAATTTTGAAATAGAGTCATGAATTTAATTTTCATGGAATATAATAAGGGTCAATACTCATTTTACTGAGAATTTCAAACTCCATAACATTTGTACTAGCAATATTGTTTGTTTTTTTATCTGTTAGGAAGCACATATAATGGAAATACAATTTACTTGGCAGGAGAGGGAAAAGTATTTGTTTATTCTAGACTTGAACTGATGAAATTAAAACCAACATCTAGTTTTCTTCTAATTAATAAGTACCAAATTCGAACACACATGTACACATATGCACACATCTTTATTAGTAGTAAATAATTAAAATGCACTTAAAATATTTAAAAAATAATCTTTTTTTTAGCTAAAAGATTAATTTTAATTTCATAATTCATTTTGAAATATCTACATATTTGGTACAGTTCAAAAGTAAATTTAGGTTCTAGAGCAGTTACAGTTTGAATAAAATTTATTCTTTATTTTAATTAATTTATGCTTTTGATATTTATGTACCATTAATCATTAATTTGCCATAAGCCTGATTAACACTGTTATTCCTTCTACTATGTTTGTGGCACTTTCGTCAGTCTAGCCAAATTATTGCTTGAAAAGATTGAAGTTTGGATTTGGCACCACATATTTTAATTCTAATAAAGCTCCATCCCATTTACAGAAGGATAAATTTAACATTATTATTAATTTCTTAGTTTCATAAACAAATGTTCTTATTATAAAATAAAATTTCATTTATAATCACCCATTGGAAATTTTGCCAACAAATGTAAAAACATTTCTCTGTCTAGTATGCAGTACCCCTTAGCCGCTGAAGCTATCAGAGGAATTACATATTTGCTTACATATTTGTAATATTATGCGAGTATGGGTACTCACATTCCCCTCCCACCAATTCTGCTGTACTATTCTGTTGTATTCTCCCCTCCCACCAATTCTCAATACTGCTGTACTATATACTTTCCCGTAAACAATTTTTTGGCATTGTTTCATACTCTTGGATGCTTATACATCATATATACTGTTATCAATAATATTTATTAAAATAATTTTTTGTGGTTATTTCAAAAATAGAAATTGTTATGATTTAGTAATGATACTTATGTTGGGAGTTGATTAAAATGTCTGAAATGGAGTGGAGGTTAATATTATGCATTTTATGAAATATTGTATACAATACCTTTAGAAACTAAAGGAATTTTCTTTTAAGTGAGAAAATTCGTAAAGCAATTCATAAATATGAGCATTATATAGGCAATTATATATTTTGAAAAATTAATTGAATATAAAAGTAAAAAGGAATGAAAATTTGGACTTAGTTTAAAAAATCAATTAATGCATACAGTTTAAAAAATCAATTAATGCATACTATTACAGTACTTACAATAGTGTTATTATAGTATTTTCATTAATGGCTATATATATATATGCCTGCTTTTTTTTACATTTTCTTGTTTGAAGTATATAAAAAGAATTATTATAATCATCTGAAAAATATGATCGTATTATTGTTATAAAATTTCAAATTTTAGTTTTTTCTCCTTACTTTTTCTGAATCTGAAAAGCATATTTCTGGAGTGATGCCTATGAATGCAATAATTGAAAAATGCAATAACATTGAATAATGTAGTTTGGAATGTGGTCTTTAAACCAGTATTATACATATCTATAAAATTTTTCATGAAATCCTTCTTGGAGAAATCTATTTGTTTGTCTTTGTATATAATGGCTTAGTAATTAAAATATCTGTAAGATCTAGATGGGGTGAAATTATTGTGCCCATGCATTATACAAGCATAGATTATTTCTCAAACTTTTATACAGTCCCTGCTTAAACCTTTAAGCTGGAGATGAGCTATTTGAAAATACTATAATTCCATGCACAAAATGAATGTGTTGAAGTAAATGTGATTAATTTGGTGTCTATGTATAATTACCAATAATTATATATAATCACCAATTTATTACTTTTACCGTAACACATATAATTCATAAATATTTCAAGTTTTCTATGAATTCTTAATTTAATCAATATGACATCACGTTTCTGAAATGTAGTGTATTATCTAATTAGCTTATGAATAAAAAAACACAGTTAAATAGTTAAAATCAAATTTGATTTGAAAAAATGAAAAACTTTGAATGCTTTATTTACTATATCAATTACATAATAAGGATTACATATAAAACTATTTAATTATCTAATAATGAAAACACTGCTAAATCAAGTAAATACGTAACATAGAAGGATTTTTTTTTAAATCTACGCAAAAAAGCAGTGTTTTGACTAATGAGTGAATGTGCCTTCTCAGGTAATGGGTGGAATTATAAATATTTTCTTCTAATGTGACGTAGATTTTATAGTGACCTAGTAGTAGAATTTGGACTTCTTGACTGGAGGGCGCAAATTCTAGATTAGATTTCACGAATGTCGAGTAGATGTGTCGGTGACCCTGTCGTCTCAGTTATGTGAACAAAGTTCGATGTTATAAAGTCCATCCAGAATAACTTTTTCATGTAGAATTAAAGCAGGGCTTAATATACGAAAACTTAATTAATCCTTTGTGATGTGAAAAAAATTGCAACTTGACAAACAGTTTTTACTTTCTGGTATACGAAATATGCAAAGAAAAAATAGTGTAATCACTAAAAAAAAAATTCGTAATAAAGATTTTGACGAATCTCCACTCTCTGTGTCTAAAAAACGCTTTTTGAAATTATGTCTATCACTTTGTTTATTTGTTACAAAACATGACGAGTGAAATACTTTTCGACTTAGACGGATGGATGCAAACCAACCCCGAATTATAGAATTTTGTCAAATGTTGATCAAAATACTTTCACATGGAATATTCCTGTTTTTCTGTCCTTGTGCAAATGAACACGGGTTAACTAGAAAATGCAAAAATGCGGATGTATGCAGTTTAATACATTTTGCATCTAAAGTGTAGATGGGTATCAGATTTTGAACCATATTCTTCAACGAGTTGATCATCTGTACGTTTGTGCATTCGCGTGCATGTTAACACTATAACTGAAACACGCGATTATGTGGATAAATTAGATTTGGGTTCGTGATCTTTTTTTTTTTTTATAAAAATTGTAGTTCTTTGTCAAATTTGGGCTTTAATCGGTTTCCTTCTCTATGAAACATAAAACACACAAACGCATAAGGGGAACACAGATCTTCCTCATGGTGTTCACGGATTTGCCTGTTATGCACAATTCTGTGGAGAGAGAGGAGGGGGGGGACTCCTTTATCAGGAGGATGACCATTGCTCCTGATTTATTATTCTGTCTGAGTTAAATAAATCTTTATAAATGAGAATATGAGATATTCATTTATAAGGTCCATGCTTGATTAAAATTAATTAGTATTACCTCTTTATTACAATTGCTTACATCTTCAAAAATCTTATATTTTTTTATTGTGTAGTAATTAAATTCCTTAAAATTAATTAGAAAGAAAAAAAATTAAGTAATGCCAAAAAGCAAAATTAAAAATACCAAAAGCAAGATCACAATGCAGAAGCTGCCACTACTTATTGTTTGGATCAGGAAGCATGCCCTGGAAAATCCCGAGTTTCTTCTAAGAGCACTGCAAAGTGTTTTTAATTGCTTTCTGCTTTCTCTGCATCTTTGTTGCCAATTTTGCAATTGATTTTAAAATGATGGTCTGGAGACTTGAAACCTTTAACATAGTTCAGAAATGGATGACAATACAGCTATTAACTCACTTGTTTATGTGTTTAGTACTTGTTTCGCAATCGACCAAAAACTTTCATACCCTGTAGATGGAGACAGGTCAAATCGTTAGCGAATCGGGAAGTTAATTTAAAATCATTTGCAAAATTTCACACTCACAAGACTAAAAAGCAAAAAATAATTATTTAAATAACAAATTAATATATCATTTGTTTTAAATGGACTAAAAAGTATAAAATAATTTTTCCTAACCTCATATAGATTGTACTGAAAATTTGTGATTCGGAATTTTAAAAATTTCTTTTCAGAACAATCTGTCCGGAGTTCAAATCTGTATGGAGATCAGCGAAATTTTTTAATACATTTTAGTCGTTTTAAGAACGTGATATATTAATATTTTTATTAAACTAATTATTTTATACTAGCATTTTTTTATTTCGTAAAACACTCCGAATTTGAAATATACTTATCACAGCATATCATCTAATTTGAAAAATGTTTTAAATTTTATCTGGAAATAATATCTAGAAATTTGCATGGATTTAATTTCCATTTGAACGAAGCTTAACGGATTTTCTTTTTGGAATTAATAGAAAACAAAATTTAGGCGCGTAAATGTAGCTGAAATTTGAATATCATTATAAATGAATATTTATTCCTAAGGTTAAACCTCTGATAACTTTCTTCTTTTTATTTGTGTGAATTTAGGGTTTTGACATTTTTCTGTTATAAAACCAAATCTTGTTTGAAAATCAGTACTAAAAAAGGAAATAACAGTTGCTATGTCTAAATTAATTTTGTAGTTTGAAATAATATACAAAAGTAGAATGAACTTGCTGATGCAATAATCAGCAAGTTCCTTCTTCTCACTAATTATAATATTTATTAAAACTTTCCAATTAATTTTTTCGCTTCATTTAATTTTGCGTATTCTGTACAAAAATTGACTCTTGTAAAAAAATTCTTGTTGGATTTATGTAAAGTATTCCTTGGAGGGGGGGAGGGACCTGGAATCTTCAGAGAGCCGAAAAACAGAATAAGTTTGAAACCTTTGAGTTATTTTGTAGTTTGCCTTTTTAGAATGTTTACACTTCATCACGAATATTACGCAAAGTATTCAGTGAATGGATGTCAGACTCATTTGATGATTAGAAAATAAACGAAACTGAAAAATAACTTCGCAAATGAAAAGAAATATTCCATTTACTCACTTAGTATTCTTTTGGAATTCTAATTCATTCTAGTAGCAGTTCTTCTTTTGTATTCTTATTCGTGTTGTTTTTTAGCATTTGCGGATATATACAGTAGTGGCCAAAATTGTGGACACTTTTGAAAATGTTTAAGTTTTCTAAATTTGTATGTTTATAGAAAATGTAACGTTTCACAAAATGCCAACTATTATATGTCATTTTAAAGATAAGTTAATGCGGAATTCAATACAAAACGTAAAATTCAAATATTTACTTTACAAAAAAAGTTGAGCGTTAATAATTATCGTGATACCTTAGATTCTGATGACTGCAGTGAGTTATCTGGACTTAGTAGGATAACATTTATTTTTTATTGAAGCTTCACACTGATGTTTTATTGAGCTGACGAGAATTTTAAGCTCTTCCTTCGTTATTGCATGATGCCAGGGAACAACTACAGTCCCATTTATTTCTTTTTTATTTGATGAACGTTTCATATGTCCAAGAGTTTTCAAACGGGACCATAAGTTCTCAATAATTTTGAGGCCAGGTCTGTTTCCTGGCCATGATAACAATTCAATGCTGTTTGTACTGAACCACACTTTCGATATTTTTGCTGTGTAGCAAGGAGTTGAAACCTGCTGAAAAATAAATGATGCGTTGTTGGGAAAGAAATCACTGACGGATGGTGTAACTTTTGGCTCTAGAATAGTGTCAATGTATTTTCTTGCATTTAATGTCCCATCGATAACCTGAAGGAGACCAATGCCGTCTGCTGACATGTATGACCAGATCATAACACTAACTGAGTTCTTCATAGTTGCTTGAATGCAGTCAGGATGTAGCCTTTTGCTTATTCTATGTCATGCATATTTTCGCTATCACTTCCGAATAACAATATCTGTGTTTCATCACTCCGAATAACTTGTGACCACTGATCATCTGCCCAATGAATGCGTTCCCTTGCCCACTATAATCTTATTATACGCTGCTGTAAATTGAGATAAGGATTCTTTCGCTGAATTCTACCTCTTAGTCCAACATCTAATAATCTTCTGATTGTTCTTGAACTGACATAAATGCCAGCATCATTCAATTGGCCGCTGATGGCATTCTTCTATCATGGAAACATAGTCATTTTATTCTTCTATCATCAGAAAATGCGGTCCACCTTTTTCTGCCATTTCCTAAATTGTTTTTAATTGAATTTGTCTCCTGATATCGTAAACAAAACTTTCGGACTCCAGATGCATTCACTGATCCACCCACCTGTCTTGCAATTTCAGCATAGGAAAGACCACTTTCTTGTAACACATTAATCTTAGTTCTCTTTCTATTCTTTTATATGACGTCATTGCTTCATAACTAAATATATTTGTAAAAAATATTTAATATATTAAATATTTTTATTACAATATTATATATAAATTTATATTATATACAAATATATTATATTACATATTAATATATTATATACAAATTTAAAAATATTTGTAAAAAATCAAAAACTATATATTAAAATGATTAACAAAATTTCTAACTTGCAATTTGATTACATAAAAAATAGTGTTCCTTCTACAGAAAAAAGCACAATAATGATTTGTTCCAACTGTAAACATGATGTCAGCTTCTGCTAGCAGTTATTAATATTTGATTGGTTCGCGGAACAAGAACAGTGATTTGTCAGGAAAGTTAGAAATGACAATACATTTCATCAATGTGTTTGTTATTCAGATTAAAGTAAGAATAACTTTTTTGTATTGCAAATATTTGAATTCTGCGTTTTGTATTGAAATCGGCATTAAATTCTCTTTAAAATAATATTTAAGAGTTGGCATTTAGTGAAATGTAACATTTTCTATAAGCATACAAAGTTAAAAAACATAACGATTTTCAAAAGTGTCCACATTTTTGGCCACCACTGTAACAAAAGCTGTACTTCCCAGTTCGTCGACGATGCAGATATTTTTAAAACATCTGGAATGCAGCCTTACTCGTATATTTTGTTTTCGAAAGTGACGATAATATGTATGTAAATTCCGGCCAAAGGTGGAACGTCAGTTAATCACTGAATGTATCCCAAAGTCATAATCTAAAGGTTTGAAAGAATACATTTGTACCAATAATGAAGGCATGTGTATGAGTGTTGGCGCTTTGCAGGCCAGACCGTTTACTCTACAGCTATCACATTTGGCTAATCTACACCTTGGAATATAGGAATGTGTACCTTGGAGCGATTTTTTAAAAAAAATTAATTAAAAATTGAACGAAATTTGGACATTATTGCACTGTAACTTCCGGAAATTATTACAATACAAAAATTATTCTTACATCATCTTAAAATTAAAAAAAAATTATCTTTCCAATGATGTTTATTTGATATTCTTGCTATTATTTTTCTGAATTTTAGCAATTTTAAAAATATTTTTTTCTCCATTATTTTCAATGGTATATTTTATTGCTACTTTAAAGCAGAAAGTTCTTATTTTATATCTGGATAGTTTACAAGGCGAATAAAAGAAGTGAAATAACAATACCGCTAAATTTTGAAGTTAGGTGAACCATACATTTACTTTTTTATAGCGCTGTGGTGTCATGGGGCTGGTCTTCATTTGAAAGGTTCATGTACACAATGGAGGCAAATAAAATTACATAGCTTTGATATTAGACTATTTGGCTAAAGCATGAATTTAACTGGATTTAAATATAAACAGTATCCGTTGGTTAATTACATTTAAATCCAGTTAACGATTAGTAATGCAATATTTTTTTTTTTACTTTTTCTCACAATAGATAAATAAAGGTTCAAAGGCAGAATATTATCAGCTATTAATTCGTATTGAATACTAGCCGCCTTTGAAGACCAGCCGATTCGCCAATCTTAATGTTCGTTAAAATTTTTGTAATTAAATATTTTATGCAATTCCTACTTTAATAGCTTCTTCATCAAAATATTTTAAAACATCAAATTTTGATAGTCATATAATTAATTCACTCATAATATTATAAAGGCCTTCAGTCATAACGTAATATGTATTTCTCTAATTTTCTGTTAGTTCCCGTAGAATTTATACTTTAAATTAAAGTGGAAAGAATTAATCTGCAATTAATATAATAATATTTTTTACTGAAACAAAGCATTTTTTTGTAATATGATTACTGAAATCAGAGTCACTGAGCGTTTAAACCTTATGGGCACTAAAGAATATCTTTCTTAATTTATAAAATATTTCAAGAATTTGTTAACACAATTTTCTCAGATTCATGAGTTCGATTAATTAACAATGTCTAATTTTAAATGCATCAAACATTAAGAAAATAAAACGAATCGTTTAAAATAATCGGTTGAAAACAGGTTAAAAAAAAAACTACTTAAAAACCGATGTACTTAAAACTATAAGCATATACAAAATATATATAACTAACATGAATATAATTTAATTACAAAAGCATGCAACTCACCTAAAAATAATTTAAATCCAGTTCACATCCGTTGTTAATAATTATCAACAATCAGAACACAATGCGCATGCATGAATTTTCAACGGCAGTTGCGGTAACGCAAATGCGGGAATTTTTCTACGCCAGTTGGGGTAACGCTATGCAGATTAGTAATTTTTAATTTCCTTCATTCTGTTTTATTTTAATTCAAAAGTACTTCAGAGTGAATCTGAAAGATCGATTCATTAACAATGTTTAATTTTAAATGCATCAAACATTAAGAAATTAAACAGAATCGTTTGGCCGAAAATTCTTCAACCTAGCCTCATTAGAGTGGAAAAAAAAACAAAAACAAAAAAAAACTGAAGTCTTACTTATTTGGCTGCGGGGAAAATTAAATGATTTTTTTGGCGGGAAAGTTAATTTTTAATTAATAATTAAAATTTTAATTAAAAATTCTAAAAAAGGGAAATTTAGTAGTTGTAGGTCAAACGGTCTGGCCTGTAGAGCGCTAACACACACACACACACACATTGAGCTGTATATAAGTATAGATTGATTTTAGTTAAAAATAGGAATAATAACGGAAATTATTTCTATTCTTAGGAATGAGAATGGAATTATAAGAATAAGAGCGGAAACTCAATGATATTATTAACGTGCATTAGTGAAATTTTTCCTGACTTTTCCTCGGCATTTTTACATTTGTAAGTGGTTTTCTGAGATTCACAATTTCCCGGCACTTATCACTTTTCCCGGCACCATTTTCTTCCTAATCCTTTGAAAAGAAAGAGTAAAAACGAAGTTTTACTGTAAATATAAAATTTCTTTCTAGTAATATTTGTGTCATACGAAATCTTCAAATTTTCTCATTAACGAATAATGCAGGGGATGTGCTTGTTTTTTTTTTAGATGTTAATTAAATTCCACAGAATACCGATTTGTCGTGACAGAAAAGGATTTTTATATAAATAATAGTGTGAATTAAAAACTTTTTTGATTGGTTGAAAATGTTTTGTTATTAAAGACTATATTCTGTTCTTGGAAAGATGAAATAAATGTCAGAAGGATGAAAAGGTATTTTAACTTTTCCTTGTTATTAGTATCACTTTTTTTTTCTTCACGCCCATTCAGACCTCTTTCAAATCGTTCAAATATTAGTTCGCTGATTAAGAGTGGCTTTAATATGGGATTAAGAGTGAGATAATACACAAAGAATTAAGTTTCTTCCTCATAAAGTCTTAGTGAGAAATTACACTTGTAATAAAAGAGATAAATTGTGAAAGAATCTACACTGTTCGATTGTTTGTTTGTATGTTTCTTTTTTAAGATCAATTGGTAGCGTCTTCTGAAAGTTTTTATATCTGTAAGATTACAAACTTTTTGTCTTATATTTCACCTAGAGTTAACAAACTTTGCTTTCCTGCCTGTTTCTAATTGTTTTCATCCGTTTATTGAGAAAAATATAATAAGTTCAAAAG
>JAPMOR010079607.1:198908-253766 GCA_026543865.1 Argiope aurantia | reverse complement strand
TTTTTTTAAATAGTTAATGAAAATTCTGATAAAAAAATGTGAAGTATTGTGTGCACATTTTATTCCAAACGGGCTTGTCAAGCTTCCCTTGATCAACGGATTTCCTCTTTTGTAGTGTTATTTTAGAATCTTCTGTTTCTGCTCTCAAGGTTTTGGAAATTTCCTTCCTACATCCATTCTTATCTTTATCGCAAAAATCCGAAAATACTCAGCTTTAAAATTGGGAACTTCGATCTATTAACATCCGCAAAAGAATTGAAAAAAAAAAAAAGCTGAAGAATAAAAAAATAAAATGTTTAGTAAATATTATATTAAAAGAGGTCGATTCATGTTCAAGTTAAATCCTCTCTTTAAAAAGATTTTTTAAACAACTAAAAAATAAACAGAAAGGATGTTTACACATTTTTAAGATGATTCTAGGGACATTTAATTAAAATTTAAAATGTAAAGATTTTTTTTTTTTTTTTTTTTTTGAAATGTTCGATGCTGACAACCTTTCTCCTGCACTGTATTCTATATCATGATTTCAATGATCAAATGGCCCCTCTTCATAAATTTTTCAGTGGTATTGTTTTCCATTTCTCTTCTGCTAATTTTCAGAGTTTTTAACCGCAGTGGATTTGCGCTTAGAACATAAAATAAATAGCACAATATAGACTATAGGTGAAACATTAGGGGACTCCATAGGAATATATTTACAATACAATGGGTGTATGAGTCTTCATTTTTTTAAAGGAATGCAGTAGTCTTTCCGAAGTATGACTTGATGAAGTTTCATCTTTTGAAAGTCTTTGGAATGAAAAAATAGAATTTTATCTCTATATATCGGATGCAAAACTTTCTCTTGTTAGCACGTTGAATTGATTTTAACATTTTTCCCCCAACTCTTTTTATTTTTGATTTCCCTCTCTGGGAGAACCCTGTGACAATCATAAATCTCTTACTGAAAACTTTCTTTGTAGTCATGTAAATAAATCTAATCTTCACCACGAATTACAATGTATTTCCATTGATTATCTTCTGTTAGATATTTTTTATATATAGGACTCCATAAACTGTTCAGCGTTAAATAATATCATCAGATCATGTTCTTCGGCAAAAATGATGAGCATTATATTTCTTAGCAAGTTGAAATTAAAAAAAAAATTATTTTGTTTTGCTACAAATGTACTTAAAGACTTGGCCTTTTATTTCAGCTCCGCCGGATTTTCTCATCGTTAGTTTTACTTTAGAAATGTTTTGAATAGCATATACTTTTTTCGGACATTCATTTGAAATCTTCCTTTGTGAGGGAAAAAAAAATCATTTTCAATTAATAAAATTGTTTGTTTTGCGTTTAGAAATTTTAATACCATGCATTCACATCTATTTCGAGCTGTGAAAAGAATAAATATCTGGAATAGGAAAAAAGGTTTTTCAATCCATAGTTTGTTTACATTTGATATTTTGAAAGGAGAAGAAATTGGCAACTAGCAGACGATATTTTTCATTTCAAATAATAAGTTTTTGTCTGAAATTTTTGTTCCCAAATATTTACTTTAAAAAAATTCTTTGTCAAAATCGCTCAAAAAATTTGCTATGTATTTATGAACAAAAATTTTTTTTAAATGCTCCTTTCATAATAATAGTTTCGGAATAATTTTTGAATGATAATTCATTAAATGGAACGCAAGAATATATTCTTATAAACTTTCAAGATTTATTTTGTGTTTACTTATATTATTTCTTGTCCTTATCGTTTTATACACGAATTTATAAACATTTCTATTCGATTTTTAATTCGAAATTTCGACAATATCCTGTTTTCTTTAAAATTCTTGCGTTCCATAATTTATATTTACAAAGTGCTAGTGATATGTGATTTTAAGTCTAATAGTAAATATATATTCTTAAATTAAACCAAAGCATTTCCAGAAATTATCTCTTAAATTGTTAAAGCACCTAAAAATGTTATAAGAATAATTTTAAATTATTCCGGATACTTTTCACTATACCCGTGACGGTATTCAAACATGGCGATCCATCTCCCGCTTGCATTTCGATCTTACGTCAAAGAAGATTGATGAATGAATGTGATTTCTCCCGTCTGCAGATTTGAACAAATCAGCATAAAAAAAAGAATGTAAGAACTTAAGCTTCTTTCCAGAAAACTGCCAGATTCAGCTTAAATGCTGTTGCATATTTTAACACTTTTTTGTTTGTTTGTTTTCTTTTTTGCAATATCAATTTAAATCCTCATATCTTGCCATCTTAGCTTTTTTATTTTTTCATCCGATACAATTTCATTTTCTTTTTTAACTTTCATGTTAACAGACGAATTCGTTTTTAAAAAAATCATCTTTATAAAAAAATGAGTTCAATTAATTACAATAATTTTTTAATTTTTTAATTGTGAATTATAGAAATTTTAATACTCGTTTATAATTAAAATAATTTCATTACAAACTATATGTGTTTAGTTATTTTTTTTAAACAAATCATTTGTTCGTTTTTCACAAATTTATATACAATTCACAAATATATTTTATTTTAAAAAAAATTATTGATTTTCAATAATTAACAATTTGAAATTTAGAAAATTCAAAATGTTCTCCTCTTACGGTAAGACAGTTTTAGCTTAAATCTCAGTAAAAAATATTTGATACCGAAAGGGGAAAAAAAAAGATAGAGAGAGAACAGCGAAGAATCTAAATGTATTATATCTTTAAAAAAATATTTCTGTTTCACTGGGAAGAGTGATATTTTATAAAGATATTTAATAATATTGTTTGTTTTAATAATCCCTTTTTACTGAATATTAAAAAGAGTCTTTAATTAATTTTAAAATTCTGAGCTAATGGTTGTTATGTTTGTGCTTCTAATGTGGAAAACGATATGAAGGTAATTGTATTATGTTTTAAGAAAATGTATAGTAATTAACTGGTTCGTCCATTTTACTAATTATTATGTATCTTAAATTTATTATAATTGTTTATTTATTTATTAAAATTAATTCAATAAATAGACTTAAAAGTTTTTTTCCCCTACTTTTTACTCAATTTTATTTATTTATACAAAATTACAAAAAAAAAAAACTTTTCTTTGTCTTTCTTAAAGTGCCTTAGAAGAAATCTGAGGAGGAAAAATCTGATTCACAAGTGCTTTGAGGATAGAATAAGTCATTTAATATCACTAATTTATATATATGTAACATTATTTGTTGTGAAGCAGAATGCAGTTTGAAGACAGTGAAGAGACTGGCTATTTCGTGACGTCGTTTTATTTCATTTTTAAGAAGCAGGCATATGTACAAGCGATGAGCACACAGAGCGACACAGAAAAGGAAAAAGCTCTTGGACATTTTATTCCTGGTCTTATATAACCTATGATTTTGATAGGGAAAACATTTCTTCATAGCGCTAATATATTACGAGATTTCGATAGGGATTTTCGTTATACGCGTGGAGAAGGCAGGGGAAACACAGGGAGATTTTTTTAAAAAGAATTTGCCTCATCAGCGGTATTTTGCCTCTTCACGCGGAGTGTGGGAAAGTTATTTTAGCTGATTCTGCAATTTAAAAAAGCTTCTCTTGAATTAATTAAGTAGAGACAGTGGAATTGGATCACGAAATAAGAGAATATTTTAGAATAAAGTTACTATGGGCTAAATGAAGATAAAATCTTGAAAATTAATTAAATTGAAATTACAGTTAAAATATCATTACATATATATCATCAAAAAATGTTTTAAAAATATGCAAACAACATCTGTTTAAAATGTGTGTAAAATCTTATTGAATGGCAAATCTCTACCATTACATTGTGCGGTTGGAGTAAACAGATAATCGTGTTTTGAACAAAAATTCGATAATGCGCCATTCCATCAGGAAGTTGTTTCGTAGCATCTGTTGAACGACTCAGTAAAGAAAATTCACTGTGCTTTCACCCACACTCAAAAAGAAAGTGAGAGTAATTGGTTTTTATTTTTTGCTGTCATCGGTTGCTTACAATTTTCCAAAACGGATGTCACATTAAATTTTCATCGACCCACATTTGACAACTTCCTATTCTACATTTTTCTTAATTTTTTTTATTTAATCTTTTCTTTAGCTTGAAAACTTTTGAACATCGCATTATTTTATCGCTTTATGGTATATCTGTTTTGACATGAATTGAAATGAATAGAAATTTATGCCAAAGCATATTGGCCATTTACCATATCGCTTAAATATATAAAAATTGCCCTTATATCTCCTGTAATTTAGAAGATAACCTATTTTATTATCCCCTTAGAAACTAGTTTATACCAATTCAAGCATTTATTTTAATGTATTTCGCAATGTATTGTGCCCATAATTTTTATTTCGCAGAATCGTTTTCATTTATTTCAATGCTATTATTTTGGAATATTGCTACTGACACACCGAAATATCCCTACATTACTTATGTTTGTAAATTATGCTGTTATTGCTATTTAAAAATTGAAAATCGTTTATCGAAGACATTTACAGCCTTATGTGTATGTATATATATAATTGGATATATTATTTCTATTTTTTGAACCGTAAATTTATTTTTGAATATACTGATGCATAGAATGTTTTACTGCATTCTTTGTTTCCTGAAAGGAATTGTCATTATTTTCTAGTTGCTCATTACCATCTTTTATTGCATTTATTATTATTATTATTATTATTTCCATTGTAGATGTGTATTTTTTTTTTTTAAATCAAGAATTTTGTTTCTCAGTTTAGACAAATTCTTGATTGAACCTTCACCGCCCCCCCCCCAAAAAAAAAATCCTGCAAGAAAATAAAGGTACAAACGTGGTACTATTCCATGCATATTATAAAAAAAACCACTCAACGATGAAATTTGAAAAAAAAAACAAAACATTATAGAATTTCAATGATTTTCTCATTTGAAATTATTGAAATTTAATTTAAAGCAAAATTGAATCATAATTTCGTATGACAAGCTGATTTTGCATCTTGTAAAGTAGTTGCTATTGATTTGATGCACTTGATTTGTTCCATTAACATAGATAAAAATGAATGTTTTGAAAAGAATCATAATTTAATCTAAAGGCTCATGTTTTATAAATTGTGTGATCTTTCATTAAAAGAGGAATGGACAATATCCTTTAAATAACTTCATATTATTTTATTATAAACTAAACCGCTTTATTCCTTTTAGAAAATATTTTATTAATACTGATTAAATATTGATTTATCAATATTTTGCAGCTGCAGGGTTTATTACGAATTCGTACTATTTTTAGGACATTGTTATACATAACAATAACAAAAAAAAAAAAAAAAAAAAAAAAAAAAACAACGTCAGATTGCAGTTAAATGGGAAGTATTATTAACCACTTAACGCGTAAACCCGAGTGCGAGGCAAATTTGTGCAAGCCGGAGTTCAGTTCGTGCGTTTAAAATTTTGTGGTTACTCTTCTACGCAGCAATGAACGTAGCTCGGACAAATACATATACGTAAGGTATAGAATCTATAATCAATTATTATGTTTTCGTGGGAGGAAAAACGCGTTAAAGGGTTAAACATGTCACATCTGTATTAATATGCAAATATTATTTAACTTACCTTGATAGCCAGAAGTTTTGCATCAGTTGTATTCTTTATAACCAAAAGAAGCTCATTATCTTAAAATCGAGCAATGCTGCTCGTGATTTATTATTTAACTTAGCTTGACAACCGGAAGTTTGGCATCAGCTGTATATATTATAATTAACAGAAGCTCATTATCTTAAAATCGAGCAATGCTACTCGTGATTTGCAGGTGTTTATCAAAATAATGGAAACACCTGTGAATAAAAGTGATATTTCGAATGTACTTCGTAAGCATTAAAATATAATAATAGCCGCCAGTTATTTTATAAGTAGCAATGTATTTATTCTGGTAGTATGTGTTAGTTTTATTGAAGTTCTGTAATTCTTGGATTTTTTTTTTTTTCAAAAGCTTAAATAGTCGGACCTCTCAGACTTTCAAAGAGGCCAAATTGTAGGGAGCCCGTCTAGCTAGAGCAAGTGTGACCGAAACATCCCAACTTTTAGGGGTTTCTAGAAGTACGGTGTCTAGAGTTATGGCAGCATACACACAGCACGGCAAGATAAGCTCGGCTAGGCAAAATAGGAGGCGGGAAGAGAAGCTCATTGAAAGAGACAGACAGGTATTGTAATGCCTGAAAAGCGAACAACTGCAGCAAAAGTGACCGCATAGCTCAATACCATCTGGATTCTCCAGTGTCAGTGATTACAGTTAGAAGGCACCTTCATAAACAGAACATTTATGGCAGAGCAGCAATTCCCAAGCCACTTGTCACAGATGCTGATGGTAAACGTGGTGTCTTCAGTGGTGTCACATTCACAAAACCTGGTCGATTGATAAGTGGAAGAAAGTAATATGATCAGACGAATCGTGTCTCATACTTTTTCCTACAACAGGACGGGTGCACGTTTGGAGGACACCTGCACAAGCGTATGATCGTGATTATCTCCTTCCAACTGTCAAACATGGAGGTAGATCTGTCATGATATGGGCAGCCATGTCGTGGCTTTCTGCGGGACCAATCGTAACCCTGAAAGGAAGGATCACTGGAGAGAAGTATATAGAAATTATAGCTGACCAGGTCCATCCATCCTATAATTCAAATTTTGTTTCTTGCAAAAGATGGGATCCTCCAGGATGATAATGCACCTATCCATGCAGCGAGACTTGTCCAATCAGGGTTTGATGAACACGAGGATGAAGTTAAACATCTGCCTCTCACCCAAACGCACCGCACAGTCACCCAACTTGGTCGCACAGTCATCCAATCTCAATATAATTGAACCGTTGTGATATATTTTGGAGCGTTCAATACGGAATCGATATCCTCCACCTTCATCATTCCCAGAACTTTCACAATATTTCCAGGAAGAATGGTACAATATTCTTGTAAACATTATTCAACACCTGTATGAATCGATTCCAACCTGTATTACATACCAAAGGTGGTCCTGCACCATATTAATAAAGGATTCTTTATAATTCTGAGGTGTTTCCATTATTTTCATAACCACCTGTATTATTTAACTTACCTTAATAACTGGAAGTTTCGCATCAGTTGTATGCATTATAACCAACAGAAGCTCATTATCTTAAAATCGAGCAATGCTGCTCGTGATTTTAATATAATAATGTTTATGTATTTGACTACTATCTGTAAAGTGCATGAAATAAATATCGTTCAAAACGTTTTATGGGGCGAACCGTTGGAGTGGCCAAATTTGGCATGAAGTTACTTGTGGTTTTAAAGTAACTAGAACAGTGGAAAATACTATTGTAAGATTTTTTAAAAATATCTCATAATGTTATGGAAATAAAATTGTTGCTACTGAAAAGCTTATTTTCGATTTTTAATGGTCTATTTTTGTGAGCAAAAATATACTTTAAATTTATTAAAGAAAACCGACAAAATTTTCATTCATCTTAAATCAAAATTTAATTTAAAGTTAAAAATATTCCCTTCTTCAAAATGAACTCTTAATACCACAGAAGTGAGTACGTGCCAACACTTGTTGTTCCTTTGGTCTTCCCCTTGAAAGAATTTTGTAACAAGCAATTTGCAAATAGTATGCATGTCTATAAGCATCATTATATTAAAATCATTAGCAGCATTGTTCAATTTTAAGATAATGACGTACAATAGGTTACAATGCATAAACTGATATAACCTTTTGGCTATCACGTTGAGTTAAATCTTTTGGTTATTCATTATTAATTAAAGTAAATGATATTTTTGAAAAACAAACTTATGAGTTCAGGTTTCTGAAATTAAGTTCTAAGATTTTTCAATAACGTGGAAAAGTTTTTATTTAAAATTGTGTTCTTCGTAATTTAAAACTTAGCACATCAAAACTATTTCAACTGATTTCGAACATAATATAGATACAACAGAAATCAATAAAAAAAAAAATGGAGAATTTATCAGTATAAAAGTAGTGTTCAGAAATGTAATTCAAAACAGGAAATTACTAAACACGTCTTAATACTAATTATGTCATCTTTCATAGTTATCTCGATTAAGTCAAAATACCTTGATTTTATTAACCATTTCGCGTTTCACTTTTACTGTTGCCATTCTGATGAAGCTTAATGCTGTGCTTTATCTTTACGATAAACCTTTGTTTGTAAAATGTCACACACGTTTCATGTCTTGCAAGAATAAAAAAAGAATACCGATCTTTATTCAAAAGAAAACTGATAATAACTTGTTATCATATCCTCTTCTATCGTTATTATTTACTACATTTTCAATCTTGTCCTGAAAGACTTCTCATGTCAAATGTCATCTCTTTCACCAACCCTTCGCACAGTGCCTGGAGAACAATATCGGCGCGAATTTATTTTCTGCCTTACGAAAGTATCGTAATGACGACATATAAACGTTCGAAATTTATATTAACCTATCCTTTCCTCTCCCTATTATCACTCGTTCCGCTATTCATCCCATTCATTTAGTGGAGATGAATTCGTATGAAAGCCGCTTAATGTAATCCCAGTATCCGAAAACAAGAATGATAATATCAGTTGGATATTATTAGCTGATGAAATGGAAATCTGCCCGTAGCGTTCATTAAAACAGTTGCGGGAAAATGAAGGTTTCTGTTTACAGGAGCATTCAGTTGCTCGTGTATTTATGAAGTGCGTTTTAAAGTTTAAAAAATTATTCAGGAAGTTTTATATTTCAAGTGTCAGGGCAAATTCTCGTTTTATTGCTAATTTGATGTTTTAAATGTAGAGATAATGCGTGGCAGCCTCTGTTAACTTGTAGGTATTAAATTAGATTGAAAAGTATCGAAATATCTCTTTATGTTGTTGCTTATCCCCCTTGGATAGAACTTCAATTCAAACCAAGTAAGAGATCGGGGAAAGAGTGGTGTAGTAGCTTCTGAGGGTGAGCACCCGAGGACAGAAGTCTGACTTCTAGCTCATATGAAGATGACATTCACACACTCGCTTGTGCAGCCCCTTTTTTGAAGGGAGACTCTTTCACTCACATCACAGATCGAACATAGGGTAAAGAACAACTATGCCCAAACTGGACCCAAACCCGTGACGTCCAGATCTCGGAGAAGACGCGCTACCCCTAGGCCAGAACGTCGGTATATTTCTTTATTTTCTCAACATACAAATTAATTTTTAAAAGGTGTTGCCAACTGGGCAACGAAAATATTACATGTAATTCCGTTCCCAACCGCCGCTTGCACTAATTGAAGACAAATCTCAAAGAGAGAGAGAAAGGAAGAAAGTATGGGTTTGCTAAAGCAGTGATAAAAGAGAATTCAATCCCAATCTGAAATGCAGTCTTTTGATAGAAAGGATTTGAATCGCAAAATATGAATAGATTAGTTAGAAATATTCATTTGTAATTAATTATAAGCAATTTTCGAATTTATGCAGAGTTTTATGAATTTCTATAAATATTTTGAAATTTTAATCATTTTTTTCAACTTGATTACCAGGTAGCAACACTGGTTTTGAATTAAAATTTAATTTACGCTAATCATATCCCAACAGTTAATATAGAGACTGTTTGAGATAGACACATACTTCTGACTGAAAAAAATGTTTTAAATAATGTTAAAAAAAAATGAAATTTTTGTTTTGAGACAATAAATATACCTCTGAAAAAATTAAGAAATCTAAATATTTATACTACCCCCGGTCTTATTAATAAAAGGTACCTAATAATAGAATTTTGACGTATTAATGTTTTTAACCAAAAACGCTCTGCTGCTTAGAATAATCGAGTTTTTGAGTGCAATCAACGGCCTTTTAGAAGAAAGAGAATACGTTGATTGGTAGGTTTTTCTCTAGACAACCGTTGAAAGAGTGTATAATGGCTTAAAATAATGATATTCAAAGCTTTATTTCTCCGGTGTTTTGAAGAAGAGTAAATTTTGTTGTATTTGTTTAAAATGTTTCTTTATTATGTAAATATTGTAACGAAACTTGTTCTAACTTAGTGCGGACTGAATGGCCAAATGGTAGAATGCTATAAACTGAAAGCGACAGTTCGCAAGCTCGTATCTGACTGCAGGCAAGTTGCCTAAAAATTGTTTTATTATTGATTTACTTTCTGTCATTTCTCATTTGTTCTAGAATGTTCTTATAATTTCTGAATCTTTCTAAATCTGGAAGATTCATTTCATCTTGTGGATAAAAACAGATGTAAGGTTTAGTTCCTTGAATAAAATCTCGAGTTGAGATTAGTTAGTATTATTTTTGACTTTAGTTAACACACGGTTTATCTTCACTAATTTCGTAAATATTAATACTAAAATGGCTTATCGTCTAAAAATTTAGATTTCATAATTTCTTCAGCAATGGATTTATCGATTCTTACAAAGCACTATTCTTTCCGTAATTTGAAGCTTTTTTTTTTCTTTTTTTTTATCGGTAGTATATCTAGTACCCATATCCAACCGCTAAAAAATTCGCTGTTCGGTCTCGATTAGAGTGGTCGTCCTGAAACAGTAATTTAGTTTTATATAATTTGCAAAATAAATTAAATTACCGAAATAAAGTTTGCATTGAATAAAAATGATTTTAAAAAAAATTGATCCACCTAAGCAGCCGATTTTCTTTGAAGAGCAACATTATTCTCGCAATAATAAACTTATGTATACAATCTGAAAATCTTCATTTCCTTTTATTGCAGGAATTCTTATGAAATGATTGCTAATAAAAACTACATTTTGTTCCATTTAAATTCGAGTTTTTTCCCCTGTATTCCAAAATTTCGATGGATAGCTCTTATCGATATGCATATTACTTAATCAAAAGTCCAAATAATTACAGATAACTGTCCTTTTTCTAATGAGATTGAGTCTTGGCTGCAATTAAGATTCTCCTGTTTTTTGTAATGATAATGGACTTGCGCGGTCCATCATTAACTATTTGATTCTTCGATATGAGTTGCTAATATCGTTAAGGAGTACTACAAAAATGATGTCGTTTTCGCTGCTTCCATTTCTATCCCCCCCCCTCACCCGCTGTTTGCGTCATGGATGATAAAAATAATTAAATGTCTCGTCCAAGCTGCTGTGGCAGTTTTATCAGTAGAAGAAATCTGCCATTTCCATCGCTTGATAATCTTATGATCGAAAAAGATGGAAAAGGCGAACTCTTTTGATATATTTTCGAGAGATATCTGTATTTACTGTTTTAGTTTAATTATGTGTTGTGGCTTTTAATTGTGATTGAAAAAAATGCTACATCGTAACTATTTTATTCTGTGTAAGGCGTCTTTATATGCCCCATCAAGTGCATTAAGGTGCCGCATAGTTAAGAATTTTAATCATGCGATTGTGGTCTTCAGTTTGTATTATTACCCAATATTTTTCAACTAATATGATATAGAAATGTATTGTTGCGAAATTTTCTCTATCGGGGTTCGTTTGGATAGTGGGAGTGATATGATGTAAAGAACTCTCAATCAGCAGGCAGAAGTAGAATAAAAACAACGTTTATTTACACGAAGACACACAGGACAACACAAAGCGACAACTATATACAGCACAGAAGACGATTATCTTCACCCGAGACGTGTAGCATACAACAGCAGCATACAACCAGAATCTACCGCAGACAGTAGCGCACAGCTCAGTTTAGCACTAGCTTGCCTCAGTCGCTTCTGACTCCTCCGTCTTCTACTTCTCCGACTCTGGCTCGGATTACTGACTCAACTTCGTCGATTCCGCTTACTCTTCTTCGACCACTCCGTCCACTCTTGATTACTGGCTTTTCCGCTCCGTCTTCGGACTACTCCGTCGTCTCCCTCTACTGGCTTCGTCGTCTCCCAACGCGGACCTTTCTCTCTGGCAGCCACAGCCCCTTTTATAGGTCTCAGGAGGCGGGGCTAGAAGCCTCTCAACCAATCAGGAACGTTCGAGGCGTATCTCGGTTCCTACTGGACGGATCGGGAAAATTCTCGAAGTTTCGGGTATTATCTATTTTGGCGCCAAAGTCGCCAAGTTTGTCGCCAAGCTCTGGGACCTCCGACGCGCTAGTCCCATTCAGATGACTGTAAAACGTTCTTTCTATTGATGGAATAAACTATGCTGGGAAGCCGAATTGCAGGTTTGTAACAGTATTGTTCTCAGCCTTCAGTTAATCCATTAAGTCTGATTATTCTCCAAGCAAAACACAAGTGTGGGTTGATTTCCATTGAAAGTCCAAATGTAAAGAAGTCTATTGTCACTATATGCTGAAATTAAAGTCAGTTGTATCATGGTACTCCAAAGTTGCTTTGATAAACAAAATCTATCTCACTTTATCTTTATTATAAGTCTATGATTCATAATAAAGCTGCGATCTAGTCACGCTAGACTTAATGGTATTGGTCATAAAATCGGAATTGCAGTTGCTGTCTACTGTCATTAAGAATTTGCATGACGTAATTGCGTGGATATAGTTATTGTTTTACAAGATCTATTTGAGGCTGGATTTCTTTATTTTGAGTCATGGACAGATAATGGTGATGACTTCCGATCCACAACACTCCCAGGCCACATCCTCATGTCACAGCAAAAGCATGTTGTTGCTATTGAAAATTCAAATTAATATTATTATTTTCTGTTGAGCATGTTGTTTACTGCATTCATTGTGCAATTTTTTTCTTCTTCTAACAATCTATATTTAAGTCTGCCGAGCGATTTTAATGCTGAGTGGATTTTATGTGTCGTAAGTTAAGAAGAAGTCGTAGTTAAAGAAGTTTGCCTTCTACAAACAGTTCTGTTATTTTGCATTATATATATGTATAAAGAAACTGTGAAATAAATATAAGACATGAAGAAAATGAACTATGAAATAAATAAAAGGCATGAACGTAGATATGAAGAAACTAAACTTACCGAAAGTTTGATGCTATAATTCTGATCATAAAACTAAATACCGAATTTCATACATCTAGCTTTATAAAATTTTTGTTTCCTAATCATATGCAAAAAAAAAAAAATGGCCAGATAGTCAGATTTCTCATTAATGAATAACATCAATGTTTATGAGAAACCTTCTGTTTGGTGTTGTCCGTATGGCAAATTTCATTTTTCTAAATGGTACCGTTGTTGAGGTTCCAACGGCTATTGGACCTCAGACTGATAGATAAAAAAAAATTGAATAATATATAGATAGCATATAAAATTTCATTTTTTTTTCCCCCGCTGCTCATAGTGAAATTGGAAAAGTGTAGATAATCGTTTGAATTTTTCGACGATTTTTAGTATATTGCAGGTGCTAAAATTGTTTTTTTTTCCCTCGAAGCTGTTATTGTATTTTGATGTTCGAGAGTTTGATAAAATTACAAATTTAAAGTTTCTTTGTCTTCTCCATAGACTTTTAGAGTATCATATTATCTCACTGCATTTCCATACTCGATCAATATAATTGGAGCCTAAATATAGAGGTATAGAGGTAAAATGAATGAAAAATTGATGATCTTTATAAAAATATTTTCCGATAATTTATATTAACATTCTTGAGATGATATCTTCTTGAACAAAACTATATGATATAAAGTCTTTCATAAACTATTCAGTAAACTCTTTGTGGA
This sequence comes from Argiope aurantia, assembly GCA_026543865.1. NCBI lineage: Eukaryota > Metazoa > Arthropoda > Arachnida > Araneae > Araneidae > Argiope > Argiope aurantia. The sequence goes on along the minus strand of JAPMOR010079607.1, from coordinate 240,168 downwards.
TGAATCTTCTGTCCTTTACTTGACCTAATGAGTATATTATGAAAAGTAGTTTAAAATTTAAAAGATGCTAACTAAAGGCTCTTTACGTACCAAAAATCGATTCCAAAATCTGATAGTAGTGGAAAGTTCAATTTTCTGAACTAGAAATCTTATTATAGTAATAAATATTTAAACCTAACTCTTGTTTATGTTTTTACGTGTCTCTTGAAGGAAAGTGGATATTCAAAGCGTTATTTGTTTATTTTTTAATAATAAAGATATGATAGTCTAAATTGTGAAAGCGATTATTGTGCTTTTATGAGATGCATACTATAAAATATGCATTTTAAATCTTTTTTAAAGCTGTTCTCAGTGGTGTCGAATTATGTTTCTAATTTCAGTTTAGTTTAATTATATTAACGTCTTGTTTTAAAGCAACACCGGGACTATTTTGGGACGAACCTCGTAATTTTGAATCTCGGTCAGATAACGAGGACGACACCTGAGCTGGCACCCCCCTCTCCACACCACACCAGCGGGAGAACGTCGGGTCGGGTGCATGTTAAACCGTCGTCGGACGGTTTAACATGCACACGGTTCTTTGGTGGAATCGGGTCTCGAACCTGAAACACTCCAGTTTCGAAGCCTACACCTTACCACCAGGCCACCATGGCCTTACTGATTTCAAGTAGCATGTGTTTACGGACAACTTATACGTTTTGCTTGTATGAATGCATTTTATGTTTAATCTTATATATTCATAAATATTTTTGTGAGAAACTGTAAAAAATAAATAAAAACACTTTTTTTATACTATAAAATACAAGATAATTTTTCAAAAATTTAGAGATCGAAACAAAGCAAAAAAATCATAGAAGTATATTGAATAAATTTATCATGTTTTCCGAGCTTTCAACGTGCGATTGTTGTACAATTTTGTTCTGGCCTCTCTTTTATAGTAATCATTTTTTGTTTCTTATTGCTAATAAAAACTTATAAATCTTTGTATATTTTACTTTCAGTTTAAGAATTTATTATTATATCTATTACGGATTGCTGTATAAGTTTGCATAATTTCACTGTAATATGATATATTTTAATTAAAACTGACAGGTAGTTGAAGATGGTTTTTGAAAACATAAAAACATAGTAGCGTCATCAGGAACATACAATTATACAAAATTCCTCTTCTCCACCCGCATAAAATTGGGACGAGGAAAGCAATACATAGGGAGTACCCTTTCTTATTGTTGTCCTTTTATATTGTGGTTCACAATTTTATGCAAACACCCTTATTAGAGAGTATGCGAAGAAATATTGGGAAAACCACTCCCACTGGTCTTTTAAGAGACGCATAAAAGTGAGAAAATTTTTCTTTAAGGTGTTCGAGGAAAAACCTCATGCCCACTTATTGAAACTTACTTACATTTCTATCTCTGATGCTGCTTTCCTGAATGATCGCTTTGGTCAAAAGAAATCACAACACATGTTTATCTTGGTATGGTATGGTAGACCAAATAAGATTTGAACCAGAATCTGCCATCTCCATTTAGGGATCTGAAAATTAAAATAATAATAATAATTAAAAAAATATTTAGGCGCCTTAATATTTTTCATTTCATCTTATATGACTTTTGTAGGAGGGACATTTAATTATTGCTTTAAGGGAGATCATCTAGATACTTTGATTCTGCGCCATCAACGGGCGATAAAATTTGAAATTTTTATGTTAAACACAAAAATTAACCACTGGTTTCTCAACTTGTTGTCATTTTAATGAAATGGATACTTTGATTAATAAAAATATTTGTCTAATTTCACTACATATAAATAAATATTACAAACATAACGTTTAAAGCTACATAAATCATAGTTTGTTTTTTTAAATAATCTTACTGTATGCATATTGACCATATATGAATTTCGACAGGGGGTTTACTATTATACTACTTTTAGATTCATTTTACTTTCTGTGATGTGTATTTTGGTTTTATCAGAAAACATCCAAGAGCGCTGTTAAATATACCAGTGTGTATAATTTGTCGTTTTTAAATTTTTTTTTTCTTTTTTAAAAGAATAGAAATGTGTGTATTTAATTCCTGATGATTATGGAGCCTGGGTTACATTACACCCCCAGATGGTCGGTCCTGATTAGAATTTGCTTATGTATTCACGGTGACAAAATTCCTTGGTGTATCTAACACCTATTCTCCTCCCTTTTTTAATTAGTTCTATTATTATTGAAGTTCTTTTGATTGAGCTTACTATTTTGTAACTGCAAACGTGTCACTGATTTTAATTTTTTGAGTGAACTTTTGTTTAACCATTGAAATAGTTCTTTTTCTAACTTTGGATTTTACCGAGTTTTCAGTTGTTTTCCCTCCTTATTTTTCAGCCTTAATATTCCCATTTCCACGAAAATAATTCTTACTAAGAAGTATTTATTTGCTGTAAGCCTTATTTACCCCACTGAAATAAGCATTACTGTTTGAGGCTTAAACCATGCATTTGAAAAAAAAAAATAATATTTCTATTTAAAAAGAGGTCTCTTTTTATATATAAAATTCTTTACAGATCTAATAGTACTTTTCCTCTTTTATACGTCAATTTTCATTCTAACATGGGTATTTTTGAAAAATCTCAAAGAGCTTAACTGTTATGAGACTCGAATTCTGCGATTTATCTTTTTCTTAAACGCTCCAGAATGAATTCCTTTCATGTTCAAGGAAGGGGGAGGGATACTTGTTCTTTTTATGATGAAGTTTCATATTTTCTTGAGTTATCATTTGCATAAGACAATCGTTTGTGATCTAAAATTTTGAATATTTTTAAACTTAATTTTTTTTTTCGCTTGATATTTATTATTCTTTGATTCTTAATGTGTACTTGAAAAGTAAAGTTTGAGAATGTTGAGGATTTCTTTTGATTTACCATGAAGTCTATTGAAATGTTCTTTTGATCTTTCTTTAAAAGTCTTAGTTGAAATGTTCTTTTGATTTAACTTATTTTTTTTTACCATGGTTTAATTACAGAGATTTTATTGTAGATTTTCCATCTCTAAGTTGCCTTTGTACTTAAATTTCTTTAGAATTTTCTCATGTTATATGTGCACTTTTTCAAATCATATATGCACTATAAAATATATTTTATAATTATTACGTTATTTTAAAAGATTATTCTATAAAAATTTCTCGGATTTATCCTAAAATTCAACTTTTAGTTTTGATTTCCATAGGATTTAAATTATGCTAATAATAGTATTTTGTTTCAATCAATAAATGTACTCCTGGAAAAATTATGAAGTCTAAATTTTATACAATTATTTGTTTCTAAAGAAACATATTCAGTCAAATATTCTTGACACTCCTATGTTTAAGTAAAAATAATAGTAAATAAATTTAAAAAAAAACATTTCTATTTTCTGCGCCGAACCTGATTAAATTATTAAGCTTTGAATATTATTATTTTAGGAAATCAACAATTTCAATACTGCAAGCCAATCAATTTTGGAAAACTCCGATTCCTGATAGATATATTTTCATCATGCTAGTCAATGGATGTACGTAAAGCTGTACGTTTTTATAAAATAGTAATATACAGATTTTAAAACACAAATCTGTTTCTGCCGCAAAAGAATCAAGCTTTTTATTATTATTATTATCTCAAGAATTTTTTATTAAGTAAGACTCATAGAACTGCATCGCTACATAAAAATTTAAAATTGTTTAAATTCATCAGAGCATTTATTAACTTAAACTGCATAAAGTATAAATATATATTTCGTTTAGATCATTTCTCCTATCAGATGCATATGTCTGATCATACTGGGCTTTAGATAGTGGGGATATCGTGTACATATAAGCCATGTTTGCCTTATATAATACAGAATGATTGAAGTACTAATATAAATATTTTCAAGCGTCACAGAAAACGTTTCCTTGCATGCTTCAAATATCATGTTTCATATTTATTTCGTTTCAGTAATGAAGCGTGTTAAAAATCGCATTTATTTTATTCTTAATTTACAGAGATATTTATCCTAATTTTTTAAAATTTGAGCTTTTGTTCACATAATGTCAGTGCGTTTATAAAAGCTAATTTTTCTCATGCTCTTGTAACAAGTTCGTAAAGATTAAATTTTATTTTATAGAAATATATTGTTACTTAGTTTTTTTTAAAAAAAAATATTAAGATGATATAAAAATTATATTTCTGCTGCAATATTTTCTCTTAGAAAAATGCCAAAATTTCCCTATATATTACTCAATTAAAATTCTGATTAACATTTTTAAAAATCGCTTCTAGATGCATATTTATTTTTGATATTGCTGTTCTTAAATCATTTACGTAACACTTAAAGTTAGACGAAAAGAAAATTGAACGGTCCATTAAATGCACGTGTTTAAATGCAGAAATAAATGCTTCTTTGTTCAAATTTATTTTTCAGACTTTATTGTGACGTATGTTCTTTTATTTTCCATCTTCTTTCCTGTCAATATTAATTCAGCCTTTTCCCCTTTGGTATGTAAATGGAACAAATGTTTTCTTTTCTTCCTTTTTTTAAGAAAAAGAAATTCCATAACTTCACATATATTTCCTCAACATTTCCATCTTAAAATAAAAGTATAAATAAATATTTGTATATGCAGAATACGTTTCTGGTCTAAAATTGCTTTAAAAGTGCAAAACTTTGTTAAGTTAACGCAATGAATATTGCAGCTTAGTAAATAACGATAACATTCTTTTACAGCAACTCATTTATAGAAGTTTATAAAATGTTACCAAGGCTTTAAGGAAAGGATTATAACCTGATTCTGACGTGACATAAGAATTACATGATATCAGATGAATCTATTTTGATAAGTTTAGGAGGCAGGCGTGAATCAAAGTTCGCTAACCCTGGCTAGTTTTCGCTTCTTCAGAACAAAATGCATTGAGTTCAGATCATTCGTATTTATTATAACTCTTTTATTTCTTCATTTTATGCTTTCCATTTCTTATTTGAATTCTTGTAAACAAATATACTTGCCACATTGAGGTCGAAGTTAGCCGCCGTCTCGTCAGATTTACGTTATATTTATAATATACTCAAAGTGACGTAATTATTAGAATATTCTGAGTTTCAGTTAAACGCATGCGCAATACAAACCTATAGCGATTATAGAAAATGAACTTACTACTTTAAATACAGGGGCAGGAAATGAGCATTGAATTTTATCTTTTCCTTTTGATTCTTGAGTTGACTATAATTTTTAATGTTGTTCCGATGTGCAACTCTGTATTAAGTTTACCTAAACACAAAAATATTTTTTTACCGAGATAAAAATTGCAGCAACTTAAATAAATATTTTGTATTTATACTTTGGTATGTTACGGTAGATGAGAATAATCGGTTATTATTAATACTAACCGGTTTGGTTATTATTAATAATGACCGGTTAGTATTAATAATAACCGATTATTCAAATTGACCGTAACATATATACTATTACGAATTTTTTACCGGGGTTCGTTTGGATAGTGGAAGTGATATGGTGTGGAGAACGCTCAATCAACAGGCAGAAGTAGAATGAAAATAACGACGTTTATTTACACGAAGACACACTGGACAGCACAAAAGCGGCAACTATATACAGCACAGAAGACGATTATCTTCAACCGAGACGTGTAGCATACAACAAGAATCTACTGCAGACAGTAGCGCACAGCTCAGTTCAGCACTAGTTTGACTCCGTCGCTTCCGACTACTCTATCTTCGACTTCTCCGACTCGGACTCCTACTGACTGACTTCGTCCGTCTGGCAGCTGGAGCCCCTTTTATAGGTCTCAGGAGGGGGGGGGGGCTAGAAGCCTCTCAACCAATCAGGAACGTTCGGGGCGTATCTCGGTTCCTACTGGATGGATCGGGAGAATTCTCCAAGTTTCGGGTATAATCTATTTTGACGCCAAAGTCGTCAAATTCGTCGCCAAAATTGTCGCCAAGCTCTGGGACCTCCGATGTGACACACGGACTCCGTCCAATAATGATGACTTTAAAACAGTCTTTCTGATAGTGAAACAAACTATGCTGGGAAGCCGAATTGCAGGTTTGTAACAATACATATAGTATTATATTGGAAAAGAATTTTGTAGCAATGGCATTGTTTTATTGAAAGAGATGTGCAATATATATACTTTCCTGTCGCTAGATGCTGTGTTCTTCGTCTGTTAATTTCATATTTTTTCTCATTTATAAAACAAAATTACTGTATTCACCCAAAAAATTTTGGTGAATCTTCATGCTTTAGACCGCATTGAGTCTGAAATGTAATTCTGTAATATATCTTTCTTTTTGCCTGTCTATGAACACGATATCTCATAAACGTGAGGAATTAGACGAATGGAATTGATTTATTTATCTTTATTTCAAAATTCTGGATTTCTTTCTTCAGAATTTGGGTTTGGATCAGTCAACGAACAGTTCGTTTTTTCCTCTATTTGCATATGTTTATGATAATTCAACAGCGCGACGATCTAAATAGATGAAATTCGAATTCTTATTCTCTTATTACTAGAATGGCTGATCTTTATCAGTTCAGTCAAGTCTTCAATAGTTTGAATGTTAATCGGTATGTTCGTTGTTAAGTATGTGAACGTAATGAAAAAACGTTGCTGAGTAAAGATTGAAGATCTGTATTTAGCTTTGGATTCGATCCGTCTTTGAAATAAATGTCAACGGATGTTCTTACAGGACCGTGATGACCTGAATTTTAAGGTATCTGTTTTGGGGCCGAAGGGTTCCGGGTTCGAAACGCGATTTCATATCGAGTTCCTTCGTATATTTGGATCTGGTGTATGCTAAATCTGAGGTCGATAGCCAAACGTCCTCTCCTTGGAGAGATGCAGAATTTTAGAATGGGGATATCGTCCTCGTCTTTTGACCGAGTTTCATAGACACGAGGTCCTTCACAAAAATAGCTCTAATGATGTTTCCAAATGGGACGTTAATATAATTAAACAACAATATCTTAGCTATATTTCAAAGCTTACCTGAAAGTGCGTTGTGTTGTGTAAGTTTATTTATCTAGTTATTAATTAATTACTTAAACCAAATATGGAACTTTTTGAAACGAGTTTAAACAGAATCTTTTTCTATTCATGACAAAATTCTTATAGAAATATTTATCTATAAATAAATGTAAAATAATTTATAAACATTTTTTCTCATTTCAAAATTATTTTTAAGTTTGATATTAAATGTGTGTGTTACTTTCGAAATGCAGAATGTATCGAAATTACAAAAGACATAAGATACTTTATTTTTCAATGTCTATTTCCCCGAATGTTGTGATAATTAAATTTTTATCTACAATTCTAAGATCGTATGTGCATTATACAATTAAGAAATTCAGAATGGCAGGCATTAACTTAAAATTGATTTGTAACCTCTGAAATGATTCTGTTGTTGAGAATAAAATGTAATAATATATTAAATGTACATTTCCCTTGTTTAATGTGTGGATCTGAAGAGCATTAATCAAATAAAAACAACCGAAAACAAACAGTGCTTGTTTGGGCATCTGACAGCCACGAGGATTAATTTTGTCGGGATATCTTTTGCCTGTCCAAATCTGTCACACCCACTTGATTAGCTACGCATTCTCTGCTACAGAGCTTCGACTAATATTAAAAGGCGAATATGTCATTATTAAGCTCGGTCATAACATCACTGTGTGCTGAGTGGTGTTTGAAATTTGATAGTATATAAGTGCATTATTTATATATTTCTTATTAGCTTTTTCAAGCTACCATGTATTAATAGGTACATTTCAGATGAATGTAGAATACATTTATAATAATATTTTGCTAGATTTTTACGACATTCATCATCGACTTTCCATTCTGTTTACAACGATTTATTTGTATCAGTATTTTTAGTTGCTATCGAATTCTTAGGTAAGTATCAATTTTAGACTTTTTGCAGCTCTAGTCAGTACGCATTACAAACTCCACTTTTCGACCATTTTGGCGTCACATACTAAAAGTTTTAAAATTAAACAATGTATTTATTATTTATTTTAATTAATTTTTTGCTGCACATTGCAAATTTAAACATTGTAACATTGTAAAAACTTAAACGTTTTTGTTTATTTTTTTATGATTCATAATTGAGTGGCACTCATTTTATACCCAATATTATTTAACTAGGTGCCTGATATTTTTAAATGCTGCAATAACTAAATGACCATAATGTATTTCATAGAAACCGAATTAATTATACTTAATAAAACGCTAATACCTTCCTTATACTTACCTTGCCTTGTCCTACTTATACTTGGAAATACCTTACTTATAATTCATAGATTTTTTTTATTACAAAATCTTTTGACGATTAGTCTAATAACAATTATTTTTCTAAATCGACCTGCCTGAGGCTCCTAAAAGACAAATAACTGTAAGCAGTTATCTTGAGTACTTAGTAAGAAATCCGCCTTTATTATTTGGTGAATATCGATCCACTTTTTTCTGATGCCTTGATGCGCCATAAAATACAAACAAATGTTTTGATGTTATTATAAACTGTTTAAGAATCTTCAAAGTTAGATTCTTAAGCATGTAAGAACCTAACCCTAAACCTATTAGGTTCAGGGTGAAAAGCAAAAAAAACAAGCCGGAATCGCATACAGCGGAAATGCCATCCGGATGAACTAGAAGATGCGCGACGGTGCAACAAAAATTATAAACCAATTATGGTTACAAAATTCTTTATTTTGCGATGCTTCATTTTACATACAGACTCAACTTTACAAATATTGCCCCAAGTTCTTACCATTTATTCATGCTTTTTGCAAGCGCTTAGGTCAGCCAATCCTTTTGAAAATATCCGACATTTTGCGTATATTGGCGGAGGCGATGGAGATTCTTTAGATTCGCCCTCAGAATATCGATCGCTTCAGTATTCGTTAATTGTTTCATATTCTCTGTAGCAGTCAGAAACTAAAATTACCTTTATAAGCCAAATATATCGCTTCCATAAGTTGCTCATTTAGATGTTTTTTTCAACCATAATTTTTTTTTTGTGTGTGTGTGTGTTTTTGACTTATTTTCAATTTTCAGTATTCTTTAACAGTCTATATGTAAAATATTCAATCATTCTATATACCATGTATTTTTATTTCTTAATTCAAACAACAAAATCGTACCACTTCCTGTAAGAGACATTAATTATTGTAAAGAATTTGTAATATTTCTTCCCTGTGCAATAAGTCTCACGATAAGAGAGTAATGGTTACTAAATGCATACCGAGTCAGTAACCCCCGGCTTTAGCTCCGAATTCGACCAAAAATCGCCGTAATGACAAAAATTAAGGATTCCGAATATTCTAGAATCTCGACGATAGCTCTGTTAGGACTCAAATAACAGTATTTGTTCTAGAACCTTCAATGTCGTGTTACGGAAACCAAAAAAGAAAAATAAATCGTTGTTACGGTTTGTTGAGTCAAGAAAACTGGATGTAGATTAGCAAAGTATCACTTTGGTGTCATGATCACAAGCGAATTCTCTTTAAAGGTTTTGTGCTATCATGGTTGCTTATTACCTATTTGTTGCTCGTGTGCTGCTATTTACTGCAAATGCTCTTGCCTATATTTTGCGTATGCGCATTGCCTATATATTGTTACTTGTGTATCATGTTAGTGCGTAGATTAGCAAAGAATGATGCTTCATTATCCGTTACTGAGCTTGTTGGACTTTTCACTATAGGTACACTCAAAACACCGAGAATTTCTATAACAATGTTAATAAAGTATGTATAATATAAGGAGTATGTAAGAATATAATATTATTATAATTGTAGATATTGTAGTTTCTAAATTCCCACTTATTATATTTTAATTTTGTATTTTTTATTGCAAATTTAATTTTGTATTATATTTTATTGATATTTTTTGAAGTTATTAGATAGCGAACATGAAAACCTCTGCTATATCTGTCTGTGTTTTTTACATCTGTTCTGGCTTTCACCCGATTTTTTGTGATCTGTCCACATATCTGCTTTGAATCGGTAGGATTTGTCTACCTTGGGTAACAATATTAATAAAACGATAATTGAAATATATATCACTATTGATAATAATGATGAAAAGTGCGAGTGTGTGTATTGGCACTCTACAGGCTGACTTAGAATTAAGAAACGTGGCACATTTATACTTTGGAGACTGGGAATTTGCTCTTCAGGGTAATTTTTAAAATTTTTTAATTAATTAAAAAATTAAACTGAATTTTGGTGTTTTCTTGCAATTTCCGAAAATATTGCTGTAGAAAAATAGATTTTACATTATTTCAAAATATTTTTAATGTATTCTTAATTATACTAATTTTAAAGTCGTTCAGATTTTTTCCAGAATATTGGCATTTTATTAAAAAATATTTTTTTCCCCTAATTTCCAGCTATAGATTGCATTATTGCCCTGGAATTCAAATCGTTTCCCTAGTTGTATCAAATACTTTATCACGTGATTTTCTTCCACTGTTGAAAGGTACAGAAGAAAAATTCTGTACTTGGGTAGGTTACAAGACGAAAGAAAGCGTGAAGTTACCGGGGAATTTAGAACGTGAATGAATCGCACATTTGTGGTTTTAAAGGCTCTATGATTTCATGGGAGAAGTCACCATTAAAAAGTTTCAGTCATTTAAAAATGCACTGTTTTAATAATTGATGGAATTATGAATTATATCTAAAAGACGGATTAAATAATAAAGCTAGATTGAGTTTGATATATGATCTTTACACCATATTTGTAAATTTCTGTCAAATTTTATTTCAAATCCAATAACAGTTTGTACATATCTCTGTCCGAATGCTAGGGAAACTGATAACTATAACATAGGCTAAGTAGATAAAATTTGGTACTCAGTTTTACCATCTAAAGTGTTGATCCGTGTCGAATTTTGAACAAAATCCAAAGGGGGTTGAGTGTTGTCGGTCTAGAACATTCTTAATCACATGAAAGTAAGAACTCTAAAACAAATGACTAGATATACGAAATTTGTTATTCGAGCTTTTAACTTAAATTATACTTCTGTGCTAAATTTTGATATCAATCGGCCGATAAAAATATGTCTATTTTTTTTTTATTCTATTGCTAATCAGAAAACACTCATAAGGGATATCTAATATAAAACTCGCGACACTCACAGCTTTGTTGCAATTACGTAGTTTGCATGCTAGAGGAAGGAGGTTATCTCTTTTACTAGAAAATATACAGGAGAATTTCGGGGAGACTCTGTTTCTATAATTAATCTCTTAAATTTTGTAGATTATGTTTGAGCCAGTAACCCCTTGATTGGAGAATTAATCGAATTAGGCATTTTAGATTCACTTATCTTTCCCATTATATCGCTTGAATTACATTTGTAAATTCTGGCATTTGAAGAGCGTGCATTAACGGAATAAGGTAAATACATCCTTGCTTGAAATGTGATTGATGAAATATTTATGCAAATGCAGGGATTTAATGTCCTCACTTCACTTTATAATTTAACATTCTTGAATGAAACGTACGTTTATTTCTATTTGAGTTCATGTTCATATTCTACCACCAGTCTTGATGCCACCGGTTTTGGATTCTACGAGTCTTTAATTTGGTGCAATACTAGTCAGTATTTTATTTCCTCGCAATTACATAAAAGCAGATGAGGATATTACGGTTAGAAATTACATTAAGTACTAAGTTATTATGGTAAAACGGCTGTAAATATTCAAGTTGATAATACCACAATTAAGAAAAACTGGGTATAAGCTCAGCAAAAAGGATAGTTAATTTTCAAATTAAAAATTGGGAGTAATTTTTTTTAAATTTCGAATTGTCTTTATAAATAATGCATGACAATAATTACATTTTTATATAAAAATTATTGAATTTTAGTAATTACGATATAATATAAAAAATTATTTCAAAAGAAATTAGTAAATTCTTTTAACAAGCATATTTTAAATTGTATTTTGAATACAAACATTCAGAAATAATATAATATACATTGAATATGTTAAAAAAACTTTCAAAAAGAGCAGAAAAATATTTTTATGCATTTTTTGATTGAATGCATTGAAAATCATTCGTTTACAATTTCTGATGATATAGGCTGTAGAAGTATTTAATTAACGAAAACTATCCTGATTATACATTTATCTGAGAATTAACCAAAAGAAATTCGCATTATAGATGATAGTAAATATTATATTAATAGGAAATTCAATGGATCAAAGAAAAAATCCGAATAATCACTTTCGAATTAGCCAATTTCCACATATTTGATTAATAGAATAGAACAAACCGTTTTTCATTTTTTAACTATAATTTTTGAATCACTACTTCTGCTAACTCCTCCCTCCCTCTGGTTTTAGTTAGTAAAACTAAGTATTGGGATTTTTCAACTTTGTGATTTTCTTTATCCGATTTCGATTTGTTGGGAATTGCTCCTATTCTTGTCAGCGAATCTTTAACCCCCCCCAAAAAAAAAACTTTTCTGGAACCTATTCAGTGGAAAATTGTTTCGTTCCTGATTATTTTTTTCACTCTGGAACAGCCGAATCTAAGACATTGTCACACTAAAAATGGCGAAGTTTACATGTGCTTTGCTTTTTTGCTCTTTCACATAAATTGAAACACTTTGCCGAGTTTGGAAGCTTTCTAAATGATATGGACTTCTGTGTTCTTATTCTCTTCAATATAAGAATCTAAACTAATTTAAGAATTTTGAATTCATGTGAGAATGGTCACTCAATTATATCAATCGAACTGTATTTCTACTATTATGATGGAGAAAAGAGTAGTTTCATTCCACTTGATTTTCGTTTCTCAAATTTTTTTACCTTTATAATCGTTAGCTACAACATTTCTCCGATTGTTTCTTAAAAAGTTAATGTTGCATTTGGCAGTTTTCAATTCCAATTATCTTATTGTATCCAAAATTAGTCTATCGGAGCCATACTTTTGTCTTGTGAGAGTTAATTAATCTTTAGTTATCCGCAGTTTGTTGCGCAATATTGCTCGATATTGTTAAACAATATTATTACATTGTTTAATATTATAGAATATTGTAAATATTATTTAATGTTATACAACATTGAACCATATACAGTGGTGACCAAAAGTGTGGACATTTTTTGAAAGTTTCATGTTTTTCAACTTTGCGTGCTTGTAGAATATATTAATTTTCACTTAAATACAAATGTTTCGATATCAAATTGAAGGTAATTCAATGTAAAATTTAATAACAAAAACAGTATTACAATATCTGTATTACAAAAAAAGTTACGCTCATTTTAGTAGAACAAAAAACATGAATCAAAACACAAATCGTTTTGAATAATGACGTGTTTTGTAATAAAAGCGTACTAGCCAATCACAAACACTGTTCTGAGGACCCATCAAATATCTGTAACTATAATTTAGGTTATTTGGATGGTAAAAGAGTTATTGTTGTGGAAATATTTTGCGGAATGATGCATACTAGTACAATTAAATAGAGCATTGCTGTTTTTGAATATTTTAAGTTCTTTTTTTTAATTAAACTAATTTTAAACAAACAAGACTAACAAGAAGAACTGATTGGACATCTACAAAAAGAAGCCGAATTGTCATATTGAGAGAAAATGGCCTCTCTTATGCTGAAATTGCAAGACAAGTTGGTGGTTCAGTGACTTGTTTTGGTGTACGAAAGTTCTGTTTACGTTATGAAAAAACGAAATCAATGGAAAATAGGGCCAAATCAGGCAGAAAAAAAAATGCACAACTGCTACTGCCGATAGAAAAATTAAACGGCTATGCCTTCAAGATAGAAAAAATTCATTAGATGTGAAATGAATGCAGAGGGTATTAGAGGTAAGTTCAAGAACAAAAAGAAGAAGGTTATCAGTATTTGGACTACAAGCTAGAATTCCAAGGAAAAAACCATATTTAAATCAAAAGCAACTCGAAAAACGAGTTAAGTGGGCAAAAGAACACATTAAATGGTCAGAAAATCAATGGAAGCAAGTAATCTGGAGCGATGAGACTAAAATATCGCTCTTTGGTAGTGATGGTAGAAAATACGTGAGACGTAGAGTAGGTGAAGCGCTTCATCCTGATTGCATTGAAGCAACTATGAAAACAACAAATGCCATGATTTCGGCATGTATGTCTGCAGATGGTGTGGGCCGAATTCAAGTGATGGATGGCATCCTGAATAGCAAAAAATACATCGAAATTGTCCTGGAACCAAAATTGATACCTTCCATCAGGGATTTCTTCCCCAACAAAGCACCATTTATTTTTCAGCAGGATTCAGCTCCATACCACACAGCAAAAGTATGCAAAGCATGATTTCAAAATAAAGGCATAGATGTATACCATGGCCAGGAAACAGCCCTGATCTCAATCCAATTGAAAATTTGTGGCGACGTTTAAAAATTCTTGTACGAAAAAAACATCCATCCAATAAAAGACAACTTATTGAATCTATAATTGATTCTTGGCATAATGTGATTACGAACTCCAAACACTCGTTCACTCGATGAAAAGACGCTGTGAAGCTGTCTTAAAAAATAAGGGTTGTCCTACTAAGTATTGATTGTGTAAGTATCACTTTAAAAAAATGCAAATCTAAGATAGATCTTACTAAAATGAGCGTAACTTTTTTTTGTAATACAGATATTGTAATGCTGTTTTTGTTATTAAATTTTACATTAAATTACCTTCAATTTGATATATAAACATTTGTATTTAAGTGAAAATTAATATATTCTACAAGCACGCAAAGTTAAAAAACATGAAACTTTCAAAAAATGTCCACACTTTTGGCCACCACTGTATGTGTGCTATTAGGGTGCTGATAGAAGTATGAAACTTACCAATACGCACCGACTCACGAAGGTGGTGTCGTTTGCTGATCCATTTCCTCGTGACTCTTGTTTTCTTTTCAGCACAATAAAAAATTTGAAATGTTTTTTGTGTCTTGATTCATTATTCAGTCATTCACATACAAGGAAGAATCCAGATGGTGTACATCTTTGTTATAGTTTTCAGTGTGATGTTTAATTGGAACTGTTAACGGGCCATCCTTCTCCAAATTTCAGAAATTGGCGTTTCAGATTGCTGTTTGTTTATCGAACCGTCCGAAAACCGAACATCGAATGATGTTGATATGCGATTTAGTTTGAAATTGAATAGCACGCCTGGAAAGCTTGGATACAAAATGGGACTCGACCTCAAACAATCATTTAGTCATAGATTATTAGTTTGATGAAGTACAGTATCAATTCTGTGCTTGTACAAGTTGTGGACACGATCTTCTTGTTTCACTGCTTGATGCGACAAGCTATAGATTGATTTGCATTTATTGAGTTTAGAAATATCGACTTTCTCTACTATTTTGATTTTGCATTATTTGTTATCCTTGTTTCAATTTAATTTAAAAGCCTTTCATTTAGCTGATTATAGAAATCTCCTTTTCAACGATGAAATGCTCTAGGAAAGTTTGATGCATTCGCTTACTGATTCCATTTGATAAATTTAATTAAAAATTGGATATTTCTTTTTTATCTGAGATTCAGTTAATTAAAAATGATCTGATAATATTTAATTGCTTTTTATTCCTTATGATACTGAAGAAATTTCTTTAGCAGTAGCGTAATAATAGTTTATTTTACTATGTTTTTATTTTATTTATTAATAATACGAAAATATATCGAGTTTTAATCTCGACACTTTTTTAAAGATTAAAAAAGTCCGGTTTTATGTTCAAATTGATTTTTCTATTGATAAAAATAGGTAAAGTTCATTTTATTTGTTTTGATTGAATCAATTAAATTAGAATAATTGCACGCCTTTATTGTTTCATGTTTGTGAAGATGGAATTTTGCTATGGATTCATCATGCTTCTTCTCCTGCTCTAGATGTATGAAATTTTGTACAGAATTGCCTTTGCGATATTCAGTATTTTAATATATTTTTAAAACACGTTTATCAGTTACAACAGTTGGTTTTCATTATAATTTAATTCTTTGTAAGTGATACTATCGGGTATTAAATTTGAAAGATTCCATAATATTTTTAATAATCAATTATGAAATGAATTAAAAACAAAAAAAGTTTTTTCCCTCTTATTTATTAATCATACACAAGTAAAAAAAATCGAGTAAAAATTGGACAATGAAATTTAATTATAAAGAAGTTAATCCATAATGGTTATTGTAAAAAACAAAATTCTTAAATATTAATTAAAAATTAAAGTATTAATATAAATAACTCTTTGTCGCTATGTATGTATGTTCGTACCATATCATTTGAGCAAATGCAACTAAACTTTAAATACTTATTTTTCAAATCAAAGGGGAAAAAAAAAATACTGTCAACTTTTCAAAATGAAGAAATTTATTAAATCTTTAATTAACTGCAAATTAATCAAAATTTTCTATTCTTTCCTCAATAATTTACGAACAGATTATTCCGAAAATCTTTTTATATCGTCTTAAAATTCAAAATTTTGCCTTTTTAGTGATCTAATTTCATTTCCTTATATATTTTTCTCTAATTTATTTGCCGTCTATCAGTTGTTATAAGTCATCTGATTCAAGTAATATTTTTATTTTAATTAAAAACGATAAGAAGTTTTTTGTATTTTATAGGAATGTACTTTTTGCACGAAAAATATTAGATATGAAGATATATTAATCCCAAATAAAGCTGAGTATATCAGCATATTGTTAATGTTAGAAAAATCTCTGATAAGTCAACGCTTTACGCTTTTAGAATTTTTCTTTGGTGCCCATATACTTACTTATAAATAACAAATATTTCCCAAATTTGAAAAAAAAGTATGAAATTTTTATTTATTTTTATTATTCCAGTAACTGCACCTCCTTTGAATTGAGCATTAGAGAACTATCTCGCAAGCTAAATGAAACTGGTTTTCTTGCTTTTATTATTAATTTTACGTGTCTAGTTGACTGATGTTAAAAATAATTTATCTTATTTGTAAAAGTATTAAAACTACATTATAGGTTTTAAAGTTACGAGTCCATTAGCCTAATGCTGGCCATTTTAGCTTTCTATTGGCAGGTTTTCAATAACAACCTTCACGTGTTATATTATGCGATTCTGTTATGTTCTTATTACTAAGACTGAACTAATTTTCGCGCCTCGTCAATTTTTGATATCTGCTTCCTGCGCATATTAAAAGGAAAGATGCGTGGTGGCTTCGTTGAATTAATAAACTACGTTGGCGGAATTATATTTTCTTTGTATGCAGTTGAATTCCGAAATGCTGGAATGAGGGTTTGGGAAAATTTAATCTTGAGTCGTATCTGACACATTATATTAACTACATTTTTACGCTTTATCGTTTAACGTGAAGTTACTTATGCAGCGAATCTCATTTTCAGCTCTGAGGAAGTATGTGTTGTATTAGCTGAAATAAATTATGTAATTTTTATTCTTTTAAGAATGTAGGAAGATTTTTTTTTTTCTTTTTGTCTGCAAAATTTTATTACTGAAGTATTTTAAATTAATTTGCTTCGTATGTCATGTATTTATGCGAATTTTTAATGTACGAGAAATGGCATTTTTTTTATAAAGAACTTAAGTAACACGTAAAGCACTCAATCACGGCTAAGTTTACCAATTTCTAAATGAAATATTGAAAAAAAAAAATGTAGTTACATTTTAAGATTGATAATGTTGTATTTTCTCCGAAGAAGAGTATATGTTCAATAAGAATTCTTTTTTTCCTTCTTAATTCCGTTATTTGCCTTTCCTTCTTTATATAAAGAACACGCGCATGCTCAAAATAATAAAGAATACTAGAAGTAAATAATAATTTTATAATAATAATTTTAAAGAATAATTTTTAGTACATTTTTTTATTGTATATGTTTATTCAGCATAAAAATAGAAAGATAAAAATTTAAAATCTGTAAAAAGATTTTTTTTTTCTTGCAGAACACTAAACATCTTATCGATATTGTCTTTGTAATTGATTTAATTTTATTTAAAACTAATTACCTTTGACGACCATCTTTTTCGCTAAGAATATTGATTATATTTAATTTCAATTAAATCGTTTAAATATAACCTTATATTCATGACGCCGTTAAGTTGTCAGACCTTAAAGTCATGTTATTTTAATTATCTTACATATTCTCTGTTCGTTGTGCACATGAACCTCGCTAATGTATGACATTATGGAACTATTAAAATGAATAGTAATGAATAAATTTGTTTTTTGAATTTTGCGTTATTGTAACTTTATTTTATTATTCATCCTGTCAACTACACAGATATTAATCAGAATCTTTCTTCGGCTCAGCTCCAGTATATGGCCTCTGCCAAATTGGCGAGAAATTTGGCAATAAACGGTAATTTCTGGTTGCCGTCATCGGCATATGTATTCTTCTTTATGGTAACCTTAAACCTCAGAACATATTCAGTATTTTTATGTGTTTTTATAAGGAGCAGCTCACATAT
Organism: Argiope aurantia; assembly: GCA_026543865.1. Lineage (NCBI taxonomy): Eukaryota > Metazoa > Arthropoda > Arachnida > Araneae > Araneidae > Argiope > Argiope aurantia. The sequence goes on along the minus strand of JAPMOR010079607.1, from coordinate 221,703 downwards.
ACAGCTATTAACTTTTATAAACTATGCTTTTAAAATGAAAAAAATATCAATGTTTTCATGAGAACATATTTAGCATAAAATTAAGAAATCATTTTTAAAAATCGGAGCAAAAAATAATTTCGTCATCATCATTTAATATTAATTTTGAGCATTTCATTATACTTAAAAGCAAGTGAGCATTTCATCATGCTTCATTATACTTATAATTAAACAAATCGTTTCATTTGGATCTTTATCATAAATATTTCAATACCTCCCCCCCCCCTGACTTACGCTCGTGTATTTTGTCAGTCTTGGGATTAAGCCTAACATGGCTTCAAAAATTAGTCAATAATCACAATATTTATCTGAATTATTTAAAAAAAAAAGGGGGCAGCGCCACCCCCTGACTTATAGTCTAGTGCATTTTGTCAGACTTAGAAATAAGCCTAACGTGGCTTCAAAACGTCCGGTTAAGAATCACAACATCCTAAACACGCATTATTGGCGACTTCTTGGCGAAAAAAATGGCGCCACTAGGCCGTATACGGGAGCTGCTCCCTTTCTTCTTTAGCTTTCAATGAAACAATGTAAGAAAATCACGCGATTAAATGTTTGATGAAATAATGTAAATGGTTTGAATTTATTTTCAACTATGCCATTTACTTTGGACATGAAGCAAAAGAACAATTTTTAAAAATTGACTAAATTCAGGATAAATTTGCTAGTATATATTTTTTAAAAAAATGTATTTTAATGAGATTAATTTAATTTTTGAAAAGGTATAAAATTAATTTTTGTGCAATGTTGTTTTAGGAAATTATCGCTAAAAAACGACAAAACAGCCTATTTTTCTAATTAATTAAAATTTTTAAAAATGGGAGTATACTTCGAGATGAACATTTCCATTTATCCAAGGTATCCAAGTCCCAAATTTGGTATACTTTGGCTATGGATCAAATGGTTTGACCTATAGAGCACTAAAACACGCCACGCACGCACACACAACTTTAGTATTAGCGGAGAAATACTACACTGGTGTGCAAAACTTAAGCAACAGGTATGTTTTTTGCAATAATTCACGAGAAATCATCTGAGAGACATGAAATTCAGAAATGAGATACAGCATTTTGTTCTGAAAGAATGAAGAAAGCATAGTTCCACAGAAATGAAATGAATCCATCCACCGAAACGATCTCTTTCCGTGATGTTACAAACAATTCCCAACGCCAGTTGATTTGGAGAGAGGTCGGGACACGGTTTCATCCCAGTAACATCACGGAAAGAGACCGTTTCGGTGGTCCTGGAGTTGTCGTCTGGGGAGGCATTATGATGAACGGGCGGACTGAGCTCCACGTTTTCGACAGAGGTTCTGTAACTGGAGATCGCTATTGTCAGGAGCTGATCCTTCCCCATGTGCGTCTATTCCGAGGTGCCATTGGATCAGACTTCGTTTTTATGGATGACAATACACGGCCACACAGGACTCATGCTGTTGAGGAGCTCCTGGAAAGTGAAGATATCCCTCGAATGGATTGGCCGGCGTGCACCCCTTATTTAAAGCCGATAGAACATGTGTGGGATGCTTTGGGGAGACGCCTTACGGCACGATTACATCCTCCTGGGAACACCCGACAACTTAAACAGATGCTGAATGAGGAATGGGCACTCTTACCTCAAGAACTGTTGGACAATCTGGTGCTGAGTATGGGGAGACGGTGCGAAGCAACCATTGCAGTAAGGGGAGGGCATATCCCATACTAAGGAACATCTGCTTGCTGTTCTTCCTCTTGGACAGACAATCATGTGTAACGATACTACGAGTTCAATAAAGCCTTTTTTTTTTGTTTGATTCCATACTGTATGCATTGTATTCATTTCTGCGCAACTATGCTTTCGTCATTCTTTCAGAACAAAATGCTGTATCTCATTTCTGAATTTCATGTCTCTCAGATGATTTCTCGTGAAGTTATGGCAAAAAACATACCTGTTGCTTAAGTTTTGCACACCAGTGTATTATTAATTATTGTTCGGATGAAGTGTAAAACTGTCTAAAAGATGAAACTTTTGCCCGACAGTAATGAAATTCATCCTACATCATTTAATATTCTGTATTTCATATGTGTATCTGTTGTTAAAAAAATATAAAGAGAAAGATAATAAGTAAAAATGATGTGGAGTCCATGGACTGTTGTACATTTCCTGAAAGCGATCCTTAACGATAAAGTTAAATTTAATATAAGCAGTCCTTTTATATATTTTGATTATCTTTGCATGACGTGTCACGATTTTGCTGCAAATCGTTTTATAAAACCAAAGGAGTTCGAATCAGAATTAGACCACAATTAAAATCCAAGTTCGGATGAAGAAAAAGGTGATCACGAAATGAATACAGCAAAAGATAATATCGATTTTGAAATTGAATAAATAAATAAATAAATATTTGAAAGTTTTGCTGAATACATAGTTTAATAAAAAGTAAGAAATTTTAATAAATAGAGCAATCATTACTTTTAATAAATAATAGTATGCAAGTAGTAATAATAGTATACAATACTAGTACTAATAGTATGCAATACTTTGATTGCGGTGATTATACAACGAAACTTTAGGCTCGTTAGATTAAATGTTATTTCTTATTTAAATTTTTTTAATCATTTTTTATTGAATTATTGAAAAGCACTCGTGTTAATTAAAGATAAAAAAAATATTAGTTTACGATCACTGTGCACACAAAGTGCGGTTATATTTAGTAATAAAAACAAATTAGAAAGTTTTATAAAAATGTTTACAACTTTAATTTTGACCTTGAATGAACAAATTTGGAATTATATACAATATTTTAACTTGGTGTTTTAGTAATAAAAACATATTAGAAAGTTTTATAAAAATGTTTACAACTTTAATTTTGACCTTGAATGAACAAATTTGGAATTATTTACAATATTTTAACTTGGTGTTTATAAAAAGCTGAAGGAATCATAGAACGAATTTGAACAAAAAAAGCATTCAAATTCGCGAAGTTTTACTGTGTTGTATCACTTATAATTTTTATATCATTTCTTTTTACTTTATTGATGGTGGGCGCAAGAGGGCATGTAATTTCATTTCTTTTTTCACTTCATTTCATTTTATTTTGTTCTCTACCCCTCGCCCCCTCCTTTGGCGTAATTGTGCCAAATATATCCAATTGTTTTTTCGAAAGTAATTTTTGCATTTGGTCGGATATTCAGCAATGGACAACTCGATTTATTTTTGATACCCTTCATGCTTTTTCTTGTCATACTGTCATCAACAGGTGTTCCGTTTCAAACAAATCCCATCATAAATCAGATTGATCAGACTTGGCATGCCATGATTGCGTTTCTTACATTCTGTGTTTAGGAGTGTTCATCTTTCAGCAATACTATTAACTGTTGAAAATAAAGGATTCTAGTTTGGCATGAGATATTTTTTTGTCTTAATAACAATTATATTCGCAAAAAATTTACCGGAAAATATTTTGTATATAAGATAAATATTCTTTTTATAGATAGTGGAATTTTGCAAATTTGAACACCATTTTTTAAATCTAAATTTGCGTATAATTCTGTATTATTTCTTTTCTATTAACATGATATTAATTATTTTCTGCGATTCAAAGCCAGTTTCGTTCATTAATTATATAAAAAAATTATTTTTGAATAATTTGTATTAATTAATAAGCAATTAGTTTTGTCTACTATATAGTATTCTACATGGCATCTTACGGGAAGCTAAGAATTTTTTCATAAGCGGATTTGATATTCGAAATCAGTTTTCTTAATAATATGATTATTGCTTAATTTATTAATTTTAAAAATAAACTACATAGTTCTTTTCATTTTTCTTATTATGTTCTGTTTTTGGCGAGAATACTCGTCATAGAAAAAGTGCAACATTTTGCATTATGACGAGTTTATTCGTCAGGAGTAATAAATAGTGGTAATTTACATTTTGAAGTGCCATTTTAGTAAAAACTCCAACATATTTGTAAATTTCAAAATGTTTAAAATAATTTGAGGTTTAAGTTGAAATCAAATGTACAAATAAAAGATTATTAATAATTATTATAAAAAAAAACCCGCATATAATATGAATTGTTTTTCTTAAATGTATCTCTGTGTCGCATTAGTCATGCCAGAAGCAATTAGGCAACCATAAATTTTTTTAGACTATTCAATAAGTGGCGTGCCTGCTAATAAAAACCGGATGAGGATCTTTTTGTACCCTTTTCACATGTTTTCAAAAAGCGGCATTTTTTTTTTTTTTTTTTGACTCGTGTGCAGGATTCATACCTACCTACCAATATATTTCCCCGAACATTTTTGTATATATTTTGTTATCTGGTCAGGGATTCGTTTACAAAAGTGGTCAAATTACAATACAATTACAAAAAGTCATTTCATTACTACATAATTTCATATTACACACACTGTGTGTTTGACGGATATATTCGTCATTGCTAAATTTTTGCGACACAGTTTAGATACGCATTTTCCGAAGAGGTCGAACAGTTAACTGGTTAAATTATGTACTACTATACACTCTCTTACTTATCATCTCAAATTATTGTTTTCATTAAAAAAAAATCGACCTTGGAATTGTGATGATTTGCACAGTACAGATCTCCCTGAATTCGGAAAACACTTTCAGTAGAATTGAATTGTATAGGATTATCATTTAATTTTGAATTCAAAAGTTTGTCGTCTGTCGGTTTATATATTTACAGGTGTGTTAATAGGACATTTCGAAACGCAAAATCTTAGAAAACTTAAATTTGGTATGTGGTCATGTGGCTCTGTATTAAATTGTAGGCCTAGTGGGTGGGAAAAAAAAAGCGCTAGCAGAAGTAGTAGAAAATGAGAGAAAGCCAGAAACAGAGTATTCTCTCTGAAATTTCCGTATGATTTGTTTATTAAAATTAAGTAGTAAAAAAAAAAAAAACATTTTTTTTTTTAAAGTTTTCTCTTTTATATTTTTAGAACCATTTTTTTTATTTGAATTTCCGGGTAAATTTTTTTAAAAAGTATTTCCACTGCTTTGAGTTAGACACGTTACACTTTATTAATGTATTTTTCTGCTATACGAGTATTTAAAATTGACCTCAGTTTTCATTTTTTACCCATTAAGCATTACGCTGAATTTCATCGTTAAATAAAAGGAGTCGTAAAATTTTATAAAGTCAAAACAGTGTTGCAGAGAATTAATTTTTAATCTGTAATGTAAATTAAAAAAATTTATATGGCCCTCCTTTCAAAACCTCCAATTTCACTTATATTATTTTTAGGATAGGAAGCTCTGTGCAGGTTCTGAAGTTAATTAAAAGCTTTATTTGCGTACTTTTGTAGATAGATCCGGATTAGAACATTTTACCTTCTATGAACTAGTACCTACCGTTTCTCATTGTCAGGATTGCTTTATCTGAAACAAAGATAAACATGAATTTAATTGGTAAAAATAAGTATCACTGCTCTCCGAACCGCTTCGAAGGTACACGGATAAAAAAAAAATGTATGTTCGAATCGCCACTACAGCAACACTAGCGGGAACTGTGTTTGAGTCTTAAAGACTATCTCCGGCAACGGTACAACCTTTCGTTAAGGAAATACGTCTCGAAATCGATGGGATGAGCCAGACCCCCATCTTTTTGTGTCCCTTGCAGGGTGGCGAGAACCAACCACCATGCTGGAAGGTTCTCATTCAAAATTACGAAGTGCCCCCCGGGGGGTTAATTGGTGAAAGTAAAAAGAATTTTGTGGATATTAGGACATACTATAAAAATAGATGAGATAGTGCTAGTTGGAATGAAACGTATGCAGGTAATTTGGACTATTGATTATGGAACGATGAAAGGAAAAGCTTTTGCAATTGCTAATAATTATCACTTTTCTTTTATTGTACTTACTTTCTCTTTCAAAATTTTGATACCAACAATTTCGTTGCTATATTTGAAATTATTATTTGTTTGTTTGTTTTATCTTCCTTTTTTTTTTTTTTTTTTGTATATAACCTAACATCATTAACAGAAGTTGAAATTGCACACACTTTGTTTCACTTTCTATTAGCAGTTTCTGTTATTTCTTGAATCCGACAGTCCGAAAAAATGCGACAAAGTTGTTATTAATATCTTATTTTGCGTAAGAAATTACACTTTGATTGATAGATATTTCTTTACTATTTCCCCATTTAATGATAGTATAGAATTCGACCCTCTATATTTAATAAATGATCTCTCAGCCGTTTCGAAGCGCCGGCATAAATTGAATTTTATGCGAAAGCCATTGCTTTTCTGAGCTAAAGGAATTTATCACTTAATACGTTTTTCTGAGATATAAAAATATTCCTGCGTTTGTGCATTCAGTTTCGATTTTGCATTTTCCATCCGCTGCACGTTCTGCGAGGCTTAGAAATGATTCTGGGTCGGGTGCGTGATGAAACTGTAGCGACCTTAAAAAATAGCACCTTTTTTCGTTACCTCCCAACCCTTCTGTACGAAACTAAATTTCGAAGTGTGATGGAATATATATATAATATAATCCCTGGCCATGTTGTTTCCTTTGCCCCAGACAACAATTGGTTTTGCGTTTTTTTGCGAAATATTTCGAGAAATAAAATCCTCCTTTTTATATGAATGGCAAAGATAGGCAGATGAAAAAATATGAAGGGGGGGGGGGAGAGATTTTTCAAGGAAATATTTGGCATGAGTCGATTTGTGTTGAGAGAAGTTTGTGAGGGTAATACGTTTGTTTTTCGACAATAACAAGAAAGAAGACAAGTTTTTTTAAGCCTTCTTATTCCTCTTCGACATTTTATGGCCTGAAAAGTCCTACCTCCTTCATACCCGTCTGGAAAGGACATTTGTATATATTTTATGTTAACCCAAAGAGAACAAGATGTATATCAAAGTGTGCGAGCCTCAGTTATGTGACATTGTTTTATTAGCCTATTTGGTCTAGGAATTAATTCGTGCGGTTTTTAATAAAAAAAAATTAAAGCTTTATTTCAAAAGCAAAATACATAAATACGTTATCAAAAATAGTGTCCATCCCACTACTTTTTCCCATCTTTCAGGCAATTTACGAATTCCGTGTTGAAAGAATTCCTCACTTTTCGAAGCGATCCAATCAGAGATCCATTTTTCAATATTTTCTGAAGAATTGAACCGCTGTCCAAGCAAATCGTTATTCATGCAATCAAACAAGTAGTAGTCTGAAGGAGCAATGTTTGGTGAATACGGCGGGTGGGTGTAACACTTCCCATCCGACATTTTCCAAATATGTTTTGACCGGTTTTGCGACATGTGGTCGAGTGTTATCATGGTGAAAAACAAATTTATTATGTCTGTTATCCCATTCTGGTCGTTTTCTGGCCAGAGCTTGTATCAAACGCATCAACTGAAGTCGATAACGTTCTCCATTAATAGTTTCACCAGGTTTCAGAAGCTTCAAATTTTTTTGGCTGTCCATGTCGTTCTTGGTCTTCCAAGCCGTAATCACCACTTTTAAACAGTGCAAACCACTTCTGGCACGTTCGCTCAGGTAGAGCATGGTCACCATAAACTTCCACCAAAATACGATGACTTTCGGTAGCACTTTTCTTCATGTTAAAGTAATGAAAAAGAACCCCCCGCAAAAACACTTTATCAGGCACAAAATGTGACATTTTCAGTTGAATAAAAATTGTTGTTGTTTACGCTTAAACCAAATGGCATATACTAAACTAGATGCGCAATAACAGTAGTTTTAAATACATGCTTGAACAAAGGAAACTATGGGATAATAAGCTAGTTACGCCATCTCTTGTAAAACCGCACGAATTAATTCCTAGACCAAATATCTCTTCGTCATTAATTCAATTAGCGTGAGTTGTCTCCCCAAAACGTGCTCGCATTCTTTCTAATAAACTTATCATGCCAGAGAACGCTTTACATGGCATAGTTACAAAATATAAACTTTTGGTATAAATTTAGCATTTTTGCTGAATCTTTGGCGAGTTATGTGGCGATTCATCAATGCCATGCGATAATAGTAACTAGAAATCGAATTTGTGTTTCAGGCACGTTTTTATCCACCGATTGAAACAAGATTTTGACATGAAACTGCACTTGCAATCACAATTTCCCATACCTAATTTGATATATTTAAATCATTGCGTTTTTGAATGAATGCGTTTGCTAGTTTCTGAAAATATAGACCGACAAACAGGTCAACCGTTGCTGGATTTGGCTCGACATTTGACAGATGTCCACACTGTAGATGTTAAATCTGTATAACGAATTTTATCTATATAGCCCTCATTGTTTTGTAATTATTGTGTTAAATTATATTCGAACAGCAGGGCAGATATATTGTCACGTAGATACTTTAGTATAGAACTTAATGACACACACAAGAAGTAGAGCTAAACCAATTTATTAACTGAACTCAGAATACAGTAACTGACAAATCTTCTGCTTTTATTCAAGCAGAGAAAGTTCCAGAATACTCTTCTGGAGACAGTAAGAAAAGTCCAGAACACTTGTCTGGTAAACTAAAGAAATGTCCAGAATCCTCTGGAACATGAAATAAAGAAAAACATAAAATCAAGGAATTAAATATTCACACAGACGGTGAATCGCATTGTCCCTAGCGGGATTCGAACTTACGATCTCTTGATTAAGAGACCAGTGCTATGACCATTCGGCCATGGAGAGTCGACTCCTCTTTTCAATACTGCATTATTTACTCTTAGCGGATGATGGGATCTACAAATATAGCCTAGAGTCCGTGTACTAATTTTCATCTGCCTAGATCAAAACGTTTTTGCGTTATCTTTCTCACAGACAAACAAACATTTCCCCAAAAGTTTTTTTTTTTTCACTTTTAGGGATGTTTAAAAGTGGAGATTCGAATTTTTTAACGATTACTATATTTCTCTATACTTCGTATATGAGAAAGTAAAAAAAAAAAAAAAAAAAAATCATAAATCGAAAAATGCCATCGTCCGTGAATTTTTGTTTCTCCATTTGTTTGACGTAAAGAACAGGAAAACAATTTAATTAAAATGAAAACTGAGCTAGTGGTTTGTCTTCGAGTTACAAATAAATTTAATTAAAATAGTCTTTCAAATACAGTTTTATTAGTTAAGAAAGTGGCATATTTTTTTAAATTTTATTATTTTTCACTTTGTAATAATAAAATCAGTTTTTTTTTTTAATTTCACCACAACAATGAAGAAATTACCTTTGTTAAGGAATCGAATTTTGATTTATTTAATGATTCATAAATAATTATGTTCTGTAGATATTAAAACAGCATACTATCATCTAAAACACGCAAGTGTACACATTTTCAAAAATTCAGCATATCAGAAAGAGGGCAAATCGGTGCACCCTATATATAGAAACAAGTGAAATCAAAATGCTTGAAAAGACAAACCTAAAACAAAGAATTTTCTTCGGCTTTTTTCTACCCTCCCTCTTATATTTTGGGGGAGTAAATCTTACTTCAAAATATATTTCTGTGACCAACTGTATCTGATTTTATAACTTTGTAAAATTTACTTACATGATTGATTATGAAAATAGGCTTTTAGAGTTAAATGATCTAGAAAGAGATGTTGGTATAATTTTGAATTTGTCATTTCTTTTCACATTTATCTTCAATGAAAAATACTTGATTCTTCTTATCCTTGTCTTTTTGAATGGAGTGAAAGAAAGTGCAGGAGAAGAAAAATAAATGGGAGGAAAAATCATAACTGTGATCCGTTGATGTTTGAGTGCGTGTCACACAGATCAAGGAAGATGGATGCCTGTGTACGGTGCTTGATGGATGTCACCACGCCTTTTCTTTCTTAAGAATTCCTTGTTAACCTGTATCTGACAGAATTTCGGGAACTTTAATGGGAAACCTAGTTTGAGATATGCTGCCTTTTTAATTTTAAAATGTCATACTCTAAATAAATAGATCAAGTTTTTATTTTCTTATATATGCAGTATACAAAGGAAAGCATTGCAATCGTCAAAGAATTCAGACTTGAGATTTAAATAAAACCTCCTGTTCAACCCCCTCATCCCCCCCAAAAAAAAGTTAAATTTTGAATATAATATCAAGTTTTCATTATTTAAAAGTTTCAGATACTCGACAGAAATAAAACAAGTTTATCATGAATTAACTAGATTTTTATCAAAGATTAAGGGACATTTTCCCCTCTCATATGCATAACCGAATAACGCTGTTGCCTTTCTTTATTTACTCCTGTTTTAAATAGTTTAACTATTTTACATATTTAATTAATGCCACTGCAGATTATTTACGTGGCAAAATAGTTCATTCCATGTGGAATTCATTAAAAAAAATCATATTTATCACAATTATTGAGTGTTCAATAAAGCTAGGATAAATCCGCAAACTAGCCGTGCGTGAAAAATTTTATTGCCGATTCCTGGAGCTACATTGCAAAAGAATCAAAATTAAATTTACTGTGCACATTAATTAACAAGAAGGAATAATTAGTCTTACTTTGGAATGTAATTTAATTAGATGTCCTCTAGAGCAGGGCGGTTTTTAATATAGTTCACTCATAAGTTTTCTTAAAATGCTTTTGGTGTAATTAAACAAATGCGATCTGTGTTTTGCAATGCTTTAGAAAATTCGCCTTTCTTGAAAGCTAATTTTGAATTCGTCATAAATATTGAAATCCCAAACATCAGGACAAAAGGAGATTTAAATTGAAGTCTAGCGCATTCTCCTTTAGCATAGAAGACAAATATCGGCTTGTATTTGTGCTAGCAAGTGTCTTTTTCTTCATAGAATTTCAGATCAGTCTAATTTCAATATGATATTGTTTCATCTGTTTCCCCAAATATAAGATTTTTGCTCTATCTGGGCGTTTCTAGTCATGTTGGATCCTACCAGCATAAAAAGCTAGATTTGAATTTAATGTATTGTAGTAGAAATTTAGTATTGAAAGACTTTGGTAAAAAGAGAAACTTGTTTAGTATTTTATAAAAGTGTCTTTCTTTAATGTAATGATTTAAATTCAAATCATTTAGTTTAGACATTTAGACAACATGGGTAACATATATCGAGAAACTTCTTTACATAATTCGATTTCTATTATGTTATATGTAAAAAGTTTATCGTTTTTTTTTTTTTTGAAATATCGAGTTGAATTGAAAATAATTTGTATACAGTGGATAGATGTCATTAAAATGATAATCTTAACATCAATGGTTTTAAGTTTAAAAAAAAAACATTATTGTTTAGGATGTTATTTTTGCTACTTTTCTGCAGTTCATCATATATTATTACATTTTTTCTCATATTTCTTTTGATAATTAAATGATGAGCCTTATCTGTGCTCATCATCTGACTATTTACAGTTAAAAAAATAATAATAACTGCTCTTTTAGATGTGTAGTGAGAGGTGAAATGTTTTTTTCAAATAAAAAATCTCAGTTGAAAAATTTTTTAAAAATTTTTCAGGCTCTGGTAGCTTTTTATAATTTGCAGTCAATCAAAATTGCATTCGCACACATTTTCATGCAAAATAATTGCCTTGGGAAGCCACACATCGTTAGAGATTATTTTTCCCCACGATTCATATTTCGGATATCGAAATTGCTTTCAACTGATCGATTCAAGCTATATTAATGTTTTCAGGTTCTAAAATTATGCCATTTGAAGTAGATTTTTAAACATAAAAATAAAAAGAAGCCAAAGTTGTTACTTTGGCTCCTTTTTTTGTATTTTTATTAAGGGTATTTTGTATTTTATTATTTGAATTTAGAGGGGTTGGAAAACCACATGGATATTTATACTCGACAGAGACTCATTTATTAAAAATTTAGTGGAATAAGGTACATTTTCGTGTTGTTATTCCCGGTTGGCTTTGATTTCTTGGATGTGCACAAGAGCATTTTGAGTTATGAAAAGTGTAATTCTATTACGTCTAAGAAAAAAAAAATTAAAAATATTTTAAGTGGATGATTAAGTGCTTTTATTTGCCTTCGCAAACTCATGGGTTTTATATGTTTGATATCTTTTTAAATTAAGTGAAGATTAGATTCTTAAAATTTTTTCCTTTAAAAAAATTACTTTATTCCTATTTTTTTTTTTTTTTTTCCTCATCAAATTGTTTCTTTACATTCTACAATCCAATCTTCGAATCATAAATAGAATATTAACATACTACGAATAGAAACGTAACTTTAAAAAAAAATCGAAAAGTTTATCGAAACACAAATGCAGTTGCATTTTTATGTACTTTAATTGCATTTGACTTATTTCATACTACTAAAAAAATGTAATTATTTATTTATTTATTCGCTCTTTTCCCATTTTTCTATAGTTTTAAAATTTTGTATGTTTATGCGATCTCGATAACAAAACATTATTTTAATATTTTCAGAGTTTAATTATAAGTTAATCTATTAATTAAATTAAATTTTCAGAAGTGTCATCTAGTAGTGGATTCGATGAGATGTTGATTCCACGATTGCATATTGATTTAAAAAAAGGAATTGTAAATTAAAAAGGAGAAAAGCAAAATAAAAAAAAATCTTTCGAACTCTTAATACACTAATAAAAGTGTGCTTTTTTACTTAAGAGGTAAGAGGTATATTATGCCACTCGGAGCGTGAGAACTTGCAGAAGTAAGCATTTTTATAGAGCGCGTTTTGAATTTTAATTAAATAAAAATTGGGAATTGGGGCAGAAATAAGAGAACATTTTAGAATAAATTAATACGGGCTAAATTGAGATAATATAAATTAAATCCTAATTAATTTCTTAATTTTTTAAGATATATCAAGCGATATCATTACAGATATATAAGTCTAAAAGACGATTTTTTAATAGATTTCAGTTTTGTGAATTATTCTATTCTTCTATGTAAAATGACTCTTATTTTTGAGGTACATGATGATCCAAAAGTCACTTCTTGTTCAGAAATTACAGTCTAGATCAAATCAGATTTCGAGCTCATATTATCTTTTTTGGTTTTGAGCGAAATGTTGCAGCAACAAGAGCAATTTTCATAAAATTGAAAATATTTGAAATTTTTCTACCTATATAACGAATGCTTGGCGATTCCCCCCCCCCCCCTCTAACCTCTTACGGTGGAAAGACGTCGAGATACTTTTGTCACAGAATCGCCAACGACATGCTACGCAAGTTCAGTAGTCAATTATCACTGAAGTAAAAATGATGTTCGCGCCCCATTGACTGATAATGTTTGACAGAACACAATTTACCAAACGGTCTTAAGCCATAAATTAAGTAATCTAGAAAAAAAATTATATAATATATATATGTAAGCATTATTTTATGTGAAGCAGAATGCAGTTTGAAGACAGTGAAGAGACTTGCTATTTCGTGACGTCGTTTTATTTCATTTTTAAGAAGCAGGCATATGTACAAGCGATGAGCACACAGAACGACACAGAAAAGGAATGAGGAAAAAGCTCTTGGACATTTTATCCCTATGATTTTGATAGGAAAAACATTTCTTCATAGTGCTAATATATTATGAAATTTCGATAGGGATTTTCGTTACACGCGCGGAAAAGGCAGGGAAAACACTGGGAGATTTTAAAAAAGAATTTGCCTCATCCGCGGTATTTTGCCTCTTCACGCGGAGTGTGGGAAAGTTAGACTTTTAGCTGATTCTGCAATTTAACAAAGCTTCTCTTGAATTAATTAAGTAGAGACAGTGGAATTGGATCACGAAATAAGAGAATATTTTAGAATAAAGTTACTATGGGCTAAATGAAGATAAAATCTTGAAAATTAATTAAATTGAAATTAGATTTAAAATATCATTACATATAATACGATTTTTATACGCTATCCGATACTTAGTATGGCTTAAGTGACTTTTACACTAACTTTACCATATCGAACATTATCTGTCTCATTCTTTTACCAGAGAAATGGCAAATGCTTCTATCGCTTTCACGATAGGTAAAAATATATCGTATTTTTTTGCAATCTTCGACGAATGGTTTTTGCCGTTTTGATACCACTGGAAACTTAGAACCTGATATTTGGACATGTCTGCTAATCGATAGAATGTAAAGAGTAAAAGAAATTTCAACTATAGTTGATGAACAAACATAGTATGATAGCAATAGTGCATACACGGATTACTTCACATTTTCTCTTATAGAAAAAAAAAATTGCATTTTTTGAAAATAAACAACAAAATCATATCGTAAAAATTATTATATTTTTTTCTGTCTTTTTAGATTTAAACTGCATATTCTTGAGAGCCTATGGGCAAAACGCGTTAGCAATCTAATCTGTAGATTTTGCACAGAATCACCTATGCTAATCCCGTTTAATTTGGACCCCTCAGTATGTGATTCTGCTAAATCCTTTGCACTCGAGTGAAGACTCTTGGTCGCTATTGTAGTGGGGGGGGGGGGATCCTCGAAGGCAAAGGGTTGCATTATATACACTAGGTACATAATACTGTTTTTCAAAATTGCTAATCTTTTATGAGTTGAGTTTTTTTTAATAATTTTTTCTATGTTCTATTTAAATAAATTACTCCAAATTTATAATTTGTCATTGCTGATATTAATGTTTCTCTATTTCTATAGTTAGCAGATTTCTATAACTGCGGACGATTTTTTTTTGGTAGAAAATAGGAATTTTTAATTATTTGAAAGACAAAAAAACAACAAAATAATGAAGAACTTTTTGATCGCGAATTTTCTATTAGTAAATCTCTAAGTAATTGAAATGTCTTTGTTTAAATAGATCATATATTTGTAAAAATACAAAGGTATTATTGAATACTAATGGCTGTAAATATCAACTTAGGTCATCCTAGCTGAATTCGTACAATAGAGCGTATCAAAAGAATTCGTGACAAAATTACATAGAATTTCAACTGTTTCTAATAAAACAGCTGTAAAAAACAATGTCAGCCATAGAACTAGGTTAGTTATCATAAATGAAATCTTATTAAGGGTCTTATCGTTGAAGAAAAGGTAAGGATTAATTGCTAAACAAATAATAAAAATATGTATGAAATTGCTGAACAGGCACGGTTGCAGAAGTGTTTATAGTTTTCCGAACAGAAGTAATATTTTAATATTTTCAGTAATATTTTAATGTCAAAAATCATTATGTCGTATATTCAGCAAGCTTCGATAATACATCTGCAAACTTATGAATTGTTAATCCCTTTCAGGACTAGAGTTCTACTGTGTTTTGGGCAGTTTCAAACATCGCAAGTTTGGTTCAGAAACCGATCGATAAAAAAATTTATGGGGAATTTTACAAACAGGACATATTTGCTACACATTTTTTGCCAATTGTTGACATATTGTATTCCAATAAGAAATGGGCTGTTGTGTTATAAACATCGCCACAATTGAAATCAATACTCGTTTGTCTTTATGTTAGTTGTCCAGACTTTATGAAGAAAAAATTAGACCCCGCTTTTCACTGGATCTATATCTTTTAAAACTATTGCTTTTGGAGGATTTTAGTGATTAATGTAGATGCTAAATGGCCCAGCATTTTTGACTTTCTTAGTTTCCATATTACACGACTGAGATAAATAAAATGATTCTAATCTCGTTCAATTAGCCATGGCGTAAAAGGTATCTTTTGACATTGATTATAAGAGATGGGAATGCAAATAAAAATATTTCAGTTAAACTTTCACCCGTGATTTTTATCAAATTAGTACACTTACTCTTTTCTGTTCCTATTAATATAAGAAATAAAATGATTCAGTATTTAGTTCTCTCCTTGTTTTTTACTGAATCTAGGTTTGTTAGCATGGGGTCCTTAGGATAATCAAAACAAAACAAAAAGCAAATAATCCGCATCGAATTGAAATTGAACTTCATTCAAATGTTGAAATAAAACAATGTTTTAATTTGTTAATTAAAAAGCCTATGTGGCTTTCTTTTCTTCTAGCCTGTGATTTCGAATTTCTTTGGTTATGCTGGCGACCAGAGATTTATGCAAAACTGCCATAAAACTATATATTTTTTAAGTACATTATTTTGTGCTCTCCAGATTAAAATCTATTACGAGAATATAATTTTTTTAAATGTATATCATCAGTCAAAAATGTCTAACACAGTCTGAACAAAAATTATGTTAGCAATCAACAGTGGCTGTTATGGCCTGAACGATAAGTACAAAGTCGATCACTGGTGACTGTCTCGATATGAAAGGAAAATATATTGTTCGTCCCTAGTGATTGAAAAATTCAGTATTAGTCACTGGTGATTGATATAGGACTTAACTTGTTAATCAAACAAAATTATTAAAAATGGATTTAATGTACTTCTAAAGTTGGATTACGATAGTTTCAATGATTTTAAAAAGCATAGCTATGGTGTCCAGTGTAATTTCTATGAATCGAATAGCGTTTAGTTCGGGCGCAAAAGGCTTGAGGGAGATTTATAAAGGTCCCGCCAAAGCATCCGAGGCGAAGAAAATCTTGCGTGTGGGCGGTGAAATCTCCAATTATAATGAGGTGATGTTAGAGGTGGATTGAGCTTTAGTTATCGCCATCCAATAACTTTAAAAGCACCTTGAAAATTTCTTGCAGACAAAGCGGAGAAGAAAAAGGATTGGACTAGGGTTTTTCTCCCCCCCTTTTTTACTTATTCGATTTTTCTGCTTTCACAAATGGACGAGGAATGAGAAATTAGTTGCTTAGTGAAAAATTGCATAAGGAATTCGTTGACTAAATTATAAATCTTGAGGTAACCATCATTCCTTTAAGAAGTAAAAGCATTTTTTTATTGGGATTATTCAATCCTTTAATTTCGGAAATGAGTATCAGAAAAGACCAAACCATAATCTTTTACTGAACCAGATGCCACATTTTATAAATATTTGTGATAAATTATTTTACAAATCCTAATATTCATCTCAGGGTTGCTGAAATACATTCGATCCATTCTGTATTTGAAACAAAACATATTTTTTATTTCAGTTTCATACGTAGTGATAATTGAAGACTAAAACGCTGTTAACTATTGCTTAACTAAACGGATTAACTAAAAGTCCCCGAAGTATTTCAAAAGAGGGTATTAACATAATGATATTCGTACGTCTAATTAGGATTCTTTTGTTTGACGCCCACCAGTAAGACTGGTTCAGGTGTTTTAGTTATCATTAGATGAGATCATTTCCGCAGGACACCAACGTGCTGTCGTCGGACGTCCCGTTCCGACGACCCGTGCGCTTCTTGAAACAGGCACATTTCGCCCTCTTTCCCCTCTCTTGTGGTTCTGGGGTTCTTTGATGTCTATTCAGTTTACCGAAAATTGGCGGGACGTTCCTGATCGACAACCGCAGGCCGGGCTGGTCCTACAATGTGTAAGATGGCAGATTTACGACCATATCCATAAATAAAGGTTCGTCAGAACGGGGCTCAAGAGATCGCTAATGTACACTCTCCTGCGACTAATATGAATAGAAACTATCTTTTGCGATTTCCCAAAATTTTCGTTTTTGGAGTTTGCAAACTTAAATTGTGGGTTAATCATATTTAAATTTCATATATATTATATATACAGGGTGTTGCCGAATTCGACTGACAAATTCAGAGGAGTGATAGTAGGCATCAAGAGGATGAAGAATCACGGTACAACATGGGGTCCCAAACGACGTTTAGGTGGTGAAAATCGCAAAAATATTAAGAGTCGGCAAACTTTTGGAAACTGTAAAAAATTAATAAAAAAATACCAAAAGGTATTTCAACTATGAATTTATTTAAGTGAAAGCACATTCTTAAAGGCAATTTTTCATGTGAGTAACATGCCGATTTGATGAATCAGGGGATATTAAATTATCGAAAACGAAAAAGTAGTTTAGAACCATTATCTGCAAAAATATTAAAACTTCAGAAGGTGTTGCAAAATTCTATTGAAAAATTCTGAGGAGTAATAGTAGGCATCAAGGCGATAAGAATTTTCAAAGAAATATAAACTCGTAAACGACGGTGAAAATTTATTTGCTGGAATACAGATACAGCATACATTTGCCGCACAGACATTTTAACATAAGAAAGGAGACGATGAGAAACTTTTATAAAAATTGCTCAATGTTGCGGCCGCGAAGGTCATTACAAAATCGACACCGACGTTTAAAGGACCACCGGACGCGCTCAAACATACCAGGTGTGCTTGCGATTTCTCCAGCAGCTACGAGATCTTTCAATGTATCCAAAGGTGTCTGATAATCAAGCTATTTTATATGGCCCCAGAAGAAGAAATCCAAGGGATTAAGGTCTGGGGAACTTGGAGGCCAGTCAACAGGTCCGCCACGTCCCAGGATGTGTATCATCTAGTTAGTTACGCACAGAATTCAAAAAATGCGCTGGTGCATTACCGTGCATTAACCACATGTTCTGGTGTGCAATGGCCGATATTTCCTCAGTAAATCGGGAAGGACGTACTGCAAGAAAACAAGGTACTTTACGACGTGAGGCGTTCAAGCCCTGCATTTGGCCTCGTTATTTGGAAGGATCCTGTCTCCCGCAACCGTCTATTAATATTTGCAAAGGTGCTGTGGTGTGGACAACGCCTACTTGGATATTGCTATTGGTATATTCTTTGTGCTAGCCGTCCATTACGATTCGCTCGGTCGTAAATTAAATGCATATCCGCATATTCGTCATTCGTGAAATCTGACATTTTTGCGAATGAAACTTATCGACTATCAATTCTGCACTGCTCTTTAATGAATATAAGCTACTTTTATACTTATCGAACCATCAATTCTGCAATGATCGAAGCTTTTATATTCCTCGAACGCATGGAAAATTTAGATACGAGAAAACTTCTTCTTCTCGTCTACCTTGTTCCAAATCCTTGCATTCTTAGGACCATTCTCTTCGCCAGGCTAATTGTCTCTTCGGTGTCTGTTTTTGCGATTTTCACAGAAAAAACGCCTCCTTCGACCCTATGTTTTATGATAATTCTTAATCTCTTTAATGCCTACTATCACTTCTCTAAATTTACCTTTCGAATTTGGCAACATCCTCTGTAAACATCGGTACCGATGTTGCAGCGATGTTTCCTGGCAAACATTTTAGTTTTTCTTGAATATCTTAAAACCTCCTCAATTTTCAAACCACAGACTTTTATCAAATTAAGGAGTATAAAATTCCTTATATTTTCAAGCTTTTATTTTTCTTAAAGTCTTAATATTTTTTCAGATAAGTGTTCTAAACTACTGTTTCGTTTTCGATAATTTACGTCCCCCTGATTCATCAAATCGGCATGTTACTTACATGAAAAATAGCTTTCAAGAATGTGCTTTCACTTTAAAAAAATTCATAGCTGAAACACCTTTTGATATTTTTGTATTAATTTTTTGCAGTTTCCAAAAGTTCGCCAACTCCTTATATTTTTGCGATTTTCACCCTCTAAATGTCTTTCGGGACATCATGTTGTATGGTGATTCTTTATCCTCTTGATTCCTCCTATCACCCTTCTGAATTTGTCGGTCGAATTTGGCAACACACTGTATATAATGATATCTCTTAATCTGATTTAAATCTTAGTTGATTTCCTAATTTTTATCTTAATTTAGATTATATTTTCATTCTAAGCCCCTCTCTTATTTCCTTATCCAATTCTCACCTTTTTAGTTAATTAATTCTGCACGCTCTCTGTAAAACTGCTGAATTTAGCAGGTTCTCACGTTCTGAGCGAAGGGCTACAAAATCCCTAATGCTTACAACATTCTTTTAAAGATATTTAAAATTCCCTTTCCTAAATCGACCCGTGTCAAAGAACTCCCTATCAAAATCTCATAGTAAAATGATCGAAGGGAAAAATTTCGGTTTCTTTTGCTCTTGTGTAGCGACGTCGACCGACATTTCTTACTACTTATTTTTTGTACGTAAATTATGGCTCCCGTGGAGAAATAAATCATAGTTTTAAAATTTAAAAAGATTCTTTTATTCGGCAACGTATCTGATAAAATTTATAAATTTGAACAGGAATTTAGCTTCGATCATACTTATGACCAGATGACGAGAGGATCTATAGATACATGCTAATTTGAATATATATATCCTCCAAACACACGTGAGCAGAACTCATCTCAGTGCTAAATTTCCATCATAGATTGTTCGCATAACTGATTTTCATGCGAACAGGAGAGGGCGCATTTTAATTTACGGAAATGATCCGAAAGACCACTGAAATCATAGACACAACTAATTTCTAAATCTGAGGTTTGTAAAAATGAAGATAATCTATTGTCCAATCTTATTTCTCCCTTATTGTTAAGTTCGTATTTTCTAAGATTTGCCTTCTCTAGGAAAATAAAGAAGCAAAAGTTCGATGCATTTTTCAATCCTTTATGGCTTGAAATCATGCTTATTGGATAACATCTGCGTACCACACTAAATTAATTGTGGAATATATATATGGCACATCTTGAAAAGAAAATTAATTCTTGAAACAAAATGTAATGAGATAGATAATATGAGCAATTGCGTTTGTTTAGTTTTATTTTCTCAACTTTTCATTACAAGAAGCTTATTTTATTATGTATTTCATTAAGTGAACCACCGTGTAATGACGATCCCTTTTCCAAACTTCGTCACCTTACTAGTTAGACGACGATCGACCCTTAGCAAACAGAAATTATATTTTCTGTTCGCTGATAAATTAAATCCTGAAAAAGTTTAATGGATTTAACTTGTATCTATTGACATATGCAACAAAAGGCACTGAGCTGAGTTTTACAATTTCTATTATTCTAAATTTTGCTGATACTTTATATTCTCACTTCAGTTGGTGGTTATTGCCAATATTTTCTTTAAACATGTCACTCACTCACCATGCAAGACGGTGCACCATTTTGACGTTTCAATTTTGCTTGTTAAAAACACCTATAGAATGGTCAAAGGATGTAGATTAATTTTATAAAGAAATTCGACCTAAAACAATTACGTATATTTATTTTTCAGAGTAATAAACAAATCTTTGAAGTAGGTGAATAATTATGCATCGCATTATTTTTCCGAGTGCAAAGAGATAATTTTGTATTCAACAATTCATTTTTTTTTTCTGTCAGTATATCTCTATTTATTTCCATCCGATTTCAGTGATTAGTTTTTACTTGAATGTTGGTGAATATTATTAATATAGTAGATCGTACAGTCAGAAAACAAAACGTTTAATTTTATTATATACTAGCCGCCTTTGGCGACCAGCCGGTTCGCCACTATTAACGCTCGCTACAATTTTCAATTCAATATATTGAATCAAGTTACATAAAATATAACCATTTTCCATTTAGACCATTTTAGCAGATCTGTGTCTTACTAAAGGTTTACAAATTAGCTGTGTGGCGCTGATTTGAATGGATATCCTGTTCATATTAAACAAAACTTGCCTTAAAATAAAACTGATTTATTGGATTAATATTATAGAGAGTGTAAAAGATCATACAATAATTTTTCTTGGATTTATTTTTTAGAAAAAATAATATTTCTTATTTGTTTCATTTCCTACAGACACGTGCCGAAAATTATATTTTTGCAGATTTCATTTCCAAAAAGATTTAATTTATTTTTAATTGGAGCTTTAATCAATGTGATGGCAACACTTTGAAAAAAGCTAATTTTTCCTCATGAATGCGAAACGTGCTCGTGCAGCTTAAATTTTATTTTTATTTTGTACGAAAAAAATTGTTGAAAAATAGAGTTAAAATATTTATTTAAAAATTCATTAAAAATAGAAATTTAATTTTAAGGTTAAAACATTGATATCGTTTAAAAGATAAATTTTTGGTCTTTAACTTCATGTAAAAATCTTTTTTGTGCGGTAATATTTTCGGAAGTTATAGCAGAAACACGCCAAAATTTTGCTTAATTTTTAAATAAATAAAATTCTAATTAAAAATTCGAAAAAAAAAAACCCAGTTGCACATTCCCGACCTCCAAGGTATACACGTGCCAAATTTTGTAACTGTAGGTTGAATGGTCTGGCCTGTAGAGTGCCAACACACACACACACACACATTGAGCTTTATTATAAGTATATAGATTTATTTCTAAAATGTACTGCAAATAATTATTATGTTTTCAAAAATTTCTTAAAGCATTCTGCCAATGTGCATGGTATTTTGCAATACAATTTTCGGTAGTTAATCCGTGACATCATATTTAAGATATTACTTATGACGTCAAGCCCGTCTAAATCAACACATTTTCTAGTTGATTAAGAAAAAGAGAAAGTTTAATTTTTGATCGAACAAATCCCAGTCCTTTATTGTCAGATTCTATTATTTTTGTAATATTTTTGTAATAATTTTGTAATTTGATTACGAAAAAGAAAAGGGTTAGTCGAACAAATCTCAATCCTTTATTGCTAGATGCCATTTATTTTTCACTTAATAACAATAGAAGCTCGGTGTCGCAATATGAAAAGAATTTTTTTTTTCCAATCTGCTATTATTTAAACGATTTGATCCAATTCGCAATGATCTTGAAATTTTAATGCAATACGATAATAACTTCGACCGTCCGAGTGATAATAAATAAGAAGCGGAGTAAAGAATACCCGCGGGAGTGCTTGATTCAATTGGCAGCATCTCGTCGACAAAATCGAAGCATTTACAATTAATAAAATATTAACCGAAAACAAATCTCCATCTGTCCTCTGTGGGAAATTACTTGATGCAGTTTTGCTGTGTCCATCGGGATTCAAAGCCCAGGAACTGGAAATCCAGATTTATTCGCTCCTTCCAAAGTTTTACGACCTCTCATTAATAGAGTGCCTCTTCTAAGGATTATTATTCCATACGGTGGGGAA
>JAPMOR010079607.1:182430-194585 GCA_026543865.1 Argiope aurantia | reverse complement strand
TATATCATGCTCGTTGGACCCATATCATTTCAACTGTTTAATGTGTTTTTATTTATTTAGACAATAGGCTTTAAAGAAGAATATGTGCTGCCTATGATGGCGTATGTTAAAACATGATTCAATAGTTAGTTCATCTGCTATCGATGTATGCTCTAATCCTTTTAAAGAAAGAAAATATAATTAAGGTCATTTCATCTGTTATTTTAAAGAAATTTTACGTTCTCTCTGATATTTAAAATACATGTAAAACAATAGTAATTTTTTGAGAGAAATGTTAATATGGCATCTGAAAAACCTAGTATGATAGAAAATAAAATTCAAGTGGGAAAATCTTAATACGAAAGAAAATATATTATTCATCCTAATGAAGTTATATTTTTATTAACAAAATTTTAGTTTTAATACTTTCTATTTTATTTATTCAAAATACTTTACATTTTATTTATTTCATTAAGTATTAATCTTTGATTTTGTTAAAATAATTTTTTTTTTATCATTTATCAAATGTTTAACAAGTTTTTTTAAAATTAATATTTAAAAATTTAAGTCATTCAGAATTTAGATATAACGTCCAATAACTAGTTCAATGTTGATGTTTCCTTTAAAAATTAGTTTTCTTTGTATTAATTTAAATTGAGTGTTTATACTACCTTTATAAATTTCAGTGCATATGTTTGGGATTAGCACTATTCGTATTTAAAGTTACAAGAATCTCGGTGTTGATGATAATTCGGATTTCAGAGAGGTACCATTGATGCACAATTGTAATGTACTCTTAACACTGTAAATATAGATTAAGAGCAGCTGTCATTTCTTCTAACTTACGTTCTAAGTGTTCTAATTCTAAAATTAAAAAATTTTGTAAAGGTTTTATATCAAATGCTATTAAAGAAATTATGAGTGTATTGAAATTTTCAAATATCTCTTAACTTAATTTTCGATTTATTTAAAAAATATTTTTTCCCCCCTCAAAATGCAATGATTTGAAATTTTTCTTATTCTTCCAAATAATTATGAAGTACATTGAATTTTTTTGGTAATTTTAAATTAATTAAAATTTATGGTGATAATTTAAACTCTAAAATCTATTATTCTCGTGAATTTTATTTTTTCAAAGCTACGACTTTCTTATATGCCCCGCGTTTTCACTCATTATTGAATAATATCGCTGTTTTCTTTTCTTCGTTTTAAACGTTAAAATCTGTGCTAATAATTTTAGTTCTGAAATGTATATTTCTGGTGTCTTTTGCATAGTTGACGAAATCCCTTTTACGTAAAAGTGACATCGACTGTTCCTTTTCTTATGTCTAGCTTAGTTCCCATCACAAATAGAAATATGTATATCTTCAAAAATTGCAACTGGGTTTTGGGATTTTACTCTGCACCCTGCATAAACACTCGCACTTAAATGCGATACTAAAAATCGGAAGAAAAAAAAATCGCTTAGAATTTTAAGTTATGAGATACCTGGTATTGGAATCCCTGGTGATCGTTTTCTGGTCTTTTTTGCCATGTCTACTGTCTGCTGTTAAACTTTATGTAACCAAAACTTTCTCTATTTTCATTGGCCACCGTGAAATATAAGAAAATACAACATTGACCTTTCCAACAGTGACGCTTGTTTTCAAATTTGAAGAAAAATATGTATTGTTGGGGTGTTCCCTGGGGCCTTCTTGCAGATCTCTTAAAAATGTGGCCCTATGACTTTATTCAGAACCTTTACTACTATTTGAGAGAATATGTTTTTATGCTTTGCATATGACTAGTAGAAAGCTCCAACAGCAATTTTCCTTAATCCTCTTCCTGCCTGCGTCACATATATGTGGTAGCTGAATTTTATTTATTTATTTTTGCATACTTTTGTTTATAAATAATGTTTATTATCAGTTTATGATAAATATTTGTTACACATAGATGGTTTTTTTGTTATAAAACAATAAAATTCATATTTCATTTTCGGATATACTATATATTTTTTAAACCTCATTCTTCCCAAAACTTTTTCGCGCACTCTCTAATAAAGGTGTTACCGCAGAGAACGCCTAACAGGGCATTGGCCTTCTGTAGTTGTAAAATATTTACTTTTGGCGTGAATTTGCCATTATTGCTGAATCTATCGTGCCACTCCTGGCGAGTGTTTTGGCGGTTCATCTCTGGCATGCGGTTAATAGTATCCGAAAATAGAGTTTGTATTTTAGACGCATTTTTGTCAACCGATGGAAATAAAAATTTGACACAAAACTACATTTGTAGCCTCAAAAAACCATTGCGTTTTTCAGTTATCACATTTGCATGTTTCTAAAAGTACAGACCGGCAGACGGTCAATCCCTTGTTAGATTTGGTTCAAAATTTGAAAAGTGGCTGCACTATATATTGTTACAAACCTGCAATTCGGCTTCTTAGCATAGTTTGTTCCACTATCAGAAAGACTGTTTTAAAGTCATCATTATTCAACGGAGTCCGTGTGTCACGTCGGAGGTCCCAGAGCTTGGCGATCATTTGGCGACTTTGGCGCCAAAACAGATTATACCCGAAACTTCGAGAATTTTCCCGATCCGTCCAGTAGGAACCGAGATACGCCTCGAACGTTCCTGATTGGTTGAGAGGCTTCTAGTCCCGCCTCCTGAGACCTATAAAAGGGTCCGCAGCTGCCAGAGTGGTGTGGTCGGAGTAGCAACCGAAGTTGAAGACAGAGAGGACGGAGTCGTCGAGGTAGTAGTCGAGAGTCGTAGTCGGAAACGACGGTGAGCAGCGACGGAGTCGAGCTAGTGCTGAACTAGGCTGTGAGCTTCTGTCTGCAGTAGATTCTTGTTGTATGCTGTACGTCTCGGCTGAAGATAATCATCTTCTGTGCTCTATATAGTTGTCGTTTTTGTGCTGCCCTGTGTGTCTTCGTGTAAATAAACGTCGTTGTTTTTATTCTACTTCTGTCTGCTGATTGAGCGTTCTCCACACCATATAACTTCCACTATCCAAACGAACCCCGGTAAAAATTTCGTAACAACATGTTAAATCTGTGTGCCGAATTGTATCTATCTAGCTCTCTTCGTTTTGTAATTATCGTGTTAACTTAAATTTGAACAACCGGACAGACGGATTTCCTCTGAATAGATTTTTACTCAAAATTTGATAGTAATCCATAAATTTGATCTGTAAAGACCGTCTACCAAATTTCAACCGTCTAACTCAAAACGTTTTTGAATTTTCTTTGTCATAGGTGGACATTTTTCCAAAAGTTCGTTTCTCGAACTCAGGAATGTCTTAAACGTGGAAATTCATCAAAAGCTCGCGTTCGAGTTGTTTGGTGATTATTATACTTTTTCTATGCTACGTATACGAGAAAGTAAAAAAGTATACTGTTGATATACTGCTCAAAAGATCCAAATCAAATGAGCCAGTCAATGTCTTCTTACTGTTTTAATATGTCGTCTTTATAACTGAAAAGATTATACATCATCAAAATATCGCTTTGAAAAGGTTTTTGTCTTGTTTTTCCTTTCCAATTTATTTCATTTCTTTTCCGTCGTCATATTTAATTAATAAAATGTCTGGGCTGTAGTAGCGGATTTTTACTCAAGGCAACGGTAGCAAATGGGTTTCATACAAAAATAGAGGGGTTTTCTTATAATCTATTCAAAGAGCATGGAAAATCTATATTATTCCTTTTAGACAGGGACTTTTATTTACATGAATAAATTTCTTATTATTGTTTTTTTTTAATAAATCAGCGGTTCTCAGTTTTTAGTGTGTGAAGTTAATCGTTTCGTATAGATTTAATTGTCCATTCTGGTTGAGTTTTTTTTTTTTTCTTGAATTTCACAATTTTTTCCAATTAATTTTAGAATTCTAAATAATCAATATCAAAATATATTTTGAATCTGCTTCCTGTTTCCGAAAATACGAGATACATTTCGAAATAATTTTTCGCTGGAATGCAATATACGGCATTATTAGTTAAGTAGAACAAATTAGGTTTATTGATACTATAAATAAACAAAAAAAATTTTTTTTAATGAAGTAAGATGGTGCTTTATTTAAGGATTCTTGAGAAATATTCATTTCTCTGGTAACCGTTATACTGTTAATCGTTTTATTTATTAAAAAAAGCTTTAAAAAATTTCAATTACTTCCTTTAGTTCAATATTCTTTCTTTACAATGCAACACTACTTTCATTGAAATTACTCATTTTTGAAATACACCGATTATTATAATTATTTTAAATTTTTTGCTTCCTAAAATTTTTTGATTAAATTTAATAAAAAATGCTTGTGTTCAATTATTCTATTCTTTTTGATCATTTTATGGTCACTGGAAGATAAAAATAAAGCTGATTGATCATTAATTATTTTTATTTTATTCATTAATCTTTGATCTCTTTTTTTAAACGAATGAACATATTTCTTATTGCATTTAACGTATTTTCACACAGACGGTGTATTATTTATTTGTAAATATATTATTGAAAGACATTTAATGGATGTATATTTTCTTATTTCATTTCAATAATATTTTCCATTTTTTTTTTTTTTTTTTTTCTCGTTTCTTCGCGTTTTATGATTTCGAGTTTATCTATGGGACCAATTTCGTTACTTATGACTAAGATAGTAAATAAAATAAGCTTTATAAATATTTACTTATGTATTTAAAATAATTGTATTAAAGAATCCCCCAGCTTCAATCCGTGGTCAAGTTTCACCAATTTTTATTTTATATGAGAGCTTACCCACAATCTTTATTCTCCATTTTTGAACAGAATCTCGAAAATAATATTTACATATTACATTATTGCACATTCTTACTGAAGAAACAGAGTCGCTCACTTACAACCGGTAAACCATTTTCAGCAATTTTTAATTCTTTTGAAGGATGATGGAGCCCCTAAATGCGCCATCAATAATAAATTGCCCTCCACCACCCTCTGTCTTTGAGACATAATGCAAAATGAAACTTAGACAGTCACTCCAGAATCAATAATGGGCTGATTTCGTTAAATTTATTTGCCAAATAATTCGGTCATTTGGCAAGCATAACTAATGATTCAGAATGTTCTATTTATATTGTGTAAGTATAATTTATCTTATTATGATGAGATGAAACAGATCAAAACATTGACCTGAACTATATTAAAAATTATTAATAAGGTGAGCGAAAAAATGGTCATCGAAGGTGGCTAGATATAATAAAAAATAATGAATAAATTTCCTGCGTAATATTTTTTGTTTTTGTTTTATGACAGTGATATTCCAATAAAGCATTTTCCAATCTTATATATATTTACTACGATTAATTAAAAAGTTATTTTATCGGAATACAAATCAGTGTTTTGGCGCCACCAGAAAGGCAAACCGGACACCTATCTGGCGACCATCGAAGCCATCTATTATTTTCTGAGAGAACTGGACAACCTCATGAACCCTGGTGTACATTACTCGGGAAAATACGACAACTTGTTGTTTCTCTTCAAATATTTTTACATGAAATTAAGATGTATTTATGACATTTCCAGCGCAGAAAAATAGCCATTATTTATTTCTCATTAAAGCATTATATTTTGATGCATGGATGTTTTCTTTGACTTAACCACTTTTCAACTTAAGCGAAATAACTTTTATTTGACGACATAAGTTTTGCTAAACAAGCTACGTTTTTTTTTTTTTTTTTTTTTCGTCAGGGTTAAGTATTTCCTTACAAATATTTGTGTCGTTCTATGAAGGAAAGAAACTTTGACACTTTGATGTAGAGTGGAATTCTTGAAGAGTGAGATGCTAGTTTAGGGTACATTTCAAAATCCTACTAATATATTGGGTTGTACGAAAAGTAATTTCGATTTTTTTAAATTTTTTTTTGTGGAAATGAAATAGAGTTTTCGTATAATAAACAAATACTTTATTAAATTATATATTGGTCTTTCTGGTCCAACACCTTTTGCCATCTTTCTGGTAGTAGCATCATTCCACGCACATAAAATGTTTGGTCTTTGCTGCCAAAAAACGGATCGAGGTGGTTTTTGACCTCCTCATTTGAGGTGAAGGTTTTACCGTCTAAAAAATTTAGGGAACCAGTTCTGGCACTGGCGTACTGTCAACACACCTTCTCCATACACATGGGTCCATTTCTTTCTGGCTTGAACAGCATTTTTACCCTTTCTGTAGTAAAACAGTAAGATGTGTCGAAAATGCTGCTTATCGCTCTCCGTATTTAAAAGGGCACCAACCAAAAACGACTGCGTAGAATAAATTGGAATTTTTCACACACAAGCCTTGCTATACGAGTTCTCAAAGCATATAAAAATGATACGGCTTAAATGTGAAACTGGGGGCAAAAAAATACGATTAAATCCTCTATCGGGAAAAAACGAAATTACTTTCCGAACAACCCAATATTATATATATATATATATGTAAGCATTATTTTATGTGAAGCAGAATGCAGTTTGAAGACATTGAAGATACATTTTACATTTTTAAATTCTTTTTAATCCATCGGGAAGGCATAATTATTTTCAAGCAGAGACGCAGACATGGCATGTCCGCCACAGCGCAACACACAAGCAGAAGTCGGAAAGAAGAGCGAAATAAATTATCCCTCGTCTTATATAACCTGAGATTTTGATAGAGAAAATATTTCTTCATAGTGCTAATATATTAAGATTCTGATAGGGATTTCTGACGCATGTCAATCACATGTAAAGGAAACACAGGAATCTTTTTTAAAAAAATGTGCTTACTGGACAGTTATCTACCTCTTCGCACTGGGCGTGTGAAAGTGTAGGCGTTTAGCCGATTCAGCAATTTTATAAAGCTTCTCTTGAATTAATTAAGTAGAGAAAGTGGAATTGGATCAAGAAATAAAAGAATATTTTGGAATGAAGCTACTATGGGCTAAATTAAGATAAAATCTTGGAAATTGATTAAATTGAAATTAAGAGTTTAAAATATCATTACACACACACACACACACATATATATATATATATATATGAGCATGTAGTGATCGTAGCGCCATCTTGCATTCATGTTATTCTAAAGCGCTACCTATCTACTTTCCCTAATACAATCTATGTTAATACTTCGCCCGGGGAATCCCCGTTCTATGTGTACCTGCGCTAAGCAGTGATGTTCCGATAGTTGTTAGTGAAATAAAGAGTTTATTTTTCTAATAGCGATGAAGTGCTTTATACAACACTCTACATGAACACCACCACAAGCATAATTTTTGAAGCAGAAGGCAGTTTCGAAAACAGTGAAGGGGCTGAATTTTTAAGTTCGCTTTATTGTATCCCAGAAGGCACGAATTATGAGCAAGCAGAAGCGAAGGGCACAACACAATACAGAACGACACAAAACGAAATGAGGAAAAGCTAAGGAAAATTTCATCCCTGTGAATATATACTGGGAGATTTTAATAGGGATTTCTAACACGTGTCAATCACAAGTAAGGGAAACAGGGATCTGTTTATATCAGTCATACCTGTTTATATCGGTCATCTGTTTATATATATACCTTGTCATCTGTTTATAAGTGGAATCTACATATATATGCATATTATTAATATTTTATCCCTTCACTCGGAGTATGGGAACGTGTCGATTTTTAGCCGCTTCAGCAATTTTAGGACTCATGTTGAATTAATTAAATAGAAAAAGTGGAATGCGATCAGGAAATAAGAGATTTCAGAATGAAGTTAATATGAGCTAAATTAAGCTAAAAATTAGGAAATTAATTAAATTTTAAAATATTATATCATTTCGATTTTCTTTGAATAACTTTTATGGTTTCATATCATCATATCAATCGAAAAAAAATGCAAAAAGGTGTGCAATATAATCAAGATATATAATAATACTATGCTATAACACCTGCAGTACTAATACCACTTACTAAAATCAAAGGGAGAACTAGTAATTTCACTGATAATATTAACTGCTGCTGATTATTAGGAGCTGAAAAATTTCAGTAAAAGACAAGCGAGCAACCTACTACTAAACATATATATATTTGTATATAGCATGTACATATATTTATTTGTATATATATTTCAAAATCAATGTGTTTTAAATTTGTCTGTGTGTAACGCAATCCAACAATCTCCACTACAATGCTATATGTCTGATGCTGTAAATAAGGCTGTATATTTGATATGAAGATGAACTTCCGGATTAAACACGTGATTTGTTCCTCATCTCGATAGTGTGGATGGAGCACTGCCAGTGGTCTTGGGGCGGAGATAAGTTAATCAAGCTAATGAAGCACGAATTCGTAATGTAGCCTCCAGAAGCGGGGGATTCGGCGCTTCTGTTGCATCAAGCGCGTTCATTTTATCAGTCATTCAAAATCTTTGTATTGAAAAGGCTCGTTCGAAAGAGAACAGCAGATGAAATATGATAGTAAGTCATTTTGACGATGAAGAAATTATGAATCCATCATTTCATTGTTAGAAATGAAATATAAAATAATTTGTCTCGGAAAAAATGTAATACTTAAAAATGCCAACTAAGATTAAAAATAATGCCTAATATCATTTTGACTATCTCGAACAATATTAAGCTTTTGACTACACATTTATTTAAAAAAGACTTATTAACAAACTGGTGAATGAATGGTGGTGAAATACTTTTTCATTTACAGCAAAATTCAGTAGTAAATTAAAGAAAAAAAAATACATATTTACAAATTCCCTATTTACTTGAATTTCAAAATTATTTTTAAATATTGGAGCATTTCATACAGGGCTCTTCCCTATTACTTGCGTGCAAAGAAAATTACAATTGCTGCATTGCAGTTTGACGCAGAAAATCATAAGTTTTGGTCAAATTTCATTACAATTTATTTCGAATTCTACTGTTTCTCAAAAAAAAAATCATTTCTAAAAAGTGCCTTATTATTTTCAATTTTATAAGACAGTATATCTAATAATAATAATAAAAAAATTATAAAAAGGCCTATTATACAAAATTTTTTCTCAGAACATTGCCGGTCACCTCAAAATAATATCAAAGAGTGTTCAAAGAGGTCGCTAGCATGAAAATCTTTTTGCGATTTCCAATCATTAGTGGCATTGATTGTCACTTACTAATTTCAATTAACTCCAATTAATATTTCTATTTATCGAGTGTTGTTAAATAAAAAATATATTCTGAATTAAACACGACTAATTTTTATTAAATTTATCATTAATAAAAAATTAAATTTCGTTTGACAGCAAGAAAATAGCATTAACTTCGGGTATATGATTCCACCCATTTTTTTTAATAGATAGCACTAATGTTTGCCTCCTTGATTGCAAATAAATCAGAAAAGCTGTATTTGGAAGTTTTGACATTCAGCCCTTAAAAATTAATGTGTGACCTCCGGTTAAAATTAAAAAAAAAAATTAAGTTAAAAGAAAACATTCCGAGGAAAAGAAACAGCATTCGCTGGAAGCTGTTTGCATTATTTCGCAAAGGAAATTACAACAGAAACACATCGACTGTTTGGTATTTATAAAGAACATACCCATTGAATACAACTTGCAAAGAGCAGTTTCAAAGATTTTATAAGTGATGCTTGCAATATGCATTACAAACAATAAGGTAAACCACCCGAAAAATCTTAGTTGCAGGTTTGGAAGCATCACTTGATGAATCCGTCAACGGTGAACGACACAAGAGTTGATTAGTTTGAACGAAGCATTAAAGGAAAAACTTTCAAAATATGGCGAAAGACATGAAAAGGTTGATTTCCAACAAGACATACTCGTTTGTATGTTACCAGATAAATGAAAGAAATTTCATTTCCCTGATGTTTATTATCCCAACCGCTGTATTCACCAGATGTTGCGCCTTCAGATTACTATTTGTACCGCTCCATGCCGAGTTCCTTTTCTGGAGAGAGGTTCAGTTCCCAGTGAGATATCCAAAATTGATTTGATAATTGAATTGAATCTAAACAAAAATCAAAACTTTTTTTTCTTTTCAAGACTCATTTATTTCTCCTAAAGATGGACAAATGCTGTAATTTCTAAAGGGAAATATTTTGAATAAATCCATCTCTTTTTTTAATTTAAATTAAATTTAAATTCTTTTTTTAATTTAAAAAAGAATAGAATCATAAAGAAGAATTGAATCATATTTATACTCCTAATAACTTTAAAATGCTTGGTTATGAAGAAAAAAGAAGTAGAATTCTGGTTATTTTTTTTTTAAAAAAAGTAGAATCTCTTTTTTATTGAATACATAAAGGAACAAAGATGCTTCAACTGTTTTCGGTGTGGAGTGTATTGGCTGACTTCTTGAATCGGAACAACTCTTCAACTCTTTCTTTTTATTACTGGAAACACTTCAAAAGAAATAGGATCTCTTAACAAAATGATGAACAACTTCTATTCATGAAAGTTCTTGAAGTACAGAATTGTTACATTGATGATCGATAAGCTCTTTGATTTCTCATTACTTGAAGTATAATTTTACGTTGCTTAAGGTACATTCTGATGACATTTCATTCGTGGTTCTTAGTAGCTCTATTGAATGAGCAGAATTTTATGGAACTTAATGGCATTCTTTTTCTGAATAGATTTTTAAAAAAAAAAGTTTCTAAAGTTTTTTTAAAGCATCAAAGCGTCTATAAAATTATCAGAATGGATTTAAAAGAGACGGATCCACATTAGTGCAAATTAAAAGTGGCTAACGTATAAGTAGATGCTTTCCGTTTTGGAAAATTTTCTTCACATTCATTTCAAATTAATGAGGCTTTATGACAAATATTTAAGTAGTGGGAACGATTTTGTTTTAAAAATATTTGTCTTTAAGATTTAACCCATATTTTCAAGTACAATCTGCTTTGTGAATTTTTTCTCATCGTATTACGCTTAGATGTTTAAAAAAAATGTTTAAATTACTGCTTGTATGAGAGGCTTTTTCTAGAATTTTCTATTCATTTTTATGCAAAGAAAGCGATTATTGATCTTAAAAATTAAACTTTCTTCAGTGAATGAGTAGGTTTTTGGAATTATTTTAATTTTGACTCTGCTTTAATCAATAAACACACAGATGGAATCAAATTTTTAATTGTGCCACATCTGAAAATTCTAGCAAATTCCGTAAATAGATCCATGTTGTTTACTTTTGATACAAAGATGACAAAAACGTAACTTATTAGAATTCTCCCACTTTAGATAGGCAGGAGTGTTTCCATAACAATTAGTTTATTTATCCAATTTTGCTCTGCCGCGGCGTTTGAACAGCTGGACTCGTGCCTTTCAACTCACTTTTGTTGCGTCTGTATGCTGGAAATTCCTGCGTCATCCGACATCTGCTTTTCGTTCTCATAAATTATTTAGAGAATTGCGGTGTTCAAATGATGATAAGGAATACTGTCATTCCTTTTTGCTTATTAAATGTTTTTTTAAGTCTTTCTTTCTAGTGAATCATCACTTGGGAAGCGGAATCGTTTCAATGCCATAAAGTAATAAGCGAGCATATTTCTTTGAAACGTGTGCGCGGGATTATCAAGTGGAATGGAAAAAAAATGTCTATAGAAAAATGCTTTTTTCGGTCGAATTAAACTTAC
Organism: Argiope aurantia; assembly: GCA_026543865.1. Classification (NCBI taxonomy): domain Eukaryota; kingdom Metazoa; phylum Arthropoda; class Arachnida; order Araneae; family Araneidae; genus Argiope; species Argiope aurantia. The sequence goes on along the minus strand of JAPMOR010079607.1, from coordinate 183,036 downwards.
AGTAGTTACAAAACTAGGAAAGAGATGTTCGTTGTGTAGAAATTACCACATATTTGCTTTCTTTTGTCTTCACGTGGTATGAGTTACGTTGGAAAAAATTAGCTGGATCGGCACACACAGTGAGAATTTCATATTCAGTAGCCGCTTTTTATATTCAGATTTTGTGGATTACAAATATTAATGTACGAATAAATTTACAAATAGTGTAAACGATTTTGCTACAATAAGTATTTTTTTTTTAAGTTACCAACTTGTATACTGTTGTAAATGTTATTTAAAAGTCCTTGTATATTGTTTTTTAATTGCAAATATGATTTCCATCTTTAAACGTCATCTCAGGTTTCTTAGAAATTAATACTTTGACGTCCGCATGTCTCTTAAAAATTTCTTCGCTTGGCGCCGGCAACACTTATTAAGATTGCTTCTCTTGTTGCCTGCAGTTTTTGAAATTATAGAGAGATTATAAATTGTTAAGTTTTATTAGCGATACTTTACATACGACACCACTGCGGTATCGCTGACCGTTGAGTAATACTTTACATACGACACCACTGCGGTATCGCCGACCGTTGAGTAATACTTTATGTACGACACCACTGCGGTGTC
>JAPMOR010079607.1:159830-182420 GCA_026543865.1 Argiope aurantia | reverse complement strand
GTGTCGCCGACCGTTGAGTAATACTTTATGTACGACACCACTGCGGTATCGCCGACCGTTGAGTAATACTTTATGGACAACACAACTGCGGTGTCGCCGGACGGCATAGTGTTAAGAAACTGTAGCGTAAAGAGTTTTAAAATGCTTCCACTTAACCTTTTTTCGTCCCTAATGGGCATATGAAGTCTTGGAGATCAGACTTCATTCCCTACTAGGTAATTAAATCCGATTTTTACTCAGATTATCGTAGATAGAACTTTTTTTACATGGAATTTAAAATTTTAATCATGTAAAAGTCGGCTAGAAAAGTTTAAAATGTAACATTGTGTTCTCAAACCTTTTTAAAAGCCGCATTTTCATAACAATAGTACTGTAAATTATTCTATCTTATCGTCTATCCCCAAGGCTTTCACGAATGCTTTCAAAATGCTAAACCAGTTCTTATCTTTTGCATTTCAGATTAATGGCATTTCCCGTCTCAGAGCTATAAAAACTCTTGCCATTAATTAGATGTCTCTTTATACGATTTGATTTTAACGTACAGCTGTGCGCCCAACAAATAAAATGGTCACGCTCTTTAGTTATATTAAATTTTATCTTAAAATATTAATCTAATATTTTCGATTAATAAAAGTTATATGAAGATTACAATGAAAGATACTTTTAATGTTTTTTTTTGGAATGTCTACTATTAATTAAAATCTACTCCTAATTAGATATGTTTCGCACTAAATGATTCAAACCCAAAAATCAAACTCACGTGGGTCAAAGTTTACATTTCGTTAAGCCTTCGTTAACTTCGTTTCTTATATCGTTTTATGAATTGTTTTATAACTATTGTGGCAATCCCCTGTTGCATCTTTATATACCACATATTCCTATGAAAATTATTTAAAGCATGTAAGACTAGCCTGTAAATTATTTTTCTGAATCATCCTATGGATGCAAAATATTTTAAAATTAGCCCTCATCAGTAACATAAGGACTAAGGTATGTGACTCCATTTCGGGATTAGATTGTTTTGTGGGGGAAATGTTATAAAATACTGATATTTTTCCATTTTGGCTTAATACAAATTGAAAAAGGTCCAAAGGGAAAAAATCTATGACTTAAAAATTACAGTTTTTAAGATTTTTGAAAATTGCAAGAAATATGCTTTTTTTTTGTTTGGCTGAAAAGAAGTAAAGTAAAACACTTTCTAATTTAGAAGTTTTTCAAATGATTTGTTCCAAATTTATTTTCCAATTCTAAGAAATAAGGTATATTTTCTATCCAATATTTAAATATTGGGGTTCGACTTATAAATAATAAAGAATTTTCATTTTTTCCACTTTATGAAGCATATTTCCGTTGAATGGAGTTTATAAAAGCTTAATACAGCAAGAAAATCCTTCAATGATTTACTATATAAATAATGAATATTTATACTTATATTTGTATTTTATTTTTAATATATATTCTAACATAATTAGTATTATTGAAATGTTTAAAGGAAAACAAGCATTCTATCTATTAATTTCTTCATGAACTGAAAATTATTAGGGAGCATTTACGATATTTTTTTAACTGTAAACAATTCCTGTATAATCATTTGTAATAATCATATATCCAAGAGTTTGCAATTTAAAATTCCTATTGGGGATTTGCTTGAAAAATAAATTTTCAAAATACACTAGGATTCATTTATTATTATGTTTCTAAATATAAAATAATCATTATCATGGAATTCTAGCAACGCACTTGGTTTTAAATGAATTGAATATATGTGTAAGCATTATTTTATGTGAAGCAGAATGCAGTGAATTGAAGACAGTGAAGAGACTTGCTATTTCGTGATGTCGTTTTATTTCATTTTTAAGAAGCAGGGTACAAGCGATGGGCACACAGAGAGGCACAGAAAAGGAATGAGGAAAAAGCTCTTGGACATTTTATCCCTGGTCTTATATAACCTATGATTTTGATAGGGAAAACATTTTTTCATAGTGCTAATATATTACGATATTTCGATAGGGATTTTCGTTACACACGCAGAGAAGGCAGGGAAAACACGGGGAGATTTTAAAAAAGAATTTGCCTCATCAGCGGTATTTTGCCTCTTCACGCGGAGTGTGGGAAAGTTAGACTTTTAGCTGATTCAGCAATTTAACAAAGCTTCTCTTGAATTAATTAAGTAGAGACAGTGGAATTGGATCACGAAATAAGAGAATATTTCAGAATTTTAGAATAAAGTTACTATGGGCAAAATTAAAATGAAATCTTGAAAATTAATTAAATTGAAATTAGAGTTAAAATGTCATTATATATATATATATATATATATATATATATATATATATATGCGAACTTTTACTAAGTCTGATTCCGAGATCAAAAATAAAGACTATGCTTCTAATTGCAATTTTGGAAGTAATTATTTCATTCGAGTTTAAAAAAGAAAGACGGAAAATTGACATGCCAAGAAACTGACATTAAAATATTCATTTCTAAAAATAAATTTCATTATTTAAAAATCGCTTGCTTTCAAATATAAACCTTATTTCTTAATTCAATAATAATAATAATAATAAATATTGAAATATTCATTTTCCAAAAGATTTTTTCTATGTTTCTAAATACAAAATAATCACTGCTGTAGAATTTTCTATTCTTTTGTCAATGATATAAATTAAAAAAATTGAGAAAGAATTTTAAAATATTAATTTTTAAATTTGGAAAAAATAGTGATATCAAGAATGGAATTTTCTATTTATAAAATATCAAGATTCAGGGAAAATAAAATTTTTTGTAAAAAAAAATGTTACTGAATGTTAGCGATAATTACTTGAAAGTTCGTGGCATTTCAAAATACCACGAACTTGCGTAAGGATTGTTAACTTTCAATAATATCTCTTTCTCTACAATAGAGTACAAATCTTTTAAAACATGTGTAGATACTTTAGGATATTTCGAATAAAAAATTAATTTTTAATGTACCACTATAAATTGTTATTTTTTATTTATTTGAGGGCTTGTTTTGCTTTGAATTTTCAAGTGAAATCTATCAATGGAATATCAAGTGAAAAAAAAGGTCATTATAAAAATTTCTGTAGTTGGAACGTTCCTACAATAGCAGTACATAGTTACCAAATTCGAGTTTAAACAAATCATGACTTTTGTTGTTTAAGCCCTATTAGCGAATTTTGAAAGAAAAATGAAAGAATTCGAAAGCTGAATTTCTCATCATGAAAGCTATTTTTAATTTAAAATAACAAGTTCCACCATTATTTTCTCATTCACATATAACGTATCGAATATATATTTCCTAAAAGATATTTTTAGTAACTTCAACCATTTTTCTTTTTTAAGAAAACAAACTTAAATATGTCGAGATATTTTACAACTTAAATTAATATATGTATTGCTTTAACAAAAACGCTTTGGTCTCTTACTTTCTGACAGTATATTATCATCAATTTGACAGCTAATTTTTTCATAATTAATACAAAAATCAGCAAAAATTTTGATTATAAAGTAATACTGCTAAGTGTTAATTCAGAATAAGAAAATTCATTCAAATTTTTCAGTATTTGTTCAATTTTTGATTTCATGATTCGGAAGGAAGTAATTGTTAAAATTTAAAATCAGATTGTTAAATAAATATTTTTGTAATTGAATGGGCTGTATTAGATTTTTTTTAAAAAAATGTAAAACTATTTTATTAATGAACTCGAACATTCTACTCCAAAACCTCTTTTGGGACTCCACGTTTACTAAAAAGAGACCCTGTGGTTTATTAAAGTCATGTTCTGAATCCATATTGGCTGAAAGTTTGCTGATTAAAATAATGATTTGTTTTTATCTTAGATACCTCCTGCATTTTCTGTGCAGACAAATAGAATTGGGTTCAACATTTGAATTGAATATGGTTTTCGAGTAGTAATCTAAATATTTTATCCATCATTCTTAAATTAGTTTATCGACACATTTCTGTCCATCCTTTTTTACTCTATCGCATACGAACTATTGCAGGGGACTTGTTAATCTTTATATCACATTATAATAATCGCAATGGTTAAATATTTGAATTCGAGATTTTGACATATTGTCAGTCTCAAGATATTCCCGAGACGGGAATATTTATATCTCTCTGCCTGGGAGCACAATTCAAAAATACTTTAAGCTAGAAGAATGAAATTTGCTGGTCTGTCTTTGCCAAAAATTCGTATATTTTTATCAAATTTTGAACGGAATCTATTTAGAGGAAGTTTGTCAGTCTGAGTGCAAGTGAACATGGAAACAACAAAACGTAAAGAACTACAGAGACACCATTTTTACACAGTTTTACCAAGTGTATATTTGTATCAAATTTCGAAACAAGTTCGATGATAGTTTGCCTTTTGTCAATCTATATAAACGCGTGCATAAATCTCAAAAACACGAGATAAATAAATGAAATTTGGTACATGATCTATAATGTAGAGCTATGTCAAATTTTAGTTTTAATCGTTAAACAACATACGATGGCACGATCAGATCTTTATTAAATGCAAAATTATTTTTCTCTGCTTTTAATTAATCTTCTATTATTCGAGAATATTTGTTAGAAGTGAGATAAGTTACAGTTTCGTCGCTTGTTGGCCATACATTCTCCTACCTTTAATACGCATATCAAACGGACGCATCCCGTTTCATTTAAGAAATATTTCTTTTTTGTAGAATTACAATTTAAATTTTATATATTTCAACATGTGGCACGTATCGATTGAAATATTATAGTTTTACGGTAGGAATATTGAGCATATTTCTTAGATATTTGAATTAATCGGAAGTTCAAAGAACACTTTCCAAATCAGAAACAGGCTAAAAATGACTGGTAATAGACCTGCGCCACTAGGGGTACTTTTTTTTACCTCCTCAAGGCAGTTTCTCATTTTACTTTTCTCTTCTATTTATTAATTTATTACTTTTCTCTTCTATTTATTTATTAATTTCTTCTATTTATTAATTTATTGTATGTTTTAGTCGCTTCCCTATCATCCTGGATATAATCTATTTATTAGTTTCTGTGTCATCCAAATAGGAGCTTATTTTTCTTTAAGTTTTTACTGTCATATTAACTGCCTCTTTATTATTCGTAGTACTAACTCTTAAATATTTAATCTGCGCTATAAATTTATAAACAAAAATCCATAAACATATTCACATAAAATTCACGTATTGACTTGTAAACTATTTATAGAAGTCTTTTTTGGGTTATCATCATGTCTATGTATTTTCCAATATTTTTTAAACAAGTTCTTAATCACCCCATCATCAACTTTAAATAATCGCCCTTATCAATATTTTTAATTAGCTTTTTAGAGGATTGAGCGAGCCCCGAAATGTTAGAATAATACCATAATTGTATCCATTCTCTATAGGCTCCCAAAAGACCAGATAATGCTATAAAAACTCCGATTTAAACAAATCAATGTTGAAATATTCCATACAAAAATATACTAAAGTCAATTTAAACAAAATATAAAATATATCAAATAAACAATATATCAAAGGAAGTATCACTGATATCACTAAATCAAATAAGCCGTCAAAAGCTATTTGTTCACTCGATACATATACAATTTAAAAACATAAATAAAATATCTTAGGGGTAATTAAAATGAATAAATTACAAATTGTATCATAATTCAAAGTCTTATATTACGATGATATTCAAAGTTGAAAGAATAAATAAAGAAAAAAATATCGAAACATTCACAAAAGCATTAAAAAAAATCGTAATAAATTAAAGAACACAATACCTGTTTCCTCAATTTCTTCTGATATCCGTGAAAAAATTTCTTCACATCTTTATACTTAAATTCTTATGATTCCCATTCTCTATCTTGTGTTTACTTAAAATTTAAAAGTAAGCACATGAAAGTTTTCAGTTTAGGTGTTCCAAGTAACTGAATCCTTGTTGTTCCGCAAAAAGTCTAATGCTCCATTCACCGAAAATTGATAAATATTTTTTGAAGGCTTAGTATGGCTGTTTCCTGCAAATAGGTGGGCGTTTCGTGCAACAGAAAGTCTACAATACATGAATCATTGGATGAAATTATTCCAAACGTGGTAATATAATACCTGGAAAGAGCTATATTGATGTATTGTAACAGCGTTTATATAGTTGTATAAGAGAATTCACAAGTTCTTAACTTCACTTAAAATGTTGAATGCTTTGCCCCCATATTTGAGTAACAGAAAAAGTCCTCATTCAGTGTAGAATTTCATGCGAATAGAACACATCTTTATTTATTTTGCATCCCCTTCTTTTATGCTGTTTTTCACCGTGTAAATCGCCTGTGATTCACGCCTACTATCTAATTAGATATTATCTTCTCTACTATTATTAAGAGATAGTAAAGAAGTATGCATCTTGTTAAATAGGGATCCGAATCAGGGAAATAATACATGGCAACTAACGTGTTAAGGATCGTTAAGTTATACTGTTTCAATAAAATGTTGTCTCATATTTTGCTGGATACTCAACTTTAATTGACAGCTTGGAACTGACTTCAACATCCTTATTTTTATTCAATCAACTGATAATTTTTTTAAAAAAACTAGTAAAAGATATCTTCTTGATATATTTCACAATATTTTTATTTTTGCCCCGAAAGTTGAAGTTCCAAAAGCGCCAATTAGAGACGTAGAAAAATTATTTTTATTTTTGAATAAGAATCCGAATTCTTTAAAAAATAGCATTGGAAAAACAGCAATTTGTATTCTTTTTCATAAGATTTTATTAAGGTTAATTATAATATTTCATATTAAATATATATCTTATTTTTATTAGTTAATAGCAGTTACAACTGGTAATTTTAGAATATTTATGGTCAGTGTCTTTTAAAGTTTACATCTTGTGGGAAATACACAATAACTATCAGACGCCTGTATACTTTTGTCCAATTTCCTTTTCCAGAAAACAGAATTAAGGTTTATGGATATAAAAATGATAACAATTCCTTAAGTTTTTTTTAATACAAATTGCTGCATTATAAGTAAATACTTTTATCACAGCTTGTATTTATTATGACCTCTTTTTTGAAAATAGAAAAAATATTTTGCTAATTATATATTTTTTTAGAACAAATCCTTCATTTGTTTTTAAAAGTATCATTAAAAGTAAAAGCACTGATATCTCAAATAAGAATAACAATGGCTCATAGCGTTATCGGATTTGAAACATTTTAAGAATATTCAAGCATATAATTTAAAAAATGAATTTTTGAAATAAAATTAATTAACAAAATAATTATAAGAAATCAAATATAAACTGAGAGTCAGATATATATTTTAAAAAAATTCTAATTTTATTCTACTTTTACGCTTTAAATACTGCTTTGTTCTTTAGATATTGAAACAATTTAGGTCTTTATATCTCTCTCTTTTAGTTTCCAACAATAATCTGTTATTATTTTCTTATTCCAGTGCCATTGACATCGTTTCTCCATGAATTTTAGATTTTGTCTAAATCTATCACTGTATATTTCAACGATTAAGATCTTCAAAAAAAAAGTAACATGGTTGCGTAAAAAATATCTTTAAAACTCATGTTCCAAATAAATTCTTTTAAGCTTTGTAATACTTTTACAGTATGATTGTATAGTTTATATCCTTGTAATATTTTTTAAAAATTCTAGTTGACTTCTTAGAAACTACTCAATATTTTAGTCTCGATCAATTTCACTTTTTTCTCGAATTATTTTTATCCTTCATTAACTTTCCTATATATAGTCATCGGTCATAACATTTTTGATTTGATATTCTGATCTTTAAAATATAAATGAAATATTAAGAGTTTTTAAAATTTTTATTCAAATATATATCAAATTTTTTCATCAAAAAGAATTTTATTTACAAAGAGGTAAGAGGATTTATTTTAGATCCACGAAATTCTGCTGAGAGACATTTTTTTTAAAATTCTGGATTCAAATTTCGATTTAAAAGCCTTTTTTTTTTTAAAAAATCTAATATTTGTTTTTAGGTCTACAATGTAGCTCAAGTAGGACATTTTTGTATAGCCTCTGTGCTGTCCCCTCATAACATGGATAAAATTTTGAAATTTCTATAAATTCGTCCTTTAAATTCTTGATATTTTACTTTAATTTAAAAAAAAAACTAAGATTTTTGTATGATTCTTTGAAATTGCTAAATGAGCTACAAGAATTGAAGAACTTCACTACTAGCTATTAAGATTTATTTTAATAGTTTATTAAAATTAATAAATGTTTTATATTGATAGATTTTGACCAATTAAGGAAGATAAATGTACTAAAAGTCCAGGAAAATCTAAAGCGAATACAAAAGATTCTTAGTCATTTTTATTTTGGTCTAAGAAAATATTTCTGTAGCAAGAAAATTTTTCTAGTCGAGATTCTATCCAATCACCGACAATTGTGTGATTAATAAGATGGTAAAGAAAATTGGTACTTATATATTAAATGCATGGAGCTCTAGAACAATAGTTACAAAATATCTATATAATTACAGAATTTGACATGAATCTAGCACGTGATCTTTGGCGATATTTTTTGATGATTATAACTGGCAAGCATTTTATACCCAAGTTCCAGCTAATCCAATATGTTTTTCGAACGCTTTTAACCCGACCGATTGAAACCAAAATTTGTTTCAAAAAAAATATAGCTGTAAATCACATACAAATTTCCTTTATTGAAGAAATTGCGTTTTTAATCTATCAGGTTGACATGCAGTACAGACTGACAAATGTGAAGACTTCTTCAGATTAATTAAAAATTTCATAAGGACTTATATTTTAGATGATAAATAAAATAATACAAAATTTTATCCATCTAGCTTTTGTAATTACGGTTTTCTCTTTTACTTGTACATGGACAGCCGGATTTCATCGAAATGAATTTCGTTCAAAATTTGACAGAAATCTGCAGATTTGGTAGTAACTCCATATACCAAATTTCAGCCATCTTTTTCCAAATTCAGTCAGAGTTTGAATTATCAGGTTCACATACAGACGTAATGCAAAAATTTTTTTTTGAACTCAGGAAAGTACGAAACATGGAGATACATCAAAATCTCGAGTTTGAATTTTCTGACGATTACAATTATTTCTGGATACTTAATATTCGCGAAAGTAGAAGATTTCCAGGAGTGTTTCCTCTGTGACCCTTTTTTGCACTTCTACACTATAAATTGCAACATAAGGTATCTAAGAGTAATATGGCAAGTGTTGCTAATGAATGAGGATTCAGATGAAACATAGTTATAAAGATGCGTGTATGTCTTTGAGGTCCTTGCTTTACTCAATAATATAACATGGATATGTTGATTTTACATTTTAATTTGCTTATTAGTAACTTCATTTTCTGATTTTTGTTGTTGTTATTGTTAGTTAGTAAACGCAGCCATATTATGAACTAAATAATTCCATGACGATCAACATATTCCTATGATAACATAACCAGTGTTTTCTTAATAAAGAAACTAAAAATATGCATGAGCAAAAAAAATATACGTGTTTACATAAAAATCGGAATTTTTATTTTGAGAAGCATAATAATATATTATTATCATATTTATGATCTGTAATACTTTTTCGCAGATAGCATCAAAGAAAGTATTATGAGAACTCTGATTGGGGACATCTTTTTGCTGACTTGTGCAATATTTCAAATCGATTTAAGAGTTTCTAGTTCTTGAATTATCCGATACCCATCTAATTCTCAGTATACTACCTAAAAGTATGCCATCTTTATGTCTGTTTATAAAATCTTTTAATTGTTTTCTCAATTGCTTTTATTACTTTCTTTACGATTATTTTAATGAAAACCATTAACACAATTTTTATCACAAAAAATTGCCGTGTATTTAGAAAAAGATCAACGAAATTTCTTTTGTCTTGGTTTTCCTCTATCTCTTTTCTAAGTAAACAAGAAAGGAAAAAAAATTGTACAGGTGACGTGCAATAGTTTATAAATGCCTGATTCTAGCCGTGTGTTACCATTTATCAATAAAAACATTAGAGGTTTTACAAAAAAAAATTCCATTTACTTCATACTTTTCTGAAGAATCTATACCGCTATATTCAAAACTATGTACAAGATGCCAGGCTTAGCATGAAGCCCGCGAATTAAAAATGAAGTAAAAGACACTGAGTTTGCTTGTAAATCCAAAGGATTTTGCTTCATTGGCAACGAAGGAAAACAAGTACACATTCCATCAATTGTTGTTTTACACTTGAAAACTACAATGAGGATATTCTTCCAAGCAAAAAAGTCCTTCGTCGAATTCTTGAAGCAAAAACCTACAGTTCTTATGCCTTTTCTTCTTCAGTAGATGAAGATTTTGAAGAAGATACATCCGAAGAAGTAGATGCTGCTGCTGTTTTTCCAGGCCGAGCAAACGATTTGTAAATCTTACCACCTTTAGAAGTTTTTTTAGACGATTTCTTCGGTGCTTCTGTTGTTGTTTCTTCTGGTGTCGTCTCTTCAGGTTCAGCTTCTTTTGGTTTTTCGGTGCCTTCTGTCACGGCAGAGGTTGATTTACTTTCAGCTGGAGGTTCAGTTGTCGATGCTGAGCTACTTTCTGTTCCTGAGCTAGGTGCTGAAGCTGATCCGCTTTCTGCTGTTGCCTCAGTTGTGGCATTACTCGTTTTTTCCAACTCAGGTTCAGGGATGGGAGCGACTGTAGGTGGAGGGAGTGTAGGCACAAATGGATTGGAACCTACAAAACATTAAAAAAAATATTTTGAGTTAAAAAAACTTAAGAAAATAAAAATTTCTGTTTTCGTTTTTGTCTTTTCCTGTTGCCAAATGAATTTTGACTGACAAACACTTTGACTATGCAGTTGTTTCATCCCTTCATCGTCTTTGGATATTTTTGAAAAATAGATTATAATGTGAAATTTTTAATCATTAATGATCATGAAGAAATCATTGATTTTATTGATGTTATGACATAAATCACTCCACATCAGTAACTTCACCAACAAGCTTCCTTTTTCTCAGTTGTCCTTTATTGTAATTAATAAATCAATTTTTTTTATAATATTTTATTGGATGGTGGATTGATGGTAATAATTATCCCATCTTAAATTCGAAAATATTTTAAAATAGCATCATTAAAGTATAAAATAATTTTAATTAAAAAAGTATACTTAAATTAAAGTGAAATTCAAATTTTGGCATCAACTTTAAATGCGCTCCTGCAATGGCCTTTGAACTCGGAATTTTAAACTTGATTACATTAAGATTGCAGCATGTGGAGGGCTAATATATATTATTATATATTTTATTATAAATTATTTTATTATATATTTAATTATATATTTTATTTATAAAATATAAAATAAATGTATTGCGCAAATCTTATTGTAAAAAAAATAGAATAATTTTATAAAAAAACCAAAACAGAATGCATAACATTTAATATACCATGTATAGTAATAAATTATATAATAAAATACCATCGAGATCTAACATTTTACTGGCACTCTATTCTCAAGAATTTTGAGAGTTATATTAGAACCTTTGTAATAAACTACATGGGTTCCGAACAGCAAAAGTTCGCAAAGAAATTATCATTTGAATCCTTCTTATTGAATGTGGCCTTCCTTTTGAAAGATGATATATTAATGTACAATTATATCTAATATTTTTTATAAATAAGTTGTAAACTCTTAAATTTTATTATATTGTTCTCATATACACTTCTAAGTTTTTAAAAATAATGAAATGAAAAAACGCATGAAATATGTCCTTTATTTGAATGTGTTCCTTCATTTAGTTAGTGAAAAATGTTCAAAATATTTTTTTCTATTTAAAAAGATTTTCGAACAAATAGAATTCATATGTATACAAAATTCGATAAAAATTCCTTACTTTCTTCTATCAATATGTTTCATGTTTTATTCATTCATTACAGGCATGATGTTTTATACTGAGTTCGCTCCGTCGATTCCGCTTACTCTTCCTCGACCACTCCGTCCACTCTTGACTACTGGCTTTTCCGCTCCGTCTTCGGACTACTCCGTCGTCTCCTTTGACAGCGGCGGCCGCTTCCTTTTATAGGTCTCAGGAGGTGGGGCTAGAAGCCTCTCAACCAATCAGGAACGTTCGAGGCGTATCTCGGTTCCTACTGGACAGATCGTGAAAATTCTCGAAGTTTCGGGTATTATCTATTTTGGCGCCAAAGTCGCCAAATGGTCGCCAAGTTTGTCGCCAAGCTCTGGGACCTCCGACGCACACCTGGACTCCGTCCCATTCAGATGACTGTAAAACTTTCTTTCCAATAATGGAACGAACTATGCTGGGAAGCCGAATTGCAGGTTTGTAACAATATTGCAGTCACATTAGATGTATTTAAATGTGGTGGATTTTTGAAACTTTCTCCTTATATTTTTCACCCAACACGAAGAGATATTTCCTAATCCTTTCACCTTCCCTAAATGCAATTGATGTATAAGGTGTCCCTGAATTCACGGGCCAAACTTTAAAGGTAAGTAAAATATATACAAAGAAGCATTTTTTGTATAGAAATATGCGGTCGGAAATAAAAAGTGTAGGTGGAACAAAATTGCAAATAATGCCGGGTTTACAATCGGCCAGTAGGCAGCGCATGCGCAGAAAGGGTCTGATTTATGTTTGCTACAACTTCATAAGATAGATTCAGACACTCCATGCGTGGTTATAAATTGCCTTTTTGGAGTCCCTGAATTTTTCTTTTTCACTGAGCATCGTATTAAATGGTGGATATGTATGCAAAGAAACATGGTAAAATAATAAAAAAGGTCAACATACCTAAATATTCAAAACTATAGAAAAAAGGGCAAATAAAATGAAAAAAAAACACACACAACCTCGCATCAGAAAGAACAAAGAGCAAAAAATGTTGGAATTAATCTATGATAAGTGATCCCTTTTTTCACGCCAAAAAATGCCGCCAAATTCTACAAACACATGCGCAGTAAGAAAAAAATACAATACAGCGACATTTTGTTGTCCCATCAAGACAATTATTTGTCATGGACCGAACAGCGTATTTCAGCCTTTATATGCATGCGCTGCTTACTGACGGTCTTATAACTGGCCGAGTGTAAACCCGGTATAAGTGCAAGTAAGTACAAACAAAGCGGAAAAATGCAATATCTACTAAGCTCCAATTGACTCTGATGAGGACCTCATTGAAAAATCTTCAATTACTGTCGCAACTGTTCTTGAAATACTAGACATCCTCGAAAGAGTACGCCAATCACTTGCTAAAAGCTATGAAGCCTGTATCGATGTCGGTGGAAATACATTTGTGCACTTGTAGTGAATGCCTATCATAAATCATATCTCAATATGAATCTGTAAACTACAGGCTCCGTCGAGGCTGTGGGTGACATAACTGGCGCGCTGCTCATCATCCGGGCATTGACACGCGCGTTACTTCTAAAACGCCATTCTCCCTTTTACTCTTCAGAACCCGCGCGCACTAGCCTCGGTGCAAGTCGTAGCCAAAATCAATTGTTTAATCTTTTAAGATTAAAAGTAGATAAAATTATTTTTCTAACATGTCTCAATAATTGGAGTCAACAAAAATTACATTCAACCCTAATTATGACACACTTATTGTAATATTATGTAAGTAAAGAGCTTTCATTTCATGTCTTTAGAATTTCAGTTTTTTTTTTCCCACCATAACTTTTCATTTCCGACCCCCACATTGCTATACAAAAAAAAAAATGTATCTTAAAGTTTGGCTCATGAATTCAGGGATACCCGGTATATAACAATGAAAAAACTGCACTTCATAGTGGCTATAAATGCATTTTTATACTTATTAGGTGCAATGCAGTAAATGAGCAACTTATTTAATCTAATCTTGAGCAATATCATTTATTGCAATGATTAATCAGTTATGAGTGAACAGCACAAACTTCTATTTTAACTAAGGATGCATTTCTGGAGAATGTTCGAATCAGTGATGGCAAATCCATTTTTAAACTTGCATAAGGGAATGTCGTTCTCTCTTTGGAACGAAAGTTCAATTTTAAAGGAATAGCATAAACGTTTTTTTTAAAATTAAGGATGTATCTCATAATCCATTATGGATTATGTTATTAAGTTTATTGTTATTATAATAATAAAGAATAACATGATAAAGGATTAACAGCCTACAAATCAAACTCACAATTAAATTATAACTTTCGTTCTGTCCGGAAATGAACATTGAACATTTATTCTAGAATATAAGAAATTTTTGAAACAAGTCTCGATGTTCTTTACTACATATTTTAAATTATTAAAAGTGAAGAATTGAACCTTACCAGGTGGGCACATTTCCAGAGGAATACAGGCGAAAAATTCGTTCAAGACATAGCCGTCAGGACAGAAGCAGGCTGGGTAGCATTGACCATCCTCTTTACAATTCGGATCTCCGTAGTTCCAACAGGTGGTATTGCATTTTCTAGGGCATTCTTGAAATTCTGTTTGTTCCAAGCATGTAACTAGTAATGAAAAGAATCAAAAGAGAATATAAATTATTTAGTTATTATTGAATATTATTCAAATTTTAGAAATATTAATGTATTTTTTTATATCAATGATTTCAAACGGATGGAAGTATCCTAAACTCAGTTGCCCAATATGCTTCCACTTGGCGGCTTTGGATAATTCTTGCTCGCCAATGTTATGGAAAAAAATGGTATTTGTAATTTAGAACTTTTCTTTTTAATCGATTAAATTCAAAATTTGATGCAGATTTTCAATGAGGGGATGAAGAGCATAATTTGTCTATTTTTCGCGCGTTTTTTTAAAATTATTTCTCTTAAAAACATATGATTAAACATTCAATACTTACACAGGTTTGGTCCGAAAAATTCAATGAAGAATTATAATTCTGATTATAAAATAGCATACAAATTTTAATACATCCTGTTTTTCCGCCCTCCTGATTTGGGGGCCGCGGTGGCCTGGTGGTAAGGTCTCGACTTCGGAACCGGAGGGTTTCAGGTTCGAGTCCCGATTCCACCAAAGAACCGTCGTGTAAGGGGGTCTGTTGCACGTTAAGTCCGTCCTGACCAAACGTCCTCCCGCTGATGTGGTGTGGTTTGGAGAGGGGGGTGCCAGCTCAGGTGTCGTCCTCGTCATCTGACCGCGGTTCAAAATTACGAGGTCCGTCCCAAAATAGCCCAAGTGTTGCTTCAAACGGGACGTTAATATAACTAAGCCTAAGCCGCCCTCCTGATTTATCGCATTCACTTTCACGCGATTAGGTACACAAATAGTTTTCACTTGATGTAATACAACTTTAGAAAGTTGATGATAAAATAAAATATCAAACTGACCAGGCTACATCACCACAGTTTTGTCCTCAATTGAAGTTAGAATTAGTAAATTGAATCGGGCCGCATTTCAACTACTTCCCCCCCCCCTCCCCCGATATAAAAGGAATGCAAGAAATTTGAGTCCGATACCGAAATTTTCTATGCAATTTTGAAATAATGTCAAATCATGGTCTGTTTTTTCCAAATGAAAAATGAACTGCTCAGTCAATGAATTTGTTTTGTTTGTAATCAAAAATTCAAGAAGAATGGAAGATACGAATATTAATCTTTAATTACTTATATACGAACTGAAGGGTGCATTAAATTATATAATTATTTATTTTGTAGGGAATATAAGAATTGGTTTAATGAAGTGTACAAAAATACCAATTTCAGGCTCTTTATAGTGAAACTTTGAGACAAACGTGGGTAAAAATCTAATAGAAATGACAGCTAAATACTGAAGTATACGTTTATATAAAAAGACAATCAAATTTTTTATATTTCCATCGCTAATACAATGTAGATTTTTTTTTATAGAGAAGATAGAATAAGAAAAACATATTGGGAAAGCGCAATCCAGCAGTTTGAACTAAGCTTTAATCCTTCATGCTAGAAAAATATCATTTTCTCTATAAAAAAAAAGGAGGCCGCTGTGGTCCGGTGGAAAGGTGTCGGCTTCCAAACCGGAGGGCTTCAGGTTCGAGACCCAATTCCACCGAAGAGCAATCGTGTAAACGGGTCTGGAGCATGTTAAATTTGTCGGTGGGCAAACGTCCTCTCGCTGGTGTAATGTGGAATCTTGGAGAAGATCTGCCAGCTCAGGTGTCACCCTCGTCATCTGACCATGGTTCAAAATTACGATGTGCGTCCCAAAATAGCCCTATTGTTACTTTAAAACAGAACGTTAATATAGCTAAATTATATTAACTAATTGTAAAAAAAATCAAGATTATATTAAATATAAAGAAAATTTGGTGCCTTTCCCACTTTTTTTCTTTCTCCTCACTTTAATATGTATTGACATTTATTTCAGATTATTATTCCATTATTATAACGTACACAATTCGTTTATATACTTTTAAATTAGTTTATACAATTATTGGGTATAATTTTCTGAAGTCTCAGAAAAATTTTCTAATGATACTATTCCACACGTTGCAACTCCTAAAAACATAAATATCTTTAAAATTGAAACACGCATGATGCGAAACTACTTACCGAAAGAGCACAGTTCTTCTTCGATACACCAACCATGGATATTTCTCTTGTATCCCTTCGCACAATAGCATTTCTCCTCTTCAATCGTTTCATTCCCTCGGAGTGCTTCAGATTCCGTTAGCATACAGTGGTCACTGACCGGACCACTCGTCGATAAGACGTCGTTTGATATGCAAGTGAGTCCTGAATAGAACCAAACATACGTTTAATAATTGATTTTCATGCTCTTCGAATTAGAATTCTTAATGCAGTGGATTGTGTTTATTCGACCTAAGGTTGTTTAGAGCTGTTACTTATTTAGTCAAAATCTTTAGGAATGGAAATTAAATCAGCAGACTAACATATAGTCCAAAGCGATTAAATAGTGAGTTATTTCTGTTTAAACGAGACAACAATAGATGCATTTCTACATAATTTCTGCTAAAATATTAAGTCGTCTTAAAATGATACCATTATATGTTCAGAAATTACATTTTCATAGGTTTAGGCATTGTATTTACTTAAATATTTATTAATTTTTCGTTGCCAGTGCAAGAGTTAAAATTGACTCCAAATCAGAATAGAAAACAGCTGTAAAATTGCATTGTAAAACTTTACTGTCGTTAAAACTATGGTTTTTTTTTTTGTAACATTTGATTTATTAATATTCGGAATGGTAGTCGCTTAACTAGATTAATTCTTCATTTGTTTTATGCATACCAAAACAAAAGGGTCAAAATATTATCTCCTTAAATATTACATCTAGATATCTGTTTCCGATTATTAAGTGAGTAATTATAAATAAATAAAGTGAGTCAAGGCATTCCTAACATAAACTCACTTGATTTCTTTTGAAGACTCATGACGTCACACAGATTTGAGACTCCTATTTGCTACGCAAAAAAGCCATTTTTTTTTTGGTTGTGAGAGCTCATAGACAATCTATGTCTCTCATAAATCTGCGCAATGTTGGTAATTTTTCAAAATTAAGAATGGAATGCAAAGAAAAGCAAATTGGCATCCACCTACTTTCTGGACATTCTTTTTCTGGGATGCATTTTCCTGTCTCTCTGTTCCTTCTGTATCCTTGCTTGCAATAGCATCGGGACGAGCACTCCATCGATCTGCAGGGAGCCATGTCGCACGCTTCGCAGTAGGGTCCACAGTGTCGGTATACTTCGTTTTCTGGGCATTCACCTGAAGAAAAAAAAAAGGAGCATTCTGAAATAAAAACTACAATATTTCAGTCTGTGAAACGGAACCTTTTAAGTAGGAGTTGGATGAAGAAATGAAAAATAAGTTAAACAGCCTTGTAATCGAAACCTAGATAAGAAAGAAATATTCATTAGATACTGAAATGCAACCCTGGAAAGTAACTTAATAAGTGTAAACAATTATTTCTAATCTTCAAAAAGTATTTTTATCGTTTTATTCTTAATTCAATCATATCCTATACTTATAATTATTGAATGATTATCTGGAGAAGATTAATCTTATTTTCATTATAAAATGAGACTCTTTTCCCTTTCCGTCATTTTTTTTATTACTAAAATAAGGATCTTTTACATTTTCGACGTTTTACTACTAATTGCATTTTTAGATTCTAGATGTCTTGGTAGATAATAGTTTTTTTAATTGTTTCGCTCTCTTTAACATACATTACTACTTGTAGATATTGCTAGTACTACTAGTACTAAATACTAATACCACTAGTACTAATTTCAGTAAGTTTTACAATTTATTTTATTACGGAATTAGGAATAAAAATCGAATCCACTTTTCTTTTAATTTGGGGTTTCCTTCAAAGCGATGACTATGTACCACTAAGCCTTTTTTTTATCGTATTTACAAAGGAATGTAGATTAGAAACCTTCCTTCACCATATATATCAGCATTTTTATAAATTCTCTGTGCATTTCTTCGGAACCTGAGATTTGAACCTTAAAGCAAACTTTTCATCCGAGGAAAAAGTCACATGGAACGAGATCAGGAGCATAAGCTGGATATGGAAGCATCGGAATGTGATATTCTGGCAGTTATTTTAATAGCAGGAGGGACTCGTGGGAATGTCGCACCACGATCTGGCTTTTCAAACATCCGGTCGATTTCATCTCATCGAATCTTGCAGATCTCTAATCCCTTGCCGTGCTTTGACGAACCTGAATTGTGATAAAAATGTTTGATGTGACATGAATATCATGAGCAACATTGGTCAAAAGAAGTAATCGTCACGACCTTTCGCCAAAAAATTCTTTGAATAATGATTCATTGAATTGGAATATATTCATTGAATAATGATTGAACCAAATGTGAGCATCATGAGTTAAAAATGGAATTTAATGCAAAACTTAAGCAACAGGTATGTTTTTTGCCATAACTTCACGAGAGATCATCTGAGAGACATGAAATTCAGAAATGAGATACAGCATTTTGTTCTGAAAGAATGACGAAAGCATAGATGGACAGAAATGAATACAATGCATACAGTATGGAATCAAACAAAAAAGGGCTTTAAAGGACCACCGAAACGGTCTCTTTCCGTGATGTTACTGGGATGAAACCATGTCCCGACCTCTCTCCAAATCAACTGGCGTTGGGAATCGCTTGTAACAGCACGGAAAGAGACCGTTTCGGTGGTCCTGGAGTTGTCGTCTGTGGAGGCATTATGATGAACGGGCGGACTGAGCTCCACGTTTTCGACAGAGGTTCTGTAACTGGAGATCGCTATTGTCAGGAGGTGATCCTTCCCCATGTGCGTCTGCTCCGAGGTCCCATTGGATCAGACTTCGTTTTTATGGATGCCAATGCACGGCCACACAGGACTCATACTGTTGAGGAGCTCCTGGAAAGTGAAGATATCACTCGAATAGATT
Source organism: Argiope aurantia (assembly GCA_026543865.1). Lineage (NCBI taxonomy): Eukaryota > Metazoa > Arthropoda > Arachnida > Araneae > Araneidae > Argiope > Argiope aurantia. The sequence goes on along the minus strand of JAPMOR010079607.1, from coordinate 163,040 downwards.
GGCCGGCTTGCTCCCCTGATTTAAATCCGATAGAACATGTGTGGGATGCTTTGGGGAGACGCCTTGCGGCACGATTACATCCTCCTGGGAACACCCGACAACTTAAACAGATGCTGATTGAGGAATGGGCACTCTTACCTCAAGAACTGTTGGACAATCTGGTGCTGAGTATGGGGAGACGGAGCGAAGCAACCATTGCAGTAAGGGGAGGGCATATCCCATACTAAGGAACATCTGCTTGCTGTTCTTCCTATTGGACAGACAATCATGTGTAACGATACTATGAGTTCAATAAAGCCTTTTTTTGTTTGATTCCATACTGTTTGCATTGTATTCATTTCTGCGCAACTATGCTTTCGTCATTCTTTCAGAACAAAATGCTGTATCTCATTTCTGAATTTCATGTCTCTCAGATGATTTCTCGTGAAGTTATGGCAAAAAACATACCTGTTGCTTAAGTTTTGCACACCAGTGTATTAACGTCCCCTTTTAAAGTAATATAGAATATTTAACCCCAACGGATTTAACGTGCATCAGACTTTCTTACGCAATAGTTCAATGGTGGAATCGGATCTCGAACCTGGAATTATCCCGCCCCGGTGCCGAAGACTCTCCACCAGATCACTGTGGCCTTAATCATAGAAGGGCCGATCTTCCATATACTTACATTAGTAATTATTGACAAAAAGATGTTTAGGTAAACCTAAAGAACGAGTTCACTGTCAATTACTAGCTTTTTTTATTACGAAAGCGTTCTTTACATCAGTATATTATATACAATATATATAAGAATTAAATTAGTTCTGACCTCCATAAGAATTATGTCATGTGAAGCCCATGCATTTCGGTTCGTACCTGAGCTGATGATAAGGGATTGTCGAAGTATATATTTTTAACGAATATGTGACTACTTTGGGAGAATTTCTTGTGAACAGTCACCTTGATGTCGAAGAAAGTTCCACAGTTACCAAAAAGCGATTATAGAATCGTTTACATTTCCACAAAATCAACATTCAAACAAATCGTTAAACAAAAACATCTAAATAAGAAATGCTGAATTATTCAAAATAATATAGCAAAAAATATATTATTTTAGCTAATTATATTACAGAAAAGTAAAAATATTCATATAATGCTAGAAACGAAACTTTTATAAAATCTTTGTATTTATTCTCTTTTTTACTAAATTTTTCAAAATATACATAATTAAAAAAAAATATCGATCTTTTACTGTTGGTCCGCCTGTACTTACTTTCTGTAGATTTTGCTTTCCTAACATTTGAGTTTAAATGATTGCTGTAATGTATAAACGAAATAAAATCGAATTTAAGACTTGCTGTTAAAAAGGAATCCGATTCTTAACTCTTCGTATTTTACGAATATTTGACATTTTAGCTTAGTAAGCCTCGTTTTCAATGTGTTATCCCTTGAGTAAATAATCCATAAAGTGCTACGACAAATATTTCACGTTATATCCTTTAGTCACACAATCACAGTTGCAGTTAGAATCCAGTTGAAAGTTTTTACATGAAAAAAAATCCTTTCCTTTGACCTCTGAACAGTCATTTGATGTAGAAATATTTTGTCTCATTTTATTTCGAATCCTTTTTAGCTCTTTAATCTCGAATTTATCGATTAGGAGAAAAATGTTTAAAACCAATGGATAGTTAATTCTACGCGACATTTAAGACAGGACCTAATATATATTTTTATTTATTGACGGGGATATTAATGCATTTTAAAACAATAATTCGTCCGTTTTGAGTGAAACTTCTCAGTTTTGAGATATTGCCAAATAGTAAGAACGATTTAAGGGGTAAAAAACCCATCAAATTTGTTTTAACGTCGACTTTCTCGTATATTTGGATAAAATGAGACGCTCTGAAGTCAGCTTAGTAGTAGAGTATGAAAAGGTAGTATTCATTTTGAAATTTTTTTCCTCTTACTAATTTGGTTAAAAAAAACTGTTACAATTCACATATTAAAGTTAATTATTCATTAGTTTCGGTGATTTTGAGTTGTTTATTTTGTTGAGAAGCAGATCTAGACACAATAAAGCAAAGATATAATTTTCTATGTTTTGAAGAATTTGAATACATACAAAATTTATCCATCTATACCCTTCTGTTTCTTACAGGTAATTTATAAAATATTGGATTGTTAAAAAAAATTCGAATTATACGAATCTTCTCATTTTTGGCGAAGACTGAGACCTCCTTGAATCTGAAAAACGCATTTTTGGAATTATGTCTATCTGTCACGATAACTCAAAAACACTTTGTGACAGACAAATAAAATTTGGTATATAGTCTTCACACAAAAATTTGTAGATTTCTGCTAACTTTTGAATGAAAGCTATTCATATGAAGTCAGTCTATCGGACTGTGCGAACACACAATAATTGCTAAACGAAAAGAGCTAGATAAGTAAAAGTTGGTACCAGATTTAACATTCTAACTCGTGAATTTCTATCAAATTTTGAGTGAAATGCATTAAGGGATCAAACGCGTTTTCATGCATCGCTTTTGTATGCATTTAAACGCGTTACCTCATAAACGAATTGACATAAATAAATGAAATTCCGTGTGTGATCTTATGAGTATAGCTTTAGTTCTGCTTATTGTTGTAGGTCAATAAGAAAAAAAAGATGCCTAAAATACATATTCTTACAATAGAAAAAAAACGCTAGATTCATGCCAAAGATTTCAAAACTATCATTCACCAGGGCAAGATACAAAATATTCTCGACTATATCAAAGATTCACAATTTTATACGGCAGTGGGAGATAATTTAACTGAGGAATATGCAAGAAAAGTTTCTGGTAAACCATTACCACTAGTTATTTTACTTTCTGAAAAAGAAAGAAAGTTACTAAAACTATAGAAGAGAAATAATTTGAAATCTAATGTGTCTCTTGAATTTGTCGCCAACAAGGTATCCCAAACAACCCACAGTAGATCCACTTGCATTGCTTCGGTGAATATTTCACTATATTAAGCCATGGCCCTAAAGGCCATCCTGCTTTTGAACGTTAGCGATTTGGCACTGTTGGTGATATGAAAGACCAAAGTAAAATAGATTTTTAGCCAAATCAATAAATCTTCCTTAGCCAGGAGTCGGTAGAATATTTTAGCGACTAATTTCTTTCAAGAAATACATTGACATCCTAATGATACCATCATTGATAAAGGGCATTGCTATCTTAAATT
>JAPMOR010079607.1:129584-149027 GCA_026543865.1 Argiope aurantia | reverse complement strand
AGGTCATCTTATCAATTCTAATTAAGAATTTTTAATTTATTTTATTTTAAAGATAAACCACCCTCATTCAACGAACTATTCGGCTGCCTTATAAAATAGTATGAACTTATAATAATATTTTAATAATTTTATATCAATCAATTTTGATCAACCGCATCTTATCTCATACAAAGAAAATACTATTTTCAATTATACTTGCGCAATAAACATCGATCACTCTCTTTGTTAAAATATGTTAAAACGAATTGGTTAAATCTCTTGGGAACTGAACCTCAGTCAAAATTTTATTTTGCAATGTCTCTCAATATTGTGAGTCGATTAGCAGAAAGTGGTGATGATATATCTAAAAGTCAAACATTTCATCTGAAATAAAAATTGGCCAAATCAGACCAGTGTTTATAATGGGAGATGGTTTTTTATTTTCCTTATCGTCTTGAATACATCGATAATCATTTTTCGAAGCCTGTAGTATACTAATATTGTGTGTCATTTAAAATCAAAATTTCAATTTAAAATATTAATACTGAACAAAACATTAGTTTTTGCTTTGTAACTGAAAAGAAGCAATTGCAGGAGGAATCCTATCTAATATTTAAAGTTCAGTAAATACATCTTGTGATTATGTTAGTACAGAAATTTCCAGTGATTATTATGTGTTTATCTTTGCTGTTAAAAATATAAAAGTTAAAAACTATTCAGTTCTGCTTCAGACAATTTTATCTTTAGATAACTTTTTTACATAAATTAATCAAAAGCAAAGTATAACTCTTGTCATAGCAAAAGGGAATGTGTGTATGGTTGTAGTGGTGTATCTATGTGTTAAAGTTTTAGAAGTCAAACCATTTGATCTTGAAATTAAGTTAGAAGCCAAATTTAGCAAAATATACTTTGGAAGTTAAAAATGTGCATTTTGTAGAGATTTAAAAAAAATATTTAGAAATTTGATAAGTTAAAAATTAGGCTGAATTTTTTGCGTTCTTTGGTAATAATTTTATAAAATATTATCCTACATAGAACATTTTACATTAATTTAAAATGCAAAAATCGATCTTATCAATGATACCTATTTAATTACACCCCCCCTTAATTTTTCTAAAATTTCAAAAAATATCTATATGCATAATTTGTAATAATACTCTTCTACTTAACTATTTTCAATGTTAACGCAAATATTTAATTCCATCCTCCTCGACCAATGTTTAAAGTTAAAAAAGGAAAATTCAGCTTGGTTTAGAGCAATCAATGACCAAATTGCGACAAACTTCATTATCTTTTTCATTTTTTCCTGGAATATATAAAGTTCTTTATTAGGAATAATAGGGATATGCACCCGAAAAGCTGATAAGTTACGGTTACAGCTTTATTTATTTTGATATCAACAAGTTCATAGCCAATGTCCTGTTGGATGCAAAATAGACCTTTCTCTTTTAATTTTGGAAGCAACCTAATTTTGCACGATTCATAAGAAAGTGAAGTTGATGCTGACAGCATTCAATTAGATGCCAGATGGCAAACAAACAGTTACGTCATTTGACTTGACACCATTAGAGACGTTGAAATACACAATGAACAAAATAAATGAAAGTGAGTTATATCTATCATAATTTGAGGTTTAAAAATACAATTTTAAGGGAATTATTAATATAAGATGTTATTTAAGAAGAAGAATGAACGCCAATTGTTGTTATAAACGAACCGCTTAGGAGATAAGGCAGAAATAAGTTTTATCTGAATGAAATGTAAACAATAATAGGCTAATTAGAATAAATTAATTTTTTTAAATTGTTGTCTATATCTATACTTATAAATAAAGCTCAATGTGTGTGTGTGTGTGTGTGTGTGTGTGTGTGTGTATGTGTTGGCGCTCTACAGGCCAGGTCATTTGATCTACAACTACCAAATTTGGTACATGTATACCTTAGAGGTCGGGAATGTGCACCTGGGGTCCCTTTTTTTTAAATTTTTGATTAAAATTTTAATTATTAATTAAAAATTAACTTTCCCGCCAAAAAAATCTTCCATTTTCCCCACCGCCAAATGAGTAAGACCCACTCTAATGAGGCTAGGCTGAAGAATTTTCGGCCGATTATTTCAAACGATTCTGTTTATTTTCTTAATGTTTAATGCATTTGAAATTAAACATTGTTAATTAATCGATCTTCCAGATTCATCCTGAAGTACTTTTGAATTAAAATAACACAGAATAAAGGAAATTAAAAATGTCTAATCTGCATAGCGTTACCTCAACTGGCTTAGAAAAATTCACGCACTTGCGTTACCGTAACTGGCGTTGAAAATTCACGCATGCGCATTGTGTTCTGATTGTTGACAATATTATCAACGGATGATTCTTGATTTAAATTATTTTTGTAATTAAATTGTATTTATGTTAGTTATATATTTTTGTATATGCTTATAGTTTTAAGTACATTGTTTTTTAAGTAGTTTTTTTAAACCTGTTTTCGACCGATTATTTTAAACGATTCATTTTATTTTCTTAGTGTTTGATGCATTTAAAATTAAGCATTGTTAATAAATCGATCTGTTCATGATGAATCTGAGAAAATTTTGTTCAGAAATTCTTGACATATTACATAAATTAAGAAAGATATTCTTTAGTGCCCATAAAGTTTAAACGCTCAGTGACTCTGTTATCAGTAATCATATTATAAAAAAATTGCTTTGTTTTAGTAAAAAATATTATTATATTAATTGTAGATTAATTCTTTCCACTTTAATTTAAAGCATAAATTCTACGGGAGCTAACAGAAAATTAGAGAGATACATATTAAGTTATGACTGAAGGCTTTTATAAGATTATGAGTGAATTATATGGCTATCAAAATTTGAAGTTTTAAAATATTTTGATGAAGAATCTATTAAAGTAGGAATTGCGTAAAATATTTAATTATTAAAATTTAAACGAACATTAAGATTTGCGAACCAGTTCGGCTAGTATTGAAATAATCCAAAGACTTCTAAGTATTTTTTATAGGGTGGTTTTTTAATAATTACTAAATAATTCTATTATGTTAAATATTCTACATAATTGAGTCCATTATTAGGTTATATTATAAGATTCAGTTTCTCCTCCATTCATTTTTTAAAATTATTTTTTTACTTTTTAAAATTCCATAATTCCAGTCAATTATTCTATATAACTGAATATATTATTAGATTATATTATAAGATTCATTTTTTCCGACATTTACTTTATTTATTTATTTTTTACTTTTCAAATGTTTTCGAAAAGGAAAATTTGAGAAGAACCAATTTTCATGATGTTAATTCTTTAACGTTCATTCGACAAATATACCTGTGCGTATCATCTGACATCTAATTATATGTCATCTTATTGTTTGATGTGATGATATATCTGTTTTTTTTCTTAAAAGACGTTCAGTAGGTTCTATATTTAACTCTTAGTTACACAATCAATTTACATTACTGGACTCAAAACTTCATCCCTATATAAATACTATGGTTGAAATCAAAATCCTTCAAATTGATTAAAAAATTTTCAAAACCTCAAATATTGCTGAATTTATGAAAAATCAAAAATTTCTATAAAAATGGAGTAAATTTTTAACTAAGCAATAAAACATTTTTAAAATGCTTTTCTGCTTTGTAAAAGTTTTAACAATTCATGGAGCATCGATTATCTTGCCCCTTAAAAGGTTCTATAGTTTCTAATCTTAAGATTATATTTAGTGAAAACTGCAGTGTATTAAAGTGATTTGTTTAGTTCTTAAAATAATTTGACGATTAAGGTTTTTAATGAGCTTTTCTGAGGAAACTGTTGATTATTTTAAGCAATTAGAGTGAAGGCAATTGGGAATAAGGAGTAATTTGGAATAATGACTACAGAACGCCCAAGTGAAGCTTCAGCTAGTTGGAAAATACGTGCCTTCTTTGAGGCATTCTAATGGTAGACGATAAACACTTTTAAACAATAAACAATTCCAGAGAAATTTTTGTTTATTTAATTATGGTTTTTTTTATTTAACTATTGTGTTTGCTTCGTTTATTTAATTAATTATTTTTATTTTAAGTGCAATCTTCATAAAAATTTGAAAACAAAACCTTTCTATTTCATTGTTTATTAATCGTAATTGGTCATTTATGCTTGTGAAAAGATAAAATTAATTGGTTAAGAAATATATGAAAATTGTTTCAAATGCTGAAATTAGGAGCCTTTTCAAACTTTTATTTTACGAGATTTCTAAAAACTTGAAAGACGTTTCGTGTAGTTTCATATTGGCGATGTATCTAGGACTTAGCAAATGAAATAAAAATGGATGAAATTGGTACAGCGATAAGGCCTGGAGAACTCTGTGGTGATTTCTTTCTACTAGAGAATGTACAGGAAAGTAAGTTTTTGAGATTTCTTTCGAATAGGATGGATAATGGAGAAAAAGTGACTGCTGATGGCATATTTAAAGGACATGGTCTTTAATAGAAAATAAAGATTGTAGAAATCAGACCAGAGCTTGGAGCTGAAGGACTGATTCTTCGGTTTAATTAGTTATTTTAAATATATTAAAGTCATGAATGAAAAAAGAAATTTAAATTTTATTTGGACGGAATTTCAAGAAATGAAAATAATAATCATGAAGAGAGCTTTCAAAATTCCTTTAAAAATATTTTTATAATGTTAAGAAGAAAAAAAATATATTTGCTACATATCACTTTTTAAATATTTTGAAATGGCTGAAATATTACTCAAAGATTAAACAAAAATCAAACACTTCTAAAAGAAAAATAAATCCCTCGCTTATAGTTAATTTTTTTTATTCTCAGAATTAAAATTAAACCAAATTTTTGAAAATTAAATTTTAAAAACATGTGGTACTTACAGTCATCAAATCCATCAGAATAGTCCGTTGAATTATCGGCGCAAACTGCAGAAGAAAACAACGCAAAAACAATCAAATAAAGGAAAGGTTTGAGCCACTTTAATTTTACGTTGTTGTCACTCATGGTGATTTTCTTGAGCTATAAAATTGAGATGCTAACGACTCGCTATCTTTATCGTATTTGGATGCGCAGGTGTCGCCTGTTCACATAAATAGGTGTGCGAAATATGCACGATCACATGCAGTGCATCATGCCAGAGATATGTTTTTATTATAATTATTGCATTGGCAGCAATACAGCTACTTGCTTTCGAAGAACAAGTAAAGCAACTTCCAAGAGCAAATTAATTCATTCGGGTAGTCGATGCCATGTTTGGCCACAGTTCTCACTGCAGATTAACCCTGGAATTTTGTAAATCGAAATATATCGAAAATTTTCTAGTAGGAAAAGTATTTGGTATATTCTAGATAAATATTTAGGTTAGACAATAATTTCTTGTTAAGGTTGTATAGAAAATCAATAAAAATCATTGAAGAGTCGTGAAAACTACAGTACTAGTCATCTCGTAAATTGTTCATATATTCCATAATAAAGGTCCTATCTCTTATCTTTATTAAAAATATTTTGAACTTTTAACAAGGCCATGAACGCAATGAAAGTTCATTTTTATTTTCGGAGTTTTATGGCACATACTATAGAGAAAAAAAAGTGATTAGGCATTTTAGTCGCCTTTTTAGCGATGCCCAGAGGGCTTTAATACAGACGAAACCATAATTAGACAAAAATAATTGCGATTTTTAGAAACAACATATGACTTTTCGTGTTTACATGCAAAAGAATGTTCAGATCTGCATACCGTTAGCTTCTAGAAGGATATGACTCTAAATTTAAGCAGATTCTAAAACTGCGTGTCATTTTTTTTCTTCTTCTAAGTCTTTTCAATTTGTTGTGACAATTTTCATTCATTTTTACTTAGATACATTTCTAAGACTATATTTCTTTTAAAATTTGATATAGATGTATAAATATAATATATTCTGTTATAAATATTCTTTAGAAAAGTTCATTTATTTTGTTCAAAGCTTTTTTTACTTTCTCGAATACATAATATAAAGAAAATATAATGATCTTCAAAAAATTCGAATTCGTGATTTTTATGAATCTCTATGTTTTGGAACTCCCTGAGTTCGAAAAACACATTTTTGGAAAATGTCAATCCGGTCGTCTGTCTGTTTGCCTCTGACAAAGATAAATCAAAAACATTTTGAGCTAGATGGTTAAAATTTGGTATGAAATCTTTATACCGAATTTGTAGATTTCTATCAAATTTTGTGTAAAATCCATTCAGAAGAAGTCCGTCTGTCTGGCTGCTCGAATATAAGTGAACACGATAATTACTTAATGAAGTGATCATAATAAATAAAATTCGTTACGCAGAGTTAACTCTTACAGTCTGGACATAATCGAATTTTGCGCCAGATCTAACAAGGGGTTCTGTACAGATTGACAGACAATTAGGATATAAACACGAGAACTCAAAAATGGAATTATTTAAATACATCACGTTTGGTATGAGATTTTTAATTACAAGCGTACATTTTTGGACAAATTTTTGTTTCATTCGAGTGGGGAAAACGCACCTAAAACACAAATTCTATTTTCGGATACTGTTAAAGCATGCTAGAGAAATAGCTAAATAATTCTCCGAGGATGAGAGGATAGATTCAGTAAAAATAATAATTTTACGTCAAATGTTAGTATTTCGTAACTATTGTATGTCAATGCTGCGCAAAGCATTCTCGGTTTAATTTAGTTTAGTTATATTAACGTTCCGCTTTAAAGCAACATTAGGGCTATTTAGGGACGGACCTCGTCATTTTGAACCGTGGACAGATGACGAGGACGACACCTGAGCTGGCACCTCCCCTCCACACCACACCAGCGTGAGGAATCTTGTCGCGGGTGTTTAACGTGCACCAGTCCGCTTACACGACAGTTCTTTGGTGGAATCGGGTCTTGAACCTGAAACACTTCGGTTCCGAAACCGAGACCTTACCACAAGGCCACCATGGTCTAACCATTCTCCGAATAACATCTTAAATACGAGAAAGCTTAAGGGAGATTCCTGCTCTATTAGCAACCACTGATGGTTTAAATCTGCTGGTTTCAGATATCCTGTTCATATACATGCGGACATAATTTCCGGAAATGTGTTCTTCCTCGATTCAGATATTAATGTTTTAGATGTCGACTCAGGGGCATCTAAAATAAGGGAATTAATCAAAATTTCGAGTTCAACTTTTTGATGATTATAATACCTTTTTTTTAATTTTTTTTATACTTTGTATAAGAGAAAGTAAATAGAATTTAAGGGCACGTTTTCATTGGTATGCAATGCATTACGGGACAGAAATTTAGACTAGTGCCTTTGTAATGTTTCTAGTTCTTTTGTAGTTTTCTTCTAATATGCTTTATATGCACATGTAAACAATAACAAAAAAATGTGCCTTACTATTTGTTGTTCGTCTCAAGATCTAGAGACTAGCATTTTTTGATAATTGCACTTCGTTAAGAGATGGTACGCAAAAAGATGATCAGTTGTTACCCCTCTCTAATTCTGTAAATAATATCGGTTCACCCTACTTCTTAATGTAAACATTTCCTCCTTTCATTTCACCTCTAATAAAAGCCTCTGAATAGAGAGTTTCTGAATTCGAGAATGAACAGTAGAAAGGAATATTTGGCAAGTCTGAATGGCATTCAGGTGTCGTCCTCCTCATCTGACCGCGTCTGAAAGTTACGAGGTCCGTCCCAAAATAGCCCTAGTGTTGTTTTACAACGGGACGTTAATATAACTAAGCTAAGCTAAAGTCAAAACCTTTGTGCACATTTAGTTCTTAACCATAAGACAGTGCACTTGTTGCAAATACATAGTTACGACATTATTTATTAAGAGTGTCGAACCATATACTTTAAGTATAAAGCACATGAAAGGAACCAATTTACTTTCAATTTGTAAGTTTTCACATGCAATGATTTTTACCTGAAAATCATTTGTAAATTGTTTTTCGAATAAATTACTAGAAGCATTTCACATTTTCGAATTATCGTACGAAGAAAAGTTATTTATTTATTATTTTTTGCTAGAAGACATTCCTTCTTCCAGCAAAAAGAGAACGCGTTATTGTCCAACTAATTAGTTTTCTTTTAAAAAAATGTATGACATTAACTTTATTCTCTAAAAACAAAAAGAAAAAAAATGGCAGTGGCCAAACATGGATCTGTAAAGTTTGGCATTTCAGGGCAGGTTACTTCCACGATACTTCCGAAAAGCTGTTAAAACCAGATATTGACAGAAAATACTTAAGACTCTTTTCGTATCACGCGTTCAATAGAAAATCCGCGCACATGCTTTTTTAAATACTAGCTGTGTCATTAACTGCGTGAATCATTCCGGGGAAATGTCTGCGGAACTTGAAGATTTTCTGGAAATGCGACTGCATACTAGTATGCTAATTCACAGCCCAGAGTTGCGTGATGTTTGAAATTCTTCATTAAATTGTTTGTTTCTGTTTATTTGGCTCAATATAATTCTTTGAAAGCAGCGACCTTGCATATTTCAGTGTTTATCGATGCTACTTTCAGGGAACATAAAGTAACTATTTGTAAGAATTATGATTTATGATTCATTGGGTATACAATATACAGACAAATGAAATAAGGCCACTTAACAGTAAGACGATGATTTTTGCAAAAAATTTTATTTATTTTTCTCTATTGCACAAAATGTTTTCGCAGAGATCCTTTCTTCATATAAGAATTACGAAGAGTTTACAACATAATCTCAGTTTTGAGATAATTTCGGGAAATTTTGATCCCGATATTACCATAATTGTAAAAACAGTATACTTTCAATATATAATTACTTGAGCATAATATGCATTACGTCGAGATTCAAATACTCGCCCACTAATAAGGTGTAAACATTTGAAAAGAAGTTCTGATACATTATGAACTAATAATTCAATGCTGTCTGCTTTAAAATTCAGCACAAACGCTTTGTGGAAAAAAAGTAGCATTCACAAAAAAAAAAAAAAAAAAAAAAAAAAAAGGAGTCATAAAGGAAAGAATGATTGAAAGCAGCAATCTAGAGAAGTAACTGCTATTAACTCAATCAAGCCTTAGACATCAAAAACAATTCCTAACAGTAATTTAATTGCTTTAAGTTGTTGAATAAGCCATACATATATTTGTTTAAATACTATATTGGAATGGATAAGATAGAAGATAATTGAAACATTGGTTGTTTCCTGCTTAAATAAAAAGCTATTAATCTGAGAAAAAAATGAAAAGTGAAAAATTAAAACTATTAAAAAGACCTATAAATAAACCATTGAACATTAAGATTTAGGTTAGATGCAGATTAAAAAAAAACGTAAGATAATTAATAATGTAACGTAAGATTATGTGAAGAAATTCCAAAATTTTTGGAATTCCTTTTAAATACGTGTTTAATAGAAAGAAATATCTGATAAAACTTTCGGATAGTTATCTATAATATTATTGGCAAATTTGGCTCTTAAAAACAGAGTGACCGAAAAATGCATATAAGTATTTTTCTATCTTCCGAATTCGCAGACTGGAAAAAAAAAATTGTGTTCTAAAAGTTTTGTTCTACATTCTCATATGGCGTAATAATGGTCGATTTTTAAGAAAAAAAAGTGCTAAAATTAAATGTGAAGCTAAAATTTGGTGAGAATTATTATGCCTGAACATATTTTTCTATAGCCCAATTCTCAAAAACCTACTATTTGACGGTCGCCAAATTAACATTTGAAGTTTTTCGAAAGCTAATCACCAAATATTAAGATTATTTTTACAAATTTAATTTTTATTTCTAGAAAATTTGCTTTTAAAATCAAGATATTATTCATCAATAAATAATTTTATCTGGAAAAAATAATTCTTAATGAAGAATGTTATGCATGTCATTTAAGAAATGAAATAATCCATAAGGGTCGGTTTGGATTTGAATGGAGCAAAGAGCAGATTTGGCCACGAATCTTTTTAATCAGGAATGAAGCATAAGTAAAATCAACATCAATAGTACATTTAGGCAGCAAACGAAATGGGCGTCGTAATTAGTAGCAACCCCATAAAATATATTGATATAAAGAAAAACGAATTAAAAATAAAACTATCACGAGACTTCGAATCATAAAAAGAATACTGACAGTTTGTAATAACATCTATAATAATTATTTCCACCAAACTTATAGTAAAGAATCATTTGACTTATTGTTGTTTTCACTCAAAAATTGTATTTTTTATATAAGGTCACTAATTATCCTTTGATATAAAATGAAAAATATGCTTACACTGCTGAATAAATATATTCATAGCTGGAAGAAACGATGAAAGGAAAAGAAAGAAAAAGCTCAAAACTTCAAGAAAATGAAGTCCCTATTCGATGGTTTTTATATTTATAATTATAATAAAGAAACTTTTCATTTAATTATATTATTGGAGTTATTCAATCTTTCAAATCGGGTTTTAAAATATGTTCGAAAATGAAAGAATGCAACAGTATATGAAGAGTTATATATTATGAAAATAAGAAAGAACAAACGGTTTTTGGTATATTTTAGGAGCATACTTCATATTCATTTGTAGATTCTTATTCATAAAGATACCTACACTAAAACCCGAACAGAAGAAGAAGTATGAATCTATTTTAACATAAATGAATTGAATACAGAGTATATTTTATCTTTAGTTCTAAACAAGAAATACATAAGAAAATTTGGTATTAGAAAGACACATTTTCTGGTGTATAGCCTCTCAATTTTGAAAGTTTTCTTTTCAAAGTAAGAAAAATAGTTAAAATTTGTTATTGAAGAACATCTATGCTGCAAATATGTAGCGAAATTATCTTCAAAAAGAATTAAAAAAACTACTATACAAAACAGATGTGTTAGTTTTTCTAAATTCCAGCAGAGAAATTCCTTTCCAACATTCTGCTGAAATATGTAAAAAAATAATTTTAGGTTGATTCCTTATTATATATATATATATATATATATATATAATCTGTTTGATTGTATATAATGCTTTCTATATGGTATGCCTTTCCTTTATTAATGTGATAATTAATAAAATTTTATTGTATTTTAATTGATTTGCGATATATTGTAAGGAGCTTAAAAATATCGTATGAGTTCGCAGACAGGACATCTAATTCAAAAGGGCTGAAATGGCAAAGAGCTTTAAACTTTCATTTCCCCATTACTTCTTAATGCTTGAAGATAAGAAAAGAAGTCAAACTAGGTCAATTAGTGTCTCATTTGCATATGAAGGTTTTCGATAGCTGCAATTGTCTACAAATTAAGAGCTGAAAATTAATTTTCAATCCTTAATTTCGACAATTGTTACATAATCTATATTGAAATCTGTGAAAATAAATATGACTTTTACTTATTCTTTCTTTCTTTATTTTGAAATTATTTAAATCTACGTGAACTTATGCTTAATAGGTCGAAGAATAATAATTTGAAAAAAAAAGCAGCAAAAATATAGAAATATTTATTGGCAATATTATGCATATATTCTGACGTAAAAACTCTTAGTCCTTTCAATACTGTTTTACGCTCAAAATTAACTTATTCGTATTTCATTTTTCTAATATTTGTTACCTTAATATTATTCGTTTGAAATTAAATGCCGAATAATGCGGAAGCAAAAAAAGTTGCTTCAGTACGCAATATTTCATTGTTTGTATTTAAGGATTGAAAGGAGTTCGAAAATAGTAACTTCGATGTAAATGAATCTACTTTTGTCTTCCAGCTCTTCGAGAGTGATTTTTTCCAACAAACATCAACAATACTATTTTAAAATATGTATATTATGACTACCATGCCTGCTCATAGCAATAACAATCATTAACTATCCTCGACTACTAAGCAGTATACTCTCAGAAAAACACTTCCAAGAAACAAAAGATACTACAGGAGGACTATTTTGAGGATTTAAAATTGAAATTCCATTACTTTACAAATATAGAACTGAAGATGAATTTATCATTCATTTTCAGTTTGTCACGAAACAAACTGGCAATCTTCACTTTTGACTTGGGTATTTGCAAGGTTATAAAGAACATAATTGCAAAATCTGTTTTGCAGCTTAAGTATAAATAGATAAAAGATTAACAAAATTTTAATTGTCAGAGAAATGATTCGGCTGATTGTATAAATAATTTTGATCATATTTTTTAATGATTAATACAAATACTGTCAAATATTCATGGAGAATCATCTCCATAAGATATCGTTTTCCATTTAAAGAAAAATGACAAAGTCCACATTGGCTACTTACTTATATATGCCCATGCTACAGTGTCATATGTTTAGAAACCACCAACATTTCAACGCAAAAAAAGGAACTAATTTCTTAAAAAAACTCTGAAATTCACCTCATTTGAAAAGTTAAAGGAAAGAATGAATGTTAATAATGATTGGGAAATGATCATAGACAAAAATTCCTTCGACCAGTTTCAGTACCAATTTTTATATTCATTAATTAATATGAGCACATTCGCAACTTCTTAAATATGGATAATTCCTGCAAGAAATTTCAGATCAGTTGAACACGCATGATAAAAATTTACAAATAAAAATAGTTCAAAAGGAGTTAAAATATACATAATGAGTTTGCGACAATCGCACAGCAAATACTCAAAAGGATTTATAGCACAAATATTAATAAAAGATAATTTTTAGGAAGTTCTTATGACAATGTGTTGAAGACCTTAGTTTTTATAGCAACTGACAGATGGATGAGAAGAGGAAAAAAAATAGACTTTGCCGATATAGTTAATATAAGAGAAGGCGGGGATTATTTAATGGTATGTGCGCAGTCATTTAGAATAGAGGACACTAAAAGCTGTGGATGAAATATACATAGCTAAGAAAACAAGCATTCTAATAGCGGCACGGAGAGAGGACAGTGATGGTTATATTGCCGCATTAAAGAAAGACAGTCGAATCTCCATGGCCGAATGGTCATGGCACTGATCTCGTGATCAAGAAACCTGGGTTCGAATCCCGCTAGAGACACTGAGATTAATGGTATATGTAAATACTTAATTCCTTGATTTTATGTTTTCCTTTATTTCATGTTCCAGAAGATACTGGACATTTCTTTCGTTTACCAGACAAGTGCTCTGGACTTTTCTTACTGTCTCCAGAAGAGGATTCTGGAACTTTCTCTGCTTGTATAAAAGCAGAAGATTTGTCAGTTACTGTGTTCTCAGTTCAGTTAATAAATTGGTTTAGCTCTACTTCTTGTGTGTGTCATTAAATTCTATACTAAAGTATCTACGTGACATTCTGGACCCCATATTTTCTAGCAGACTGATCACTCTATCCAAAAAGAATGATGTCGAGATTATCAATCGGTCCAAAAAACTTTACCGAGTATTTGATACTTTTAGTCTGTAAGTGTAATTGATTCTTTTGCAAACCCGAAACAAAATGTCATGTTGATATAATGTCACTAGTCTAGAACACATGAAATTCTTTTTGGTAAAATGAAATGCGAAATTTTAAATAGAAAATCAACAAACGTCGTAAGTGCAATATTTACATCATTTTAAACACAACAACGTTTATAAGTTGACATACTATCTGTAAATTGAGTTGAGTGTTACGACTGATATTTCAGTATATCCATAATCGTTTTGCAGATTCCAGTGTTTCTATGGTTTTTACACAGATTCCAATGTATCCATAGTCTTTTTGCAGATCCTAGTGCTATCTCTTTACATAGATTCCAATGTATCCATGGTCTTTTTTCAGATTCCAGTGTAACCAGAGAAAATGGGATCTCATGTGACGTAGATTAGTGTATCTATAGTTTTTTACAGATACAATAATCTACGGTCACATGAGATCCCATTTGCTTTGATTTTGATTTTCTATTATATTTACTTTCAGGTGAAATTCCAGGAATACCGTATTCTTAACATTCATAAGAACTGCAAATTACATCCTCGCATATTAACATTATTTCCAGGAAAACTATCTAAATGGCTGTGAGAGTAATGAGCCATTATACTCATATTACGACCACGGTTTTTAAAGCTGTTAGTTTGCTGTTAACTAAATATTCATAGTTTTCAGTTTTGTGATCGGCCATAACATTTTTGAGAGTAATTACGAATGAGATCCATGCCCTTCTCTCTGACTCATTCATGGAATTGCACAATTTAGGAATAATTAAAAATTCTTGTTTTACGTTTTTTCTATTTATAATAAGCATTCTTTCGTTTTATGTATGTAAAACATGAGTTATGATAATCAAGGTTTTTGATTCAGTTGATTCATTAATCCTAATTTTATATGTGTCGGAGGCAGGATGTCTTATTCGACTAAAGATTTCATGAATTACTTTTATTTTTTCAAGAACCCTATTCTCTCTGGTAGGTCACTCTTGTTATTTAATTATTTGATTTGACTATTTTAAACAATAGGTACAAGATGGAAGAATATTTCAGGTGGCTTCCTTGCTGATAATCAGAGGGTTAACCATATTTAAATCCATACAAATTAAGCAACGTTCACACTTGGCCAACTATTGCACGCAATGGAAGGCCACGCCTACCTCGGGAAGATCACGTGATCACAATGAGACAATGGCAAATGACTGTCTCATCGGGCAACTATTTGCCATTGACCCATTACGGTCACGTGATATTTAATTGCGTGCAATGGTTGGCCTCGTGTGAACGCTTCTTTAGCCGCAGTTGTTCCAAAAAGTTAAACGCTTTTATAACCAAAGCTATATTATCATGATATTTTCTTTCATTACAGGTTTTTCTATGTTAGAGCAAATATTAATATTCCTTCGTTTTCTTTCCTTATGATTCTTCTTCCCGTGGAATAACTTACCTTATAAAGCTTAAAATATTTTATAATTGAGTTATACTATAAAACTAGAGTTGATAGAAAAAAGTCGTCGCCATACTTGAAGACAACATAGCAAATATTGTCAGCAAATATAGTCCCAAACAAATTAACTTTTGATCACCCTTTGTAAAAAAATAATTACAAAGTAATTCATTGTTTTCATATATTAGCATCATTTATTTTTAAATCATTGTCCCACTTCTTATCTTCTTCACTTCGTTTAACTAAATTAACATCTCGGGGGTTGAATTAAAATTATAATGAAAACATATAATATCATACCCAAGAGACTTTATAAAATTTTTGATAGCGTAATTATTTATTGTAAAATGATCTGGCAGTCTATTTAACTGCACAGTAAGGCATGTATAAAGATTCACAGATTTCTTCACTCTTTTGAATCAGGCTCATTTTAAATTCTGATTAATGTAAAGGTGTCGAAGTTTACGAATTTTCCAACACCCCAAGGTATTAATTAATTTAAAGCAATTACTTTTGAAACCCACACTTGTCACAAGTGTCGTCGACCTGATCCCCTGCAACGGCGATTAATTCCCTGCGATATAATTGTCTCTAAGAAGATCACAAAAGGAAGATCGTTTAAATGCGTGATCCGAAGCTGATAATTATGGCTTATTCACAATACAACTATTTGTTCGATGGGACTCAGTTCGTTAATGAGAACAATTCATTATACTCACGAATAATGAGATAGCTCACTTACAATTCAAATGACATGTCGAGGACTAGCGCACGAAGTTGATTTTCGTTTGTGCTTTCGCACGCTTCAAGATTGAAACGAAGTGAATTTATAACACAGGAATAATGTCCTAGAAGCAAATGTGGAGAATATTTGAAATGAATTGTACTAGTTATTACACTGTGTTAGTTTATTTATAGTGCAAGTTCTGAAAGTGAGTAGATAAATTTGTGATATTAAAACAAAATGTACTTTTAATATTTTTATGATAGTTAGAGCATTATTATAAAATCAATAATGCATGTTATATTATTTTTGATTCGAAAATATTAAAAAGGAATTAAAAATGATATTGTTATACCATTTTTCTAAAAACTATGTATTCGATAAAAATATATAAATTTACTTAAATTTCTAAAAACGATTATTTAAAGAAACTGGAAGTGGTTAGGATTGAAATGTACAATACAGAAATGATATTGTAGAATGTATTAAAAAAACAAAATAGAGGAGGAGCATATTACCTGTTACTGCCTCCTGCTTTCAGAATCTCTAGTCATTGTCTTGGTTTAATTTAGTTATATTAACGTCCCGCTTCGAAGCAATCCGAGGGTTATTTCAGGACGGACCTCGTAATTTTTAACTTCTCTCAGATGACAAGGACGACACTTGAGTTGGCACCCGTCTCTCTACAACTCCTCACCACAGTAATGGAAGGGCAATTGTTAGACGACATGAGATTTAATGTGTACCAGATCCACTGAATATTCTGACAGTGTCAACAGTCAGTGAGCCACTCTTGTAAAGGGAGCAGAAATGCTCTCTTCACAGTAGTGAAAAATGCTTTAGAACTAGATGAGAATAAGCTTCGAATATTTATTGTGCAACTGGATATGTGCATATACTCCATAAGTGAAAAATATAACCAATTTTCTCTTGGTGCAATATATATCAGTAACAGTTATATTTCGATTTTGCACCCAGGACGATATCCGTGCGCCCAGTTAATTTCCCATATCACTTATATAAAAAATATCACTAAATATGTGCTTTTAACACCTTTGATTAGTCGTATTTGCTTATACTTGAACTTATTGTTGTTTCCTTATGGTACTTGTCATAAAAAAACCCGCTGATGAAGTCAGCTATTTTAAGCCGAGGTTTAGCGTCTCTTGTTTCAGTAGCCCCATCTAGGGCCAAGAGTACGTCTTAGCTACTCATGCGTCACAGCCCTTTTCACGGGGTGAACTTCATTCACTCATCCACAGATTGTAATTTTGGCTTGAATCAGAGAACGATCACTTATGATCCAGTACCCCCAGTGGTATTGTCTCGACTTGGAAGACTTTGTAGCCACTACATATTTATATGTGCACCAGCTACCATATACACGGAGAGTCTCCGACAGGCGGGATTCGAACTCTCATCCCAAGAGATGTGAATCCAACGCTCGACCAACCAGGCTAACCGGCCATTGCAATTGAACCCACATCACCAAGATGAATGTTTCTGGTCATACCTTCAGTCTTGGTTCTGAGTTTTTTAGTGCGATTTCTTTCTCTTCTAGATGTTTTTTAGATAAGTTTTTAAATAAAGTATATTAACAATTAATAAACGATTATTTCAAGTATCTTTTATATTTAAAAGTATTAAGAAAACAGCGTAGAAGAAAACAAAGAAAAGTATCCAAGAACTTTGCAATAAATCTTCAATTCTTAACATCTATATTTTAGTTTCTCATATTTAATTCCCTTTAAATTTTTAAATTATATTTTTTAAAATCTCAGTATTTCATTGAATTTCAATTGAGAATTTTAATTACTTAAAAATGATCTCAAACATTTTTGTTAATGTACTAAACAACAATAATCTTTATATTTCTATTATTTTCCCCCTTTTTTTATTTTCATATCTATTGTTCCTCAGACCCACTCATAGGTGGTAAAATAAATTAAATTTGTATTTGATACAAAATGCATACTTAATTTATAGTACGATTAATCGATAATAAATTTCTGCAAATATTAAGATACTATTATGTATTGAGAACATAAACATTTCAAAACTTTAACACATTAAAAAATAAATGAAAAATTGACTACAAAATTCTATCTGTACAAATATAAAACAGATAAGAGGCTATTAAAAATAATTAAAGGGAACTGAAAACATTTGTACCTGAAAACAAAGTACCGAAGCGCAAAAAAAATCGAGGTTAAGTTTTAGTTCAATAAAAAAGGCAGCATTTCACTCATTGCTGAAAGGCATAATTTGTATAAATTTGAACAGTCTCAAGTTTATAAACCATCCTTTAACAATGAATTCTATGACAGAAAAATAATTTGCTTTTTCTCAAAACAAGTTTACTTCTAATTTCGGAAGGCATAGAACTCATCCTATTCATTACAATCGTATGAAATTTTATACAATATTTACAAATTTTATGCATCTGTTAAATGTCTTTTTATTTTTTTTCTTGGCAATAATCTTAATTTTTAGAGGCTATTTATCATGCAAAATATCATATGTTTTTTTTTAGATTTTTAAATTACATGATATTCATTTTTTTGAAATTTTTATTATTAATATGTTAAAGTGAAAACAACTTCATCGCAATAATTAAACTTATGGCCATAAATTTTGCTAATCTTGGTGTGATTTTACACAGAATTATGAATATTTTTGGAACGTATCGAATTGTAAAAATGAATTTGAACACTATCGCCTCACAACATATATTTGATTTACCATTAAATAACAAATTCGTTAAGAAACAAATATTTTTCTGCTGTGTAATAATTTCCAAAAAAACAAACAAACATTCTTTCTATGTATTCAAACTTTTCTATCAGTTATAAAATTTTACTTGCAAAATTGCCCCTTTATTTGCAATTCAAATTTCGGCAATTTTCATTATCGAGTACGTTTCTTAAATGAAAAAGCTTGAAAATATTTAAAAATCACTTTAAAAGTTCGTCTCTTTAAAATTAGTAAAAAAAAAAAAGTTTTAGTCTGTATTTAAAAAATAGTATCCGACCGCTGGTTGACGTCATTTCTTTGGAAAGCAAATAGTAATTCTGTTACGATGCGAATAGCACTAGAGTGCTGAAAATCACTCGCATCAGCTCATTCGAAGTCTATTTGTCATCAGTGCTTAGAATCCATTTCAGCACCATAAAATCCACACAGCAAACATCACGGGACGCCACATTCTCCCTTTAAAACCCGAGCGTGGAAATAGAAAGGTTTTTTCCGCCCTTTTTATTATTTTCCGACCATCCTATTCTCATTTGTCAACGCGGCTTGGGATGCCGGGCTTTGGAAAGATGCAGCAAAAGAATAATAAAAAAGTAACTGTAAGCCTTCCCATGCCCCGCTCGAAACGGAAATACCTCCTCGTAAAATTTGAGTTTTATAGATTTCTAACAACTATCATGGGAATAATTCTGAAAAATCGAAGACGCCTTTTTTTTCTCTCTCTCTCTTGGTTACACGTGGAATCGTTTTCATTGGGCAGTCTGAAACTACCCCTTAGCCATAAAATTCAAAAAAAAAAAAAATACTAAAAATAATGTTTGAATTTCTGAGAGTTGTTTTTAAAAGCATAAAATGAATTTTCTGATTTCATATTGAAACAAAATGAAGCATATTTTTACGTGAGGATAGTATTTAATAATATTTGGAAGAATAAAAGTGAATGTACGTAGAGTTAAAAAAAGAAAGTAATAGTGTTGAAGAATTTATTCATAACAAAAAAAAATCCATTAACATTTATAGCTGTTATTTTTTGCTGTTTAATGAAATTTATTTTATCACATATAAATAAAAATGTAATGGTTTGCTTGAATATTTCCCTTTTCAAAGTCTCGACCAGTAGTTAATGTATTAGTTGGAAAATAATAAGAATCAGATTTTGCATTGGTG
>JAPMOR010079607.1:103900-125213 GCA_026543865.1 Argiope aurantia | reverse complement strand
GGTGTTGTTTGTTTTCTGACAGCGGCAGGAGTAAGGGGAGCGGACATTCATAGAAGAATGTCACAAATGTATGGTGAACACTGCATGTCCCTTACAAGGGTCAAGACGTGCCCCAGGCGTTTCAAGGACGGACGGTTGTCTCAAGCCAATGATGCACGGTCTGAAAAATAAACATTATGTGGCCAATAAAATCACAGTACTCATGCAGAAATTCAAGTGGCATGTCTTTGGTCAGCCACTATACAGTCCAGACCTCTTTTCCTGCGATTTTGTTCTTTTTGGTCCCCTAAAAATGGCTCTGAGGAGCAAACGATGCACCTCGGACGATGACGTAAAACAGTACGTTCGGAAATGGTTCGCAATGCAGCCCCAGAAATTTTATGAGGCAGCCGTTCACTACCTGGGGTTAAGTGCTTCAACAGCCAGTGCCAATACTTCTGACATACAGGTAATGGTTTCTGTTTTTAAGCCTCCGTCTCGTTTCTTTTTGAATCCTCCTTATATATAAATAGAACGTTGTTATAATTATTCAGAAGGTTCTAGAAATGGTTCTAAGGCTCCAAGCGAAACCAGATTTCATTAATATGTAGTATAAATGATACAAAATTGAAGAAAACATTAGTTCACAATTTTGTCAATACGTGACGTTGCGCAATATCTATTTTTTTTTTTTAATAAAGGAAGAAAAAAAGAGCATTTGGTAAAAGTAAATTTTTGCAGATTCATTCTATCACTTTCGATCAATCCAGGCTGGCACACCGAATTATGTAGAAATGGCAATGAAATTACAACTTTGAAATCTTGAAATACGCTTCCAGTCAATTGGAGGTTTAAAAAGTTAATAATATTTTGATTCCATTGATAATGGATAAGTTTATTATTTCTGGAAAGCATTAGAATCTATGCTTTGGGAGAAACGACAACTTTGAAAAAGAAAGAGTAGTCTATTAACATTATTTTATCAAAATAACAGAAAAGCAACTGCAGCTCTTCGAGGATTCTGGAAACAACAGAAAAATGTTAGATGTGGATTAATATCGGTTCGTGGCATTCACCAAATGATTAAAAAATTTGAGGCAGCATGAACACTCGATATTCATTCCTGCAGAGGATGAAAACAAATAGACATTTCTAGCATTGAAGATATTGCTATTTCTGCCGGAAATTTAGAAACTATTCGCCATATGATAATGCAGGGTGCCAACAGTTGAAATGAAATCGGCATGCAGATTTCCGTGATAAGAAAAGTGATGCATAGAATTTTGCGCTAATATCCACACAAGATTCAGAGAGTGCAAACTGCTGATTCAGAGTGATAAAAAAGTCGGCGGATTACTCTTGGCCGTGGAATATTCTGTGGAGTGACAAAGCTCAATTTTTATTTAAACAGACAAGTGAATACACATACTGTCTTATTTAAGCGAAAGAAAATCCTAATGTTACGAAATTTTCTTTACCGGGGTTCGTTTGGATAGTGGTAGTGATATGGTGTGTAGAACGCTCAATCAGCAGACGGTAGTAGAAAATAAAACAACGACGTTTATTTACACGAAGACACACAGGACAGCACAAAGCGACAACTATATACAGCACAGAAGACGATTATCTTCACCCGAGACGTGTAGCATACAACAGCACACACAGCAGCATACAACCAGAATCTACTGCAGACAGTAGCGTACAGCTCAGTTCAGCACTAGCTTGACTCAGTCGCTTCCGACTACTCCGTCTTCTACTTCTCCGACTCTGACTCGCATTACCGACTTCGCTCCGTCGATTCCGCTTACTCTTCGAACACTCCGTCCACTCTGACTACTGGCTTTTGCGCTCCGTCGTCTGCTTTGGCAGCGGCGGCCGCTTCCTTTTATAGGTCTCAGGAGGCGGAGCTAGAAGCCTCACAACCAATCAGGAACGTTCGAGGCGTATCTCGTTTCCTACTAGACGGATCGGGAAAATTCTCGAAGTTTCGGGTATTATCTATTTTGGCGCCAAATTCGCCGCCAAGTCGCCAAATGGTCGCCAAGCTCTGGGACCTCCGACGCACACCTGGACTCCGTCCCATTCAGATGACTGTAAAACTTTCTTTCCCATGATGGAACAAACTATGCTGGGAAGCCGAATTGCAGGTTTGTAACACTAACGTTTTTCAAGAAGTTCCATCGCATACAATTGAAGTGACAGAGTGGTGAGGTTTTACAGCTATGCTTATGATAGAGCCGTATTGTTTTGAGGAATCAAATCACACAACCCATTGCATGTTCCGTAAATGGCAGAAGATTATTCACTATGTCGTCTTGTTATTCCCAAGTTTCGACAGCGAGACCGATTTCAAAATGTTGTTTTTACTCTAGACGATGCACCACCTCTGATTACTGGAGCAGTTCGGATTTTCTTATAACGCCATTTCGGACAAAACAGTATGGTAAGTCGTTATTTTCAAATCCTCTGGCCACCATAATCGCCTGATCTTACACCATGCAGTTTTCGGTTGTCTGGATTTTTGAATAACTCTGTATTTAAAGACAGATATCAGATTACCTTTGATCTGAAAAACAGTATTAGATTTCACATCCGCTCAATTCCACAGGGAACTTTACACTATGCGGTAGAAAATAGAGTCTGGGAATGGAATGTGGAATGCAAATAATGGAAGCTCCGTTTAGCATGCGTATTTCTGATTGTTTTCTTTTATTTCGTCGCTACCGTGCAGCATGTTATATTTTTATTGACGCAGATTGCATGATTTGAAATTATTTCCGTTTTTTTTAATATTGTTTAGAGCCATAGATCCATCTCTAGAGCATTCTGAAGTAACGAAATTTAATTTTATCAACTATAAAATAAATTTTTCTGTATTTTTTTCAAAAAATCTGCAAAAAACTGCCTTAGACATTTGCATAGCGTTAACTATTGACTAAAATTTTAACTTATTTTTTGTTTTCACAGAACGCATTACTTTTACTACATATAAATGTTGTTTGGAGCCATTGTACCGTCTATAGGGTAGGCGAACTTTAATTATGACCAACTTGTAGATGAGCATGCTAAACCTGTCTCCCTAGTTCATATGTAATACAATTATAAGCCATCTAATCACTTGCGGTGGAAAGACGTGGCAAGCATGTTTGGCCTTTGTCACCGAATTGCTAATGATGCGCTACATACGTCAGCAGACAATTGCCACAGAAGAAAAAAATGATGTTTGGAACCCTCGATTGAGGCTGTTTGCCTGAGAATAGTTCACAGGAGTGCAATCTTTAGACGAAAATTAATTCATTTAGAAGATAATCTTTTTCCCGTTTTCAATAAGGTATCAGATATTTTATGTGGCCTCGCTGCGAGTTACAATGGATTGTTTTGGCATGCGCATCTGTGAATTTTGTGCGAGAACTTTTCTATTTGACATCAATCAAATTGATGAGATCCCTCTCTTATGATTTTGATGGATCTAAAAGAGTGGATGATAGTCTGACCAGCTTCTAATTCTGTGTCTCTGAATCAGAGATATTATTTTGAGAGCAATAATATTTTGTAATAAATAAGAAAAAAAGTTTTTCTATGAATTCAGATTAATAATTTTCGGATTCAGATTCTTCAAGGTTAATCATTTACTTTGGCTTGCACATTACATATTAGATACAAATAAAATGTCTGTTTCTTATTGAATAATTTTTATTAAAACAGAAAATGGAGCATTTTCTACCATACACACGTAGGAGGTTTTTTTATTATTGAAAAAAGACACAATCTCTTTTCTTTGCTGCAAGAATCGATACACGATGAGCTGCCCGATAAATCCAATGCAAATCTCTGGCCTCTAAAACCCGGGACGCTTTAATCTGCTACGACCATCGAAATCGATACTTACAGAACGTGACCTAAGTAGCCCCCAGAAAAGCCACTGGGGATGTCTCCCAGGCAATCCCACGGAATATAGGATTTTGGACGTTCTTAAGGAAATAAAAAGAAATGTCTATTGGTTTCAGGGTAAAATAACACAAAAGAAATGCTTCTAGGATATTTTTTTTGAAATTTTATAAGAGAAGAAAGAATATTTAAGACGATGAATGCCATGTTTGAAAAATGCAGGATTACATTTTTAGACATTGTGGGGGTTTTTTTTGTAAAAATAATATGAACTAAGAGCTGAATGTAGCATTATTTCCTTTTTATGAGTAAAATATATATACTGTGTGTTGATCATTTACTCTGATTTAAAAGTAGCTTTCACACACACTAAGCAAAAATGACTGTAAATTTGAAGATCTTTATTGTCAAGTTTATATAAAGAAACTACATGAAACTGTTTTAAGAAAATTAATATTTTTCTGTGTTCCAAACAATACTAAGACAATTATCAAAGAGTTATATGGCAAATAGAGCCAAATAAGAATAATAAGGGTATGTGGTCTGTTGTCTAATGATCAAAACAATCACATTACAGACTCCTTTTATTGATGGTATATCCCTTGATCGGAAATGTACCCAACATACTTCCATCATGATTATTATATCTCAAGAGTATAGAGGAACCTCTCACATGTATAATCGAGGTTTTCTTCAGGGTAAAACTTTTATTGGGTATGAATTTATACATAAACTAATTATTGTTATCGTACATTTGAAAAATCTCACGACGTATTTCGATGTAATTCTCTAACGCATCAACAAACAATGAAAATAATTAATATTATAATTTATGGTTATAAATAATAAGCATAAGAAAATATAAATTTATAATAAAAATTATGTGGGTATCTAAAGCAGACACATAAATCCAGTTTTATATTATATTTAGAATATTCTTCTAGTTATTGGGTTGTTCGGAAAGTAATTTCGTTTCTTCCCGACAGAGGATTTAATTGTATTTTTTTGCACCCAATTTCACATTTAAGCCGTATCATTTTTATATGCGCTGAGAGCTCATATAGCAAGGCTTGTGTGTGAAAAATTCCAATTCATTCTACGCAGTAGTTTTTGGTTGGTGCCCTTTTAAATATGGAGAGCGATAAGCAGCCTTTTCGACATATCTTACTATCTTACTTCAGAAAGGGTAAAAATGCTGTTCAAGCCAGAAAGAAATGGACCGATGTGTATGGAGAAGGTGTGTTGACAGTACGCCAGTGCCAGAACTGGTTCGCTCAATTTTTTAGACGGTAAAACCTTCACCTCAAATGAGGTCAAAAACCACCTCGATCCGTTTTTTGGCAGCAAAGATCAAACATTTTATGAGCGTGGAATGATGCTACTACCAGAAAGATGGCAAAAGGCGTTGGACCAGAACGGCCAATATATAATTTAATAAAGTATTTGTTTATTATACGAAAACTGTCTTTCATTTCCACACAAAAAACAAAAACAAAAACGAAATTACTTTCCCAACAACCCAATAGTCCGTTGAACTGTTTAAGTAATAATTCACAATATATCAATTTAATGTCCTTTTTCTTCATTTTCTTATGATTATCTGAAACTAACAGTAGAGTCTTCACCCAGTACTTTCTCTTATTTTTTGACAATATTCCAACATATTTTTCCTCTTTTTTGGCGTAGAGTAAGGAATCAGTGGTCAAAAGTTCAGTTGAATTAAAAATTTGATGCATACCTCCAATTATGATGATAAAATCATATGTCGAAATTCATTTATTTTGATAGTAGCATTTTTTATTAATGTGTTGACATGTATTAGAAGAAATTTTTTATGACACCTTTCATACAGCATCTGATGTATACTTAAAATTACTGTACAAAGATGACGCAACCAAATTGTATTTATCTAATTTTTGTTTTTGTTTTGTTTATGAGTTTCGGAGTTGGCATTTTCAAATCAACATCCCAAGGTCGAATTTTTTTTACTATTAGAATGCTTTCTTTTTACATATATTTTTAAGATATTAATGATAGTTCTTATTCTAACTTCAGAATTATATGCAAATGTATTCTATCATCAATGGCAGGCATCAGTTTATTTTGTGTTTGGATTAGAAGAGAAGCAAAATTTACGAATCTATATTGGGCTGTCGGTGGAGTTAATATTGTCTGACTTTGAACTGATGTTCTGAATTTGATGCTTGTGGATCCAAATAATGAAGAAAAAGCCGTAAAATACGGACTCGATTCTCCTCATTATACTGTGAAGCTAAATTTGAAATGCGGTACATTGTTCCAATAGAAGAGAATGTCGAAGGAAAAATATTCCAGCTATATTTTGATATTTCTTCAGTGTTTCTGAATTTTTAATTCTGGATTTTTAAATTCCTCGATCCTAACCACATAAGAATCTTAATTTTATTTTTTAATTTTATAAAAATTAACTTTATGGTCTATCTTGGTTAAATAACATGAACATGATTTTTCTAGGATTTTTGAATCTAGTAATCTTCAAGAGATATATTTGACTTGAAGATTAGAAGCATTTAAATTTCTGAAAGTTTTTATTATTATTATTATTAGGTTAGAAGTATTTGTTTACATGACAGAAAAAGCTATGATTAAAAATTTTTGAAATATTCGCCTGAGCAGCAAACATGAATCTGAATGGGGAAAAGTTAATGATAACATAATAGATTTTTCAACGATTATTTTTCTTCTCTGATAAATAATATGCAATTTAAAGGATTAAAAAAATGCATCGCGTATTGATTTTTACAAAAGGAAAAATCATCAAAATATTCTGTAGGCATTCACTAAATACTTATTAAGGTTAGCTATTTTGTTGACTTCAACTTTATGATGAAAATGATTATCGTTAAACATTAAAATTTCTTAATCACATATAATAAAAAAATTCTATTGGTAATTACAAGGACTGAATTTTTTCCATTGTGTTATCTGAAGCCAAAAAAAACATAATGCACAATAAAAAAAGAAGTTTTTAAACCAAGTCTATTTAAATCCCAAATTGATTGAGAAGTATCTAAATTGACCTTAGTATTAGATATATCTAGTTATGCATGAATAATTTTACATTCGATAATGTAATTTAAATGTTCGTTAAAAGTTAAACAATCAATTTTGTTCTGTGAAGCTATTTCGAATAGAAATATTAAAAGGAGACAAAACCAGTCTAGCTAAAAATATCCCTTGATTGATTTCTTGTTTTCCATTTCGAACTCAAGTAAAATATAACAAATATCTGCAAATTGTCTATCATATTAAAGTTTGAAATTTGCTAGAAATATTTGAATGAAACTTATCTTCAAAAGTGAGCTGAAATCGTTTGAAGAATGAAAATTCTGCCTCGGAACATCTGGCATAAATTCAGTTATACTTTGTTTCGTGGATTTTAAAAGCATAAAGGGCAGTTGCCATCAGTTCCCTATTTAATACTAGGCTAAACTGGGATTTCATAAACAACGAAGCAAATATTTCACGATTTTAAAAAAATTTATCATGGATCGAGAATCTGAAATTTGCCCACCTGAATAAGATATGAAGAAAAAAGAGTTCAACCAGCCAAATAAATAATTATTTTTCTTTGTTAAATATTAATCAGTATCAAAATATTCATAGATTAATTGTAAATTTTTATTGTGTGAATAAAAAATTAATTCAAAAACATTCATCAAGCTTAAAAAAAACTTTTGAAGTTTGAAAAAATGAATTATTATTATTAACACTAAAGCTACCACGAGCGGGTCATTTGACCCGCTTCCAATGGCAATTCCAATGTATCGGTGAAATTCCGGTAGGTTTAGTGTTAATAATACAATCCTGCCTTTCCTCGAATAAAAATACATTGTTATTAATTAGTATGTAGCAAAAAGTCTTTGGTGTAAAGACTTTTCTGGTATTACGCAATTTATTCTTTCAACAACCTTCAAGTTTCCAAAATGCATTACATCAACAGCTCATTCAGTAACTGTTAATCAACTTAATATATTAGATAACGTATAGATAAAATTTACTATGAAATAGCTAATTTAGATGAAATTCGATGATATATATGAATAAATCCCATTCCTTTAAATACATCAGGTCAGATATTAAAAAAAATCACTTCTAAAAGAAGATGACATCATACAAATGAGGCAATTTTAAACCAAGAATCAATAATGACGAAATATTATTAATGCATAGAAAATGTTCGAATTATTAACATTGTTATCAGCATAATCCCGTTATGTTTTTATAAATCGAAAAACTGTATGCGTACTGTGAAACTTAACAAAGGACTTCAGCATTACTATATATAGTTACACTCAATATTATGGAGACTATACAAAGTTTTATTCAATAAAAATACAAGAACAAATCCAATAACGATTTTTTTCCCAATAATCCATTTTTCTTACAAATCCAATAAATTAATTACAGTTAATCCAATTACAAACCAAATTTACATCCGATATACCTTGATATAAGGCTAAATTTTTGTCGGAAAAATTAGCGATTTGGATAAATTGTGATCAGTGGAAACATATAGTGACATGTCCTTCATTAATTCTCCTTTCCACTTCACAGGTAATTTATTATAAAGTTCATCCGTACAAACCTGAGCGTAAAACAAGATTATTAAAGGGAGAAACTTGCCAAGGATTGATCCTAAATGCAAATTGGCAGATAATTAGAAAAGAGTTTAATAAAGCGTATTGATTAAAGGAAAAGCGTGGCACATTGCGTCAGCTTGGGATTAGGATTTGACATTGCAACTTAAGTTTTCAAGTTAAAAGTATGCCAGATAAAGCCGGAAGAAAAGAGTTCGAGGGAATTATTGAAAGATTTGAATTTGAATAAATTGAAAGGAACGAATAGGAGGAAACAGGGGTCCTATAGAAGGTCATATTGATCTTAATCAGTTGGCTTTCCATACACACTCCCGGAGTTTTTAAATAATACTTGAGATAATTGATAGTCAAATTAGATAATTAAATAGTAAAATTGAAAATGGTTACTGAAAATAGTGAGCTGTAAAAATTCATAAATGAGCCGACACGAATGTATCTAAATTAATTGTACTGAAGAAAGAATTTTATTTAAAAATATGATAAAAATAGATTTATGGAATTTATTTATTTATTACAAATGCCCAGAAGATTGGCTATGACGCCATTAGATCTCTATCCTTCCAATATCTCTGAACTTAACGATTTAAAAACACAAGTGCAGAGCACGAGTCAAAATGAATAGCATCAAAAATTTGATGTTGTCTGCACGGAGAATCATAAAGCCCGAGCCAATACAAATATGCGGGCATAATAGTCGTTGTCTGTAGTAAGGCGGAAAAGTGCCACAGCTGCACTTCTAGAAAAATCTGAGATCAATTGTGTATCCTCAAACAGTGAGACCCTCTCAGCTTTATTCTGGGGGCATATCTTCTTTTTTTCAGGAATTTGACTGGATGAAATGAAAGGCTTTTCAAAGGTCTCTGGAAGACTCTTGCACCTCTTTTGATTTGCGAAATAGTTATACAAAATCATGAATCATAGAAATTTAACTCTGCTTCTCTCGATAATAAAGAAGCACTTCTAATAATATGCAAAGAAATAGGTTATGGCACAAACAAAAGATACATTTTTGAATAAAATCTCATTATTAAAGAAGAGAATACAAATACATGATGACTGACAAGATTAATTGTTAGTATTACATAAACAATTCCCGAAAATAAACAATTTTTTGGTGTTTATCCGTAACGGAAACAGAAAAGAAAAAAATACAAAATGTTGCAAAATCCAGTGACCCATTATATTATTTGCAATCTTATATAATTATGAATTGTTCTAAAGAAAATATCCAATTATTAAATTAACATTTAAAAGTAATTGTTTCCGCGAAGCTATTGCTGTGAAAATCTATGAATCCAAATTTACGATGTTTTTGAAAATTTTCAAAAAATATTGTTTCTTTCTCATTTTAAGATGAATTTTTAATTTAAGATGAATCAAAATTGTACCACTTCATGAACCATTACTTGCAACTCGGATCACCGACAATCCGTAAAAACCTGCCTTCACATCAGAGCGAAAATGTAACGGTGCAACTATGATTCTTTGCATTTTCACTGATGCATTTTCTTTCAATTTAGTCTCTAAAAACGAGAATCGCTATTTCATATAATAAAATTAATCATTTAGAAGGAAAATAATTGAACCGTTTGTTGGTATTTTTGTAATCAAGAGACGCAGAAATACTTTAGACATCATTCGATTTTGAGGTGATTTTTTGTATTTCTATATGACATCAACTTGTGTTATCACTGGTTATAATAAGGATTCAAAGAATAAAAGTCCTTTTTAATGCATTTTAAGCAGCAAATTTGTGTTTAATCAAAGTGTAAGGATCGTGATTGCATAAGCGCCTAAATTAATCCATGTTTCCATTTGTGTAAAAAAATAATGATTTTAAATTTAGAAGTCTGAAATTTAGTTGAATTATGTTGATATCCAAATAGTTTGAAATAATAAAGGTATCACACCCTTCATTTCTTGTTAGTATTGTTCGTATTTTGATTGATAATTAGTAATTATCTCTTCTGTTTTCATCCTTGTTTGTGAAAATAAACATCTCATGTTAACAAATGAAGCTAATATACATTGCATTTCTTGGCTGTGGTTTGTTTTAATGGCGAAATATGGCTACATATTTGGCCATTGTTGCAAAATATGGTTGCTTAGAATTTTTTTAAAAAAATGCATTAATTGAATAAAAGATGATATGCAGTTGTTAACTTTTAATAACATCAGTCAGTTAAATACCATTTTAACAAAGTTACAGTGCAACTAGTTGGAAAAAAAAGATTGTCCCATAAAATTACATTTAGATTAGATCAATCACATTAAATCATTTTTTTAAATATTAATATTTGGTATTCATTTAGAATTTGTTTGTTTTTTTGTTTATTAAAATCAAATTAAAACTATTTATAAACTCTAGTTGACAATTACATTTTTAATAGGTGATTCCCATAACGAATGATTTATGTTTAGTTTATTGATATTGTGTTTAGGAGAATCTAATGTTGATAAAAAAGAATAGAAATTACAATGGTAAAGTAAAGCATTTTGTGAAAATAAAACTCTCTAATGAAAGCGATCTTATGTAACCGATTTAGTTTAGTTTGTTAGATTAACATCCTATTTTGAAGCCCGCGAAAGTTATTTTGAAACGGGCGACACAATTTCGAATCATGAATAGATGATGAAAATTGCATCTGAGAAGCTGACATTACACCATGTATTCATACTGTAATCTTTTCTCCTAGACAGATTTCACGTGCACCTTATAAGTGATGGATCTTTTGTGGAATTCAATCTCAGACTGCGATCTGTTAATTTCAAAACCTTTACAATAGGCCACGAGGGTCCTCTCGCCTAGATGAAATATAGCTCTTATGATGACAAAACAGTCACAAATATGTCAAGTCTGAGCTGAACTTGATATTTTCTAAAATATTATAATTTTACGATACCTGCGCTATCTTGTTACCATTTTAATCAGCTATCCGATTCGAATAATTTCATAGATTCGTTACTGTTTCTGGAAGACTTTGTAGACTACGATGATTATGAGTGCTTTGAATATATTAGGTTGTCCAAATGAAAAGTGGACAATTGAATGAAAAGAAAATCTTTATTGGAAATCAAAAGAAATCGTCGTGAGCGTTGTAACACAGGTCCCATCGCTTAGGTTGCTGGCCTATGCCTTTTCTATAGATGGATGGTGGTTGATTCTCGAGGAAGTCCTGCACAGCTTCCTTCACTTCATCGTCGTAATGGAAACGTGTTCCCTTTACTCTTTCTTAAGTGGCCCAAAAATGGGGAAGTCACAGTGTCACAAATCCAGACTGTACGGCGGGTCTTCCAACACTTCCCAACGGAATTTTTTAAAGGTCATCTGGATTTCATGGGAAATATGTGGGAGGGTATTGTCATGGACAAGGATCACTTGTTGTGTGAGAAGGCCTGGCCATTTGCTTTTAATTGCTTTCTACTGCAGTAATGTGTTGAATTGATAGTGCTTCCTTGAGGCAGGAAATCAATCAAGAGTGGTCCACGGTATTCGAAGAATCAGAAACCATACTACCTCGCGTTGTTCCGATCTGGAAGCATCCATGTATAGTATGACTTTACTTTTGATCAATTTCCTCTACCACGAACAGCTTGAACGCCGTATGCCGCGCACATATTCTACCGCCCTTTATATCCCTGTTCGGTGATGCTGCCATAACTGCTGCCATTCTGACGCAATTGCAAATGTCCAATTTTTATTTGGAAGACCTAATATATTAGTATAATTAATGATTTTATTTTTGGTGAGTTATCATATTCATTTCTTTAATTTATGCATTGATATTGTTTACTGAAAATCGATATACAATTTTTTCGAGTAATGTTTTTAAATAAATAAAAGCTTGTGATAAATGTGAGAAACGATTTAATTCTATCATTGGCTCATTGTGAAAGAATTCAGTTCTATGATAGCCAGAAACTTCTGAAACTAGATCACCGATGACAAGATAAATCTCTGCACTACTTTCAGTTACATACCCAAAACTATCCCTTATGTACGAAGATCCTTCGAAAACCATGATAAAAACTTTTTCCGAAATGCCAAGAAAGGTAATTGAAAACCTCTGGCGGCTTGAAATGTCAGTTCCGTTCTATTTAACAACCAGCATGAAAAACGGTGAGAAATTAATATAACCTCAGTTTGGCCCTAGAATCTGTCACAGCTATTTTTGACCCTAGCAATTTAAGAGAAGACTGCTTTGTAAAATATAGTCTAAAAATACGGCAACTTTTAATTGGTTTGAGCGCGGGATCTGCAGAAATATAAATTCGTGTCTCTAAAAAAAACGAGAACTTGCATTGATCCTGAAAGAGTCTGGATTCTTTAAATATTTTATCATGAGATTTTTTTTCTTTACAAAAAGTTTCTTACTGAAAAGTTTTCACTTTAATATCTGTAAGTTAATATAATATTTCATGATAACTTAGAACCTAATTGAGTTTCCAATATATTAGCGATAGTCTTTTAGTGTATACATTGTCTAGTTCATGGATTAATCAAATCTATACTGTTTGCTTTAGAAATACTTATTTGACATATTGCCTGATTACATTCAAATTTAAATTGCAGACATGTCTGAATTAATTTTTAAATCAAATAATCGATTAGAAATTTCCCAATAAGCTGTAAAAAATACTAATTTAGTTTGTAAAATCGTCAGATTTCTGATTACTTTCAACTATAATTTAATTGAGATTAAGCATGGATGAAAATATGTGCGAGAAAATGTAAGTGATTATAATGATTTTACTTTTTATGCCCCGATTCTTTTGATAAAGTCCTTACTTTCGGTCAAGATGTTTTTTTTATATTGAATTAATACTTAAACCTTTCCGTTTTATTTGATCAGTTAAGATAGGTGATCAAATTACATAATTTTTTATTTTTATAGATACACACTTTTCAATTGCTGTCAAATGGTATTAACGAGATTCATCGCATTTCATTTCACTTTAATTTCAATTTCATACCAGATTAGAAGTTTTTAATCCTTTTTGCCAAAATTTTCTTTTAGGTTTCAAGAAATCTAAAAGAGCTTGAAAATATATACAATACTCATATTCATTTAATTTAAGTAATTTTTTTATGGAATAGGAACTCTGTTATAAGCACAGTTTTTCATCTTAGGAATTAAATTAAGTGTAAGGATAGATTGAGAGTATAACATATATGTTTTATTTCAGTTTCCTAGATTCTGCCTTATATGTGTTAATTAAAAACTTATTTGAACAATTTTGTTCCTCACAGATTTTGCTTGAGAGAAATAAATAAAGGCAGGCCAAGAAAAACACTTAAAGTTCCAAACCTGTTTTGCTATCCATTTTCTTTTAAAGCAATAACCGATATCTTTATATGCTGGCATTGAAATATGCTTAAAGTTGCGATAAGACTATATGAAAGGTATTATTTCAAATATATTTCTTTCATGTGTTTATCGCAAAATGTAAAATTTTTGATTTGCTTTCTATTTAGAAAATTCTCTGTGACATTCGATCAGTCGATTTAATAAAATTCATTCAATGTTTTTTGGAAACAAGTTATATTTAGCTATTTTTTCTATGATCTCTAAATTATTTTAAACTTATTAATAGAAGTTTATATGTCACATGTCAATAATCGCTGATGCAACCTGAATGAAAAATATACTCCTCGAAATGAATTAAAATTTCTCCTTAAATTCCGTTAGAACAGGGTTACTCAGATTGTGAATCGCCACAAAATGCTGTTCGTATCTTCCCTAATTTGCCAATTTTCAAGCATATGATATGGAATTAGAATGCTCATTTGGTCATATAAGACCAAAAAAAAAGTGCAATATACAAACAAATGATTTGTGTCGAATGACAAGAACGAAGTTGCAAGTATCTTTTCAACTTGGGAATCACGCTTATAAAAACTGACTTTTTACACATATAGCATCAACTGTTGATCTAATCCGTAGTTTCATTACATTTTCATACAGAAATGTAATGAAACTGAATACTCCACCTATCAAATTAGAAACTCTACTCATTCAGTCTATGTCTTTATTAATTTCGTAATGGTACGTTGCCATTTGTGTAAGTGTTAATTGCAATAATTTTTTTCTTTATAAAAGTTCATTTTCTATTTATTGAACTTGTATTGTTTGTCTCTGAAAACTTTTAATGCACCGTAAATAAAGTGAATCTTAAAAACCTCAGTTTCTAAAAGCGGATCATAATGTTTAAAAATGAGTTATGAAATGAAAAGAAAAGGGATCAAAAACTTCACTGATTTACTTTTAAAACTTGAAGACTTTTATGCCATATGTCAGAGACCTGATGGAAAATTAATTTATCAAAATATTAGTGAAAAGCCTCATTTATAATGAATCAAACCACTGGTTTCTTTTAATTCATCAATTTTAGTTATAATTAGTGAAAAATAAAATGAAGAATTTTTTGAATTTCATTCTGAATCTTAAAGGGGTTGTGCAAATTTCATTAAATGCTTCTTTAAATAAAAGTAGATACTTAAATTAATAAAGTTCCCTTTTTTTAAACTTATTTTCATATATTTAGGGCTCCCATATGAAAAGTCTTCCCTTTCTGCGCTGATGAGTTTTTATTTTATTCCAATTAATTCGGAAAATTTTAGTCTTTTTTTTTCTAAGGCAGTTACTTAGTATCAAAAATTGATTTCTACTTAAAATCTAGGGTTGCTTTTAATAAACAAAATTTCTATTTATTTATTCCCACTGTCTTGCATTTTTTGATTCAATACATTCCTATTTTTTTTTAAATAAAAATCGTCATGAAAGTTTCCCATATTCTGTCTTTAGATGCTTTGGAGATGGGAATAATAAATTTAATTTAAAATAATAGTTTTAGTGTGTGTGTTTTTTTCTTTTATCATATCCGAAATTTAAAAAAAATAATCGTATCTACCAAGTATTTATTTCTAAAACGTCTAATTATAGCAGCAATAAAAGTAAATGTTTTAACAATACGAAATTTTAACTTTTAGAAATTCAGTTTTTTTTTCGATGTAACTTTCAGCAGTTTGTAGTTGTATTTTTATTAATCCGCGAGTAGCTCTAAAAATTGTCGTTAATCTAAATAAAGTCAAACTAACTGTTTATATTTCTTTTTCTTGCGTGCACTTTTTCAAAGAAACAGCTACTTCCAATAGTTAAGCAATAGTGTTTTCTTTTACATTATGAAAAATACGGTAAGTTCATTATTAGCTTTTGCATATCATACTTAACATTTTTCTCAAAAGAATTTTTGAACATTCATTAAAATAGTTAAGCCTTATTTGTAGACTCAAATATTATGATATTATTTTGTTATCCCATATTATTCTTAAAGGATACAAGCTTCACTTTATAGTAAATTTCTTCCTTATCACGTTTCGCTTTAAGCTTTATTTATGCCTGCCTTAGTTGCCTTCTTCTAGATTAGAATTTTCGCTTAACAGTAGGGAATTTCAGTTAATAATCGATCACTGTCATCTTTGATGGCGTTTTTCACTTTCTTAAGCAAACTTCATGAATTTACACTTCCATCTCCGAGATCTTAATAAATCGAGTTAACATGGGCACTCTAATTCACACATACACTACTCTCATTAAATTAAAAATAT
Source organism: Argiope aurantia (assembly GCA_026543865.1). Taxonomy (NCBI): domain Eukaryota; kingdom Metazoa; phylum Arthropoda; class Arachnida; order Araneae; family Araneidae; genus Argiope; species Argiope aurantia. The sequence goes on along the minus strand of JAPMOR010079607.1, from coordinate 109,097 downwards.
TTCTATAAAATATTTTTTTTAAACTATGTTTCCGTTAAAACGAATAAAAAAAATTTAAATTATTAAAAGTAGTTTGGCTATTTTTTTTTAACTTTCTCGCATTTGAAACATTAAAGAGAATGTACTGAAATCTTCAAATTAATTCAGAATTGGCGAATCTCCACTTTTCTGATCTATCTGAATCCAAAAAAAAAATCATTCACTTAATTGAAATATTAATAGAATATTTAATAGAAATTACTAGATTTCTATTACATGTTTGTCTGTATATGCGAGTGAAATTGAACCTATTACTACAAAACACAAAGGGTGGGATAAAATTTGTCACTCATCATCATCTTAAGTGCAGAATTACATCGAATTTTAAACTGTTTCCGTGAACGAATTGGCTTTAATACGGTTTGTACAATCGTATACATGCAAACGTTATAACTCAAAAATACATTTGCTTAAATGAATTACAAAAAAGCATCTAAAATGCATAACAGAACGCTCTTGAGTGGGATTCTGGAAATAAAACCCTGAGTACTTGTAGAGGTCACGGTGGCCTGGTGGTAAGGTCTCGGCTTCGGAACCGGAGGGTTTCAGGTTTGAGACCCGATTCCACCGAAGAACCGTCGTGTAAGGGGGGTCTGTTGCACGTTAAATCCGTCCTGATCAAACGTCCTCCCGCTGGTGTGGTGTGGTGTGGAGAGGGGGATGCCAGCTCAGGTGTCGTCCTCGTCATCTGACCGTGGTTCAAAATTACGAGGTCCGTCCCAAAATAGCCCTAGTGTTGCTTCAAACGGGACGTTAATATAACTAAACTAAACGAAACCCTGAGTACTTGTAGCGTTCATTTTACTTACGCAAACTCTTATGTTTATGAGAGGGAGGCAGATATTATTCGGGATTATGAAATAAAGTTTCAGGAAACAACCCCCACTGTTTATTTTGAAACTATATGATGTCGCTTTTTAAGGGGGCAGAGGACTTTGAAACAAGGAAAAATGAATGAAAACACCCAATTTTATTTTTATCGTTTCATTACCACAATATATGTTTATATTCAACTAAAATAATGTTTATATTCAACTATAAAATGTATTATTCAATAAAATAAATATTTGAAGGGTTAAGAGGAAAAAAAGTACATTTAATGATTTTTCTCGAAATGATATCGTATTTGGATTTAAATATCTTCGAAATATTCCAGGTGTCTTCATTTTTGAAGGAATTCACCGAAATTGATAATAAAGATTTTGGTCAAACATTAAAAGAAAAATAGGGTATGCATTTTATGTTTCGAGTTTTTTTCGCCAGTTAAAAGTCAATTTTAGTTCATAAAAATATAACATTCCTATGAAAATTCAGTAAGTACGCATAAAAATATTTCTAAAAAAATTAGCATTTTATTGGAATTACAAATTTATACGCTGTTTTGTTCCAATAAATTTACATTGAGTAATAATACAAAAAAATTAAAAAAAATCACCTGGAATATTTTAAAGTTTTTTAAAATTATCTTGTAATTTTTTTAAATAATATATTTTGTTTTAAAATGTTTTTAAAGAAATTTGATGTATTTATGTTTTAATACATACGCATAAAAATTTCATAAACCTAAGTGAATAATTTCCAAAAATATCTAATAGAGTCTACTGTCCCTTTAAAAAAGGCCGGTAGTTTTTATAAAAATGTGTCGGCAACAAACTAAAAATTGACATTTTATAGTTAGCGACAGTTCACAAAAGCTGCCAAGTAGAAATCATCCTTGCGCTAAATGCGCATGGTAAATCTGTCCCAGAAGGACATGTCTCATGCCATTATAGTTGGATGGAAGTTTGAAGAATGGATTATCGAGTAAGGGGTATAACGGTAAACTGAAGAAGACAAGAAAAGTAGTGAGATTTTATTTTTAATTAGAGCTTCATCAAGCACATTATGGAATAAATAGTTTCTTTTGTTATCACTGAAATAAAGCATAGATTCGCAATTCTTAAAATAAATGAAAGGAATGAATTATGAAATATATTCAAGTCATTCCTTCTGGAGAACAAACTTACAACTTCTGTAATAAATATTCACGCCATTCCTATTGGAAGACAGACTTACAACTTCTGTAATAAATATTCATACCATTCCTATTGAAAGACAAACTTGCAACTTCTGTAATAAATATTCATGCCATTCCTATTGAAAGACAAACTTGCAACTTCTGTAATAAATATTCATGCCATTCCTATTGAAAGACAAATTTGTAACTTCTGTAGTAAATATTTATGCCAGTCCTATTGGAAGACAAACTTGCAAGTTCTGTAATAAATATTCATACCATTAGTATTGAAAGACAAATTTGCAACTTCTGTAATAAGTATTCATGTCATTCCTATTGAAAGACAAATTTGTAACTTCTGTAGTAAATATTTATGCCATTCCTATTGGAAGACAGACTTGCAACTTCTGTAATAAATATTCATACCATTCCTATTGAAAGACAAACTTGCAATTTCTGTAATAAATATTCATGCCATTCCTATTGAAAGACAAATTTGTAACTTCTGTAGTAAATATTTATGCCAGTCCTATTGGAGGACAAACTTGCAACTTCTGTAATAAATATTTATGCTATTCTTATAAAAATAAAGTTTTAAAACTGTTTGTTTCTGTTTCGGAGTCTTCAGCAAAAATAAGAAACTCTTGAACTGTTACAGCTATTTATAGAAATAAATAAGCTCTCTTACTAAAAATAAACAAAATTCACGTTTATTTCTTGAACGGTTTGTGGACACACTTCAATACAACTAAGTATATCAATCAGCTTTATTTTAGAAGATAAGCAAAAGGAAGTGAAGCCAGTAGTTCTTTCTCAGTTGACTTACGTGACAGTTTGTGCGTTCAGCCAGCTGAAGTGAGGAAATAGAAAATTTAGAAGTTAAATATTTCCTTTAAAAATAAAGACTAAGAAATTTCAGGTATGAAGTAAATGACGTCCGTGTTGTAGAATTTAGTGAAAGAGACACGAAGCTTTTAGTCCCGATTACAAAGTCAGAGAAAATGATATTTTTTTTTAAAAAGCAAACATTCGTTTTGTTATTTAATATTATTACCCCTTACTATTTATTAATATTTTTTAATTAAAGGGGGAAATATTCGGAAAATAGGATCATATGCAAGTCGTGCAATATATGACATATAATTATATGAATAATATTTTTGTAACCTTTATTATGTTTTCTGAAATCTTTCATCATTATTTTTGTTTAATCTTATTGCATTCAAAATTGTCCTGTTATCGCTTGAAGGCGATAACTTTTGATTATCAGAAAGAATGATCAGTAGAATTGACAGAAAAATTAATTATTATTTTGTCGCCAATGATCATAGATAAATCATGCGTTTTATTCATATCATAAATTAATTAACAGGAACAGAGTTAAGTGTCCTATCTCGCTCTGCGAACACAGTTCCAGAGAGAGATCAACTCGTTTGAGCATCTCTGGTATTTATAGTTTTCGACAGGGTATGATTTGACATGCAATTCTTCAGAAGAATGGTAGATCTTGGTTCCTAATACAGATAAGATAATAATTCTTGAATTTACTAAAAACTTCATTTTTAAACCATAATACACTGGTGTGCAAAACTGGTATGAAACCGTGTTACTAGGATGAAACCGTGTCCCGACCTCTCACCAAATCAACTGGCGTTGGGAATCGCTTGTAACATCACGGAAAGAGACCGTTTCGGTGGTCCTGGAGTTGTCGTCTGGGGAGGCATTATGATGAACGGGCGGACTGAGCTCCACGTTTTCGACAGAGGTTCTGTAACTGGAGATCGCTATTGTCAGGAGGTGATCCTTCCCCATGTGCGTCTGTTCCGAGGTGCCATTGGATCAGACTTCGTTTTTATGGATGACAATGCACGGCCACATAGGACTCATGCTGTTGAGGAGCTCCTGGAAAGTGAAGATATCACTCGAATGGATTGGCCGGCGTGCTCCCCTGATTTAAATCCGATAGAACATGTGTGGGATGCTTTGGGGAGACGCCTTGCGGCACGATTACATCTTCCTGGCAAATTAAACCCGACAAATTAAACAGATGCTGATTGAGGAATGGTCATTCTTACCTCAAGAACTGTTGGACAATCTGGTGCTGAGTATGGGGAGACGATTCGAAGCAACCATTGCAGTAAGGGAAGGCATATCCCATACTAAGGAACATCTGCTTGCTGTTCTTCCTCTTGGACAGACAATCATGTGTAACGATACTATGAGTTCAATAAAGCCTTTTTTTGTTTGATTCCATACTGTATGCATTGTATACATTTCTGCGCAACTATGCTTTCGTCATTCTTTCAGAACAAAATGCTGTATCTCATTTCTGAATTTCATGTCTCTCAGATGATTTCTCGTGAAGTTATGGCAAAAAACATACCTGTTGCTTAAGTTTTGCACACCAGTGTAGTTGCAATGTTTGTCACTAAAGTTATTATTAACACATTAAGAAATGCAAAGAAATCTGTAAGACATACGCCGGAGACCGCACGTTTTGTGGCAAACGCACTTTCTAAAATCATAACTTTGTTATTTACAAGCAATAGCAGACGGGACACGCAACAGGAAAAACTCGAGGGCTGTCCTTAACGTGTTAAGAATTGATTGAGCATTAATTAAGAATTTTTGTCACTCTCTAACCATAAGACTAACATAACATGGAATTGGTGTTACAGATTCATAATGATGAATATTATATATAATATAATGAACTTTATAAGATATATCGATTCTCTGGGGACTATTACTTGTATGCAATTATCTGGTTAGCGGATTACTTAGTTTAACTGTGGTGCTACGTTCATTCGGTCGCATGCTGATGGTGGGTGGATCACAACTTTAGTGGATGGGCCATTGATAGTGATTCATCACTGGCCTTAAGACACTTTTTAAAATTCGAGACAAATGATTACTGGGATACATTTGGTAGCTTGGCATTAAAGCAAAATGAGATCGTTTGAATTACTTAATTTCATATTCCAGACTGATTTCTTTAAAATTGGAAGATTTTTCCAAAATTTAATAGCTGAGGAGTTTAGGACAAGTAAAATATTAACACCTTTTTTTTTTTAATTTAAGCGTAGAACGAATTTTTGAAACATTTCAGAGTTTCCAGTAACCTCAGTAAAATAAATTCATTACGAGTGTTTACGCAAATTA
>JAPMOR010079607.1:30124-103890 GCA_026543865.1 Argiope aurantia | reverse complement strand
GATGAAACTCGAAAGGCGTCATTCGGCAGCTGGCATAGATTATCTTTGTTTTTAATGTCTGATTTCTAATTCGCAGGTGAAGTAAACAGAAATCACAACGATTTGATATAAATAAGAAAAAAATCAATGCCTGGAAATTTCCCTTGAACACGCGAACTCAATATGAATCGAAGACATTAACACGCTACCAATGCGTCAGAAGCATTTTTGTCCATTTTTACAGAAAATTTCCACCTGTTACTGAATATAGTTCAGAGGGAAATTTGTAAGCTCTGTAAAATAATATTATAAAAGCATTTTTTAAAACATGTTTTCATCAAATAAAAAAAATTCAAAAGCATGTTTATCAAACTTGCATTGTAAAGTGCTCGAAATAACACTTAGAGTGGAATAGAATTTTTATAATTTTTATAATATATTTGTAAATTCTAATGAGTAAATGTTTAGAATTTTTCTCTGTAATGAAATTTATTTCGTTATAGCATTTATTTCAGAGTCTTTCACTTTTAAGATTTTTTTAAATTTAATTTCCAGGCTTTTTTTACTCTTCAACATGGATAACAGCGTATTTCCAGCTTATTTTTATTTCTTATATAATCGCAATTCTTTTTTATAATCACTACGGAAATTGATGTCAATATTTTTCCTTGATTCATTACCTCATGTTGCTCCTTAAGTCAAAATAAAATAAAAGAACCGATAAAATGATTAATAAAATCTAAGAATATAAAATTACTGTATAATAATCGAGAATGTACAGTTTCACAACCAAGCGGATAAATAGCAAAATTCAAAAATACAAGCCTGAAGGAAATCAAGTTAAATGAAATCTTTGATTGTACTGGGCATCATATTTATACATTTAAAAAATTGAGAATGTTTTAGGTACAACTTGTATTTGCCTTCGGACATTTAACTTTTGGTTATAAATAATATTAAACAATCTGTACAAGTAAACATTGTTAAGAATCCAGAAAGATTCTGTAATAAGCATCAAAAATTATCTTTTGCGATGACATTATCATAACGTGATAAACTCAAATAGATTTATACCAACTTTTCGAGAATACGCAAAAGTTAAGAAGCATTGATTTGTTGTCTTTAAAGATATATGCTCTAATAACCCTAGTAAAACATAAAAGGAATATTGAAGTTAACAGATTTACTGCTTGATGCAAAATGAAATCACCATTTTTTCGACAAAATCATCCATTTGCCTGAATCAGAAATACAGAACCAGTCAATATTGAATTTTATTTTCACATATATGAAATGTATGAACAGAAAGCATTGTAATCGTCGAAAAATTCATTCTCAAGATTTTTATGAATCTGAAAGTTACAGATGTACTTGAATTCGAAACCCACATTTAAAAAATTATGTCTGTCTGTCGCTCTATCTGTCAACATGAAAACTCAAAAATGCTTTGAGTTAGAAAGATGAAATTTGGTATATGGACTTAGAAAGCTGCAAATTTGACGTTATTAAATTTTGAAAAAAATCCATTCGCAGTAAGCATATCTTTTTTTCTGATAGCAAGTCAAATATTTCTTAATCACAATTTTAACTTATTTTGACAGTCTAGATTCAACAGTGCCTCGATTCCAAGTTAAATGAAGATAACTATTCAGTTTTCATATCATTTCATTTCATTTGACCTGTTTCATATTTATAAAGACATATTTTTGTAATGATATGTCTTCACTTTTAATATGAAGGAGTTTTAAAATTCTGTGCACAGGTGTTTTCGCAGTGACAAACGCAATTAATATTTTCAGAACATAATTACCAATAATTTGTGAATTCAGTTTTGATTCCATATGATTATTCCACTTAATGATGAATTTGAGAAATTCATTTTTACTATTCACTAATATACATTAATTAAAAAATTCTATTTTTGCTATTTTAACTAATAAATTAGAATTGGTTTAGGTTTGGTTTGGTTATATTAACGTCCCGTTTGAAGCAACACTTGGGCTATTTTGGAACGGACCTCGTAATTTTGAACCGCGGTCAGATGACGAGGACGACACCTGAGCTGGCACCCTCCTCTCCACACCACACCAGTGGGAGGACGTTTGGTCAGGACGGATTTAACGTGCAACAGACCCCCTTACACGACGGTTCTTTGGTGGAATCGGGTCTCGAACCTGAAACCCTCCGGTTCCGAAGCCGAGTCCTTACCACTAGGCCACCGCTGCCTTAATAAATTAGAAAATAAATAATAAAAAATAAGACATTGGATTATTTGAAACGCCTATAAAATGCGTCTTTAAAATGTTCAAAATTCATTTACATACATAACATATTAGAAAGAAGGATGAAATCATTTTTTTGAAAAAATTTCCTTTTCATTAATTTCCCTTTTATCCTTAACTGGTATATCATTACTGGGTTTTCATTTTATTTTATTTATTTACTTTTTTCTGGGTTATTCCTCATTTCTGCAGTTCTCTGTCACCTGTTTTTAAGATCATGTGACAAAATATCCAGATGCTCCTGGGAAGCTTAAATGCTTTATCAATCTGATCACATTAACATAAAAATTAAAAATTAAATCTGATCACATTAAGATAGTTTGTGGGCCTATCATTGAACTCCAAGATATGTGCACTATTAAGCAATCATTGTAATTGATTATTGCACTTAGTACAGAAGGTAAAGTTTAAGCAACACGAAGAAAAATATTCAAAGTTACGGAAGGGAAAGCTTTTTCGATCTTTCTTTCAAGTCTTTCCATTTTATAATAAATTGCTTTTATAAAATGGTTTCTGATACAACTCACAAACTTTTATCTGTAAATATCTTCAAAACAAGTATATGATCAAATAATTATTTCAGCATTTTAAAAAAAGTATTAAGTATTCACCAACACGAAATTATAAGTATTATAGGATCGTCATAAAAATATATTAATTACATATCATCATGATTTTTGAAATATTCCAAACATATGATTCATAATTTAATTCATTTCATGCGTTTTTATTACTTTATGCGCTTTCATTTATTTTGAATTGATTTATGTTTCTAAAGAGGAAATTTTTCAAACATTCTTTTTTTCACTTTTTAATTTGGCAGCTGACACATTTCATAACTATAGAGCTATGAAATTTTCTACAGCTGTGTGATCACGATAAAAATTCATTATTAATATTTTCTGAATTATTTACTGTGAATTAAGATATTTTAATTATATTTTTGTTAGCGGACTAATTGAAACATGGTTGAAGGTTTATAAGAAGATTTTGTAATATTTATAGCAATGAAATATATAATAAAAAACAAATAAATTTAACGTTCCTAGTTTGAAACTCCGACGAGATCTTTCCTATATGCAACTTTTCTCATACAGTCATTAGTATCAAAACTGAGTGCAATGATATATTTCCTGTACCACCTGAATTTAAGCAGTAATCATTGCTTATATAAGAACGACATGGTTACGAATAAACTCTGTAACCATGATATTTTTTAAATGTTTTTAAAAAGAATTCCAATTCCAAATAAAGACAGAGGCTTTAACCTTTTCACAAGATAATAGAATTTTTTTGAAAGAAGGAAACCACTACATTCTTATGTAAAGAAGTTTACTCTGTATTAAGTCACAATTATATGTTTAGGCTGTAGAGTAAATAAAATTTGTTTAAAAGCATTTTTGAATTGATTTGTGTATTTTTCGACCATTTACTCTTACCATACCATACATTGTAGCTAATTGCAGTTAATTATAAAAACATATTACGCAGAATTTCTCGTTTTTAATTTTTTCTTAAAATTAAGCGTTTTAAATTTTTAATTTTTATTGAGTGAATGTATAAACCTTTTGAATTTATAATACGTTTATTTAAAATAGTCGATTACGTTCTGGGTGAATGATTTGAAAAATATTTAGATTTTTGAATATATATGCATATTTTCTGAAAACAATATAAAGCAAAACTCTTTTAGTTAGAAGTTTATCAAATGATTTGTTCAAAGTTTGAAAGATGTATACAAAATATATCACCTAATTCCTTATTTAAGAAATATGCCACATTTTTCTTCAATCTTTAAATATTTGGATTAAATTGGTAAATAACATAAAATTACCAATTATCACACACTATAAAACATTAAATGCATTGTAAAATCTTTTTAAGTAAGCATTGAGAAATTTGTTGAAATTTAACGCAAGAGTATTTATTAACTTTTTATTTATGAGGTTTTACATAAATTACCAAAAATTTTATCAAAATTTAGAAATTAAAAGCGTAGTATTTAAATATATAAAATGGCATTAAAAAAGTAATTCAAATATCAAAATACATTTAACTTTCGAAATAAATGAATGTGGAAAAGAAATTCAAACAATTTTACAAAATAAATTGTTTAGAAATAAAAATATAAAATAAAAAGAGTTCTATATTTTTGACGAAAATCATTTTTTAATGTAAACGCTTACCTACTATAATATTTTTAAGATTGGATTTTTATAACTTGTAACTTCTAAACACATTATTCAATGTTTTCAATGCTCACATCATCTTTTTTTATGATTAATTTAATTTTGTATCATATAAAATAGTAATTTTTTTTTTCCGAATCAAACATTTTCTTAGAAAATATAAATAAGAGGTAAAAAATATTAAAAATTTTTCTTAAACATTTGGTTTCTGACAGTGCACTAAAACGTATTTTTTTTTTAATGAAAAATCTAGTTGGGTAAACAAAAGCGCTACGCGTAAGGCGTTGATAATAAAAACTAAGTCACAATTAATACCAGAAAAAGGAAAATTCATTAACATTAATTAAAAATTAAAATCTGCTATAAATATGATTAAAATTTAGATGAATTTTTTTATACCAAGACTTTCGTGTCTCTACGTCTTTGTTTTGATGCCTAAATTTTTCATAAAAATAATATACTAAAAATTTTAATACATCGTTAAAAATGCGTTTAAAAATATTTTAAACTTTTTTTCGGAGTAATTAATCGCTTACATCCATCAATAGACAATAGACCTGGCAACCGTATTAATTTAGCCTCTTATATATGCAAATTTATTTGAAAAATAATAAACAATTTTCAGATTTATGCGAAAAGGTAATAAATATTAATGTATTCTACTCAGGTGATGAAGACCTCTTTTTTTCCCCGGTATTAATACGGTTTTTCTTCTTCGCATTTACCTTAAATATTTATCTCTTTGAGACTCAAAATTTATAATGACCGTAATCCTCTTTGAACGCGAGCGAAATCAACTGCAGCATTTTATTTACTATTTTACTGAGCAGCGCCCTTACGAGTGTAAAGAAAAGAACGTATTCGAAAAGCTGATTGGCTGTTTTTGTTGGCAGAATTGTTTTATTCATGTTTCCGTTGCCACAGAGGAAAAGGAAATAAAAGTCTTTATTTTTATTCGAAAATCATTAATTTTCGATCTGAAAGTATTTAATAAAACATTCGTGGAACTGTTTTGAATTTTAGATTCATAAATGGTTTTGAAAATATAATTGCGAAAAAGTAGAACCTAAAAAATAGAAGAGAAAGTATTTTTGTAATAATGACTGCGGTGACTAAACTATATTTTGTATCCAATCTATTTTTTTTTATTCTTTTAGATGAAAACCTTCTTATAATTTGGTAGATAAAGAAGACTTGAATCATTAATTCAGAAACATTTTAGAAAATAATTTTTTTTTGTTGGAAAAAAATTAATAAAATGTAATAAAAAATAAGCAAGTATCGCTCTGACATTGCATAATGAATCTTGGAAAATGATACTTTAAGACTTTATTATAAAAATGATTTAAAAATTTTGATGCTTAAAAGCGCTTTTATAATAACAGTCTCTAATGAAATAATACAAGAAAGGTAAACAAAGTAAATAATTGAAGTTTAAACAGAAAAATTCATGCCATATCACAATCAAATACAAAATGGTCCTGGGTTGGTCATATATAAGCAATTAATTATTACTTTTCATGACAGTACGCATGCGTCTGCCATTGCTAAAATAATACAAAATCAGCTTAAATGAATTCTATTGACAATTTTTTTGAGTAGTAGAAGAAATTATTTTAAAATTTTATGATATAAAATAAGCTTCACATTTTAAAAAATATTCTCAACTTTTTAATATAATATACAAAAAAAAAGATGATTATCACAAGAATATTTCTTTTAAATTTCTATTTAAAACTCAAGTTTCTTAAATTGTAGTATATGAAAATTCATAGATCACTTAAATCTGCCTCAAACTATGGACTGATTCCTTTTAAACCTCAAGGACTTTTCAACTCTTGCATAAATTTATTCATTTATATATAAAAATTTAACAAATAATCTAAGAAAAAATAAAGTAAAATCAAGAAATGCAGATAAATTCAGAAGATAATGAATCTAATACTAGATAGAAAAAAAAATTATATCGCCAATAAATTAGACAAAATCCAAGTAGTATGAAAAATACCTCAAGAAATAAAAATTTTTAACAAAAACTAGAATTATATCATTCAACAAAATGTAGAGTAAAAGATAAATAATCATTTCAGTCAGCTAAAGAATTGTACAAGCTGCAATTGTAATTAAATACTAGATTTGAATTGGCTCCTTCTTTTCTCATTTGAATATGATTGAAATATTACTTAAACATTTTTATGTTAAACAGTCTTTTGAATTTTTTAGTCAATTACATAAAGTGCTAATTAGCCAGATTTATTGTGATTTTTTTTACCTGTTTCATTGTCCAAATTCAACATTCGGTACCATATTTTTATCTAAATTATAACCAGTCACCTCTTTAACATAGAACTAAGCCATATAAGCAGGATTTAATGCCATTTTCCCCCTAAAGAAGAAAATAGATATATTTTTTTAAAATTTATAAATTGATTTCCTATACGTATATTAAATAGCGCTGCTTTTTATACAATCTTAATTTGTATATAATTAAAATTTAAATATTCATATTTTAATTATGATCATTTGATTATTCAGAAATAAATGATCACCAAATAAAATCGATCGTAGTAGGGAAAAAGCATTTCGATATTTATTTAAGCAATACAAAAGTATTTCCCAATTTCGGGGTAATTTTTCTGTAGATAAAAATTTAATTGGTATTTTTGAGCCAAACGACTTTACTTTTATTAAAAACTAAATAGGTATCCTTCAAATAAAATTATAAACCAGAAAATAGTGGTGTTCCGGCGTACTCTATAATAAATGTACTTTTGTATTATTAACCTTATATTATTGTCGAACAATAGTTTCGAAAAAGCTTATTAGCCTGCGATCTTTGACGATTAATCGCAGGGATGTTTATAAATGGATGTTTTGGACAAGTTGATGAGGAGAATGGGGATCTTTTACTGCTAGCAAACTTGAAAGACTGTCTGTCCAGATTTTAATCGTCTTGTTTTCTTCACTAGCTCGTACAATAGCTCTTTTCAGCCCAAGCAATTCGGCTTGAAACACAGTATGGAATTCCTCTAGTTTTCCTTTCCATTCAAGGACTTTTTGAATGCGCAATAGAAGCAACCTGCTCCCAGCTCTGTTTTGGACTCATCTGTGTCGAATATCAGACTGTTATCCTCTTCAAAGAAAAATCGCTGGGATGCAGTTACAAGTACCAGAAAACCGAATGTGTATTTCATCCCCGAATGAAATCGTAGAAATGTAACCTTTCACCTTTCAATGCGCTATATGTGGGTCAATGAGCCAATTTCGATACTGACACTAGCTATTCGATACTGACACTATTTGACGTGCATCTTAATCCTGTCATTTTTTCCTATTTTTTGATTCATTTCCTGTTTATTTTCACACCATATTTATTTACCGTTTCAGGGATTTTTCAACTCTTACAATGGAAGAATAATTAAATAAGTTTAAAAGCAAAATCACAAATTCCGAAAATAATATTGGATGATGTTGCAACTCTGCAGTACTAGTAGATCAGTCACCATTTTGTATAAATAAAAAAAAATCATAAAATTCAGTAGAATGTTTATATTTGAATTAGAATTAAATCTTGGATATTTCTTCAAAATGGAAGGGAATCAAAATTGCATGGAAATGATTCTGACATTAATATTCTAAATACAGATTTTTTTTAAACAAAAATAAAGTAGAATTGTGCTGATTGTTTGAAATATGTTTCACCTACACAATGAAATAGCTTTACATAGGGGGGGGGGAATTAAACTTAAATATTAAATGATTTTTTTTAAATACAAATCACTTTCTTAGTTTTGATTGCTATTTGGCTGATAAGCACCGATAAAAAAGGCGTAATACTAATTTTTAATAAATAAGGAGAGCGTAAAAGTAGTTCACATAAGTATTAATCTGCTTATTTATTGATGTACTAAAAATATGCACCGTCATTAATCTTACAATAGCTGTTCAACAATTTAACAGTGACATCAGCATTTGAATACGTGTTCTGATTGTTTTCTTAACATGCTTGGCAATCTAATAAATTGATGTAAAAAATGAATTAAATATAAATTGAGAACGGTTTCATTTAAAATTAAATAAATTAAAAAATACGAAACACGGCAAATTTTCTAAAATTTTAATGAATTTGTGCAATAAAAAGCTAGTATCATAAAATTACAACACATGTAAAAACTGACAAATGAATTTAAAATATAAACCCATTTTCCGCCTTTTATTTATCTGAAATAAATGTAAAGGTCATAGATACTGAAAATATTTGTTTTTAAAGTACTGAAAAAGGATTTTTTTTACAAGAGAGAAAAATTTGAGCGTTCATTCTTTTATGTCGATAGCTTTCTTTACGATTAGTATTGCCTTTCTGTAGTGATAAATGCAATGAAAACTTTCGTCCAGATCTTAAACGAAGATTTTACATACGAAAAAGGGAAATCAGAAGTGTTCTAAGGTGGTTATGGACTGGCTAAAATAAAATTTATAATTGTTTTATTATTCTACAACAAAGTAGAAAATACTTTTTATAGAATTGTTTGGATTAGTGAATGCGAAAATGTAAAAGCAAAAGGCGTTGAATAAAATTCTTTGCGAAAACTGAGTGAGAGTGGTTAATATAAAAAATTATCTAAACATTCATTAAAAAATGTATTATAAATGTGAACATGATCGCAATTAATAGTACTTCTGCTAAAGCCTTGTTCTTTCCTTTCTTCACATCAGATATTTGATAGATTTTCTATCCCCTTCTTAATACGCCAAAAGAAAACTAGTATTCCAAAGTTTTTCCCGTTTACTTCTTTTTAATAGTTATGTTGATATTATTAATCAATTTACGTCGTAAACTCAAAGCCAAATAATTTGAATTTTCGAAATGATAATTACAAGAAATAATTAATAAGGTAATTCCAGCAAACACTAGAAAAAGTTTCAGATTTACATTTTATTTATTTAAAACATTTTTACAAGATTGTGTTTACTTTAAACCAATTATAATAATTCAATTTTTTAAACTTTTCATTTTTTTATTTTTAAACTTATCTAAATATTATAATTATTTTAGATAGTCTGATATAAGTTGTATACTATCTCAAAGTAATTTTTGAAAATTCTCTAATTAATATTAAATGCATTATTGCTTTCTAACGTTAAATATGGATTATTTAACTGAAATAATCAAAGATTAAAGCTACAATCATGTTATTGATACAATAGTGCTCTTGAGACGATATTAATGATTAATATACTGAAAATGAGTAAGCAAATTAAAATTTTTACTAATTATTTTCGAAAAATCATACAGCTCATAATAAAAATTCTAAGGTTCGTTTGAAGAATTACTATCAGGAAACTTTACTGGCGATATTTATCGTGTAATTTTCGTTTTCTGTTACTGAATGATCAAAATGAAAATTCTAGTTTCGAAGCTTTTAAAGAGGCAGATCGTTATTTTATTTATTTCAAAGATACGATTTTCAAGAGATAAAATATTAAAGTTTTCATTACAAATTCATTCCTTTTCTGACTCGATATACATCCAGTCGGTAATTCAGTCCTCCCCAAGCCTTCTGCAACTTAATTTACAGATATTGACAATAACTCTTGTGCCAAAAGTTTTCAAATCATTGACGATTATTAAACTTGGAAACAGTCCATCAAAACAAATTTGGGAATGCGGTGGGCAGTAAAAAAGACTTTTTGTCATTGTTAGCTAAGCAACCAATCCTTTTTCGTGTTCTTTACAAGTGTTAATTAACAAACGTACTTCTATAATAACATACGCTGATATGCATGCTTGGAATAGAATAAAGCTAAGCAGTTCATATAATTTAGGTAAAAATAACAAATGAAACATATCACGATTCACAAATCCCGTCATTGACGTTTCATAAAAAAATAACCATCCAACACTATGAATCAATTAGAATTAGTCTACAAATATACTACTAATATATATTCTTAAGATATTATATTGGTGCATATCCTGTCACAAAAGAAACAGGTATTGAAATACTGTGATAAGAGCATTTGGAATCGGGTTGTATTACCTATTGAATCATGTATTTTCCTGATTTCTTTGAAAAATACGCGATTCAACAGGTACTACATGATTTAGCGGGTAGCTGCTGTAATTTAAATGAAGCTGACATTCAGCAATAAAGTTTTGATGTTAGGTATTCAGTTTGACTCAACCTGATTATTATAAAGAATGATAAAATGAGATTAATTAAAATCACAAACGTAACAGATAAGTCATAAAAATAAATATATATTTTTGTTCTAATTTAATCCAGAATAGTTTATGTTATAAAGTGAAGATGTGAATAGGAGAGAGTTTTACAGTTAATATATGGTAACAAAAAAAATGATATTTGGAGCCATATGTTATTTTACTACAAAAGAAAAAAAAAGACTTTTTGATGGTTATGCCTTGTAGTAAAGCTATTTTACACGATTCTTAGTACTTCAAGTGTTAATGCTCTTTTAACAGTTGCAAACTTTAAATGGAGCTCTACCATTGCCTGAACCCTTCAAATATGCATAAAGTCGAGCACTGTTGATAGTATCTTGTGAGTATAAGAAAAAGAATGCAAAATGAACTCCTTTATCTAGTCTTTTGTTCCGGACCATGAACTCTACCTTAGATTGAGCTAATGTATATATTTATTTTTCCTGTTTATTTTTTTAATTTATTTACTTATTTTTTATATATATTTTTCTCTTTGCGTTAATTTTTATTTTTGATTTTACTTTTATTTTTCTATTTTCAAAGTTAAACTATCTATTCTTAGTAAATTTTATTATTTACTAATTATTTTCAATGATACTTTTGCTGTGGAATATTATGTAGGATCTTCTGCTTCAGCTATGTAGGCTGCTTTTAGCTACCTTTGCATCTAGTACATATGTATAAGAAAGACTTATTTTCGAATAGCCAGTCCTTTGATAGCATTTTAAATTCTATATTTTTAATTCTAATTATGAGCTTTTTACTGGTGTAACGCCACTTTTGGCACACACCTAATCATCAGAAAATGGTAACGAAATTTAATTTTTAACATAATGACAGCTCATGTGCAGCATAATACATCAAATTTTGTCAAATTTCAAAATTTTTAAAAATAATTCCGTTTTTTAGCATCTAAAAAAATAAACAGCAATTTAAATATTTTAAAATTATTTTATTCATTTATATAAAATAAAAATAATCAAACGATATTTTTAAAACCTCAAAATAAAGACACGATTTTCGAAATATTGTGAATTGCTTTGTCGTTTAACTGATCAGTACTATAGTTTCAAGCCTCGAAATGATAACTCAAATGTAAATCAGTTCTATCTCAAACCTACGATACTATGTTCTAATTGAAAAGTAACCGGACCTCATGTCAATATATCAATTATTTCAATAATGAAACGTTACGAGATGCTCCAAAGTGTAGTAGCACGTGTGACCTCTGGTGTCAGGAATTCGATACACTTGCTTAATATAGTGCATGGATTGAGTCAGCCAGTCTCTGTCACCTCCAATCGAACCACTCGTTAAGATAATAAAGCTCCACTAATCAGTGGGTAGCATGTGAAACTTAAATAAGTTGAGATTAACCTACAGTTACAGTTCACTGGAATCGCGAATCGTAAGCCTTTTGACGAATAGGATTAATGAATCGTCGTCTCATTGGTCTGTTGAATGGATTCAGATTCCGTGGATGGATTGCCCGCATTTGATAATCGTGTTCGATTTCGGACTGGGCGATTGCTCTAGATTTGAAAAGGTTAAATAATAAAAAAAATCTTTATATTCTGCTTGATCTTTATATTCTGCTGATATTTTGCATAAATCCCAATCACCATTTGCTAATTAAATTTTTTTGTTTGTGAATTTCGAATTTAAAAGAGATAAAACGATTATGAATATAAACATTGATTTTCATCAAAAAGGGAAATTATACTTTTTATAATTAAGAAAATATACGAAGAAGTTATTTTGCAATATTATACAGAAAAAAAATAATAAAGTGTAAAAAATGTCAGTTTGTTGTGTCCTTATTATTAATCGGTTTCCTCTCGCTAATTTACAAATAAACGGTGCACAATACTTATATGAATTTTTTATCCATATTTGCATTATTGATAGCAATAGCAATATATACTTTTTAGTTCCTTAAATTTATCTTAATTCCACACTTCCCTTCTTTCAACTATTTCATTCGTGTCTAAATTGTCCAAAACATTTATAAACTAATATGAACGTCTTAATTTAAATAAAGAATAAAGACGCTAAATTAGATTAAATTTTTGATATTGCAATATGGTCCTTAAAACTTTCAACAGTCAAGCTGATTAAATAAATAATACTTTTTTTTTCTAAAACCTGAAAACACTCAAACACGCAATTGCATAACAAAAAGTTTGAAGTTTTCAAAGCGTTTTTTTTTTCTGTTCTGGAGCTTGAAGTAATATGAAAATATATGTTACAATTCAAGTTTTATATGAAAATATAAACAAACACATTCTTAAAAAAATTAAACGTATGTAACACTATCATTATTCTAAGTAATCAAAAACTTGAAAATTCAAAAATTATATCCATAAGGTGCTCCAAAATGGTCCGAAAGCATATCCACCTTTTCTTATTGGTGATTAATAGATCTAAAAATTCGATATAAGGCTGGAAATTTATAATATTGAATTTTCTCTAAAATTAATTTTTTAAAAATAAACTTCTTAAGTTTTTAAATAATCCTATTAATTAATCCTACTTATACGATAAGAAACCTTTCCTATTGTAACAACTCCTTTTGTTTTTGCAAAATTGCATTATTGCGTCTTTAAAATATGTGAATTATGATGAAGTAGCTAAAAAAATGCATGCCTCTATTTCCAAATATTTAATACTGAAAATGCGGGCAACACATAAATAAATAATTATTTTCTTTAAATAGAAACTATGTAAAAGCATGAAAAAGTTGCATCACGTTATGTATTGAATTAAAGCAGTAAACAATGACAAATGTAATTTAAATTTCTAGGAACAAACAAAGGAATTCATGAATTCTTAAAATGATTTTGTTCTGAACTCTATTAGATAATTGAAATCCTGAAAATATGTGGAAATATTATGTTATTTTGCCTCATTAATGATCCTGAATTAGCATAGATTCTGAAATTTTGTTAAGAATCTCATAGACTTGCATCAGATATAGAATTAGGCCCATTTAGGCCGATAATATACACGTGTATTAACTATCTTATAAAAATAAAAATTAATCTTTAAATAATTTAATTAAATCTAATAAAATATATTACTAATTAAAACAGTTCTATACAGCTTGAATCAGGCTTAGTTAATAATGTGACCGAACACAAATTTTAAGATAAAAGACAAAAATGTAACAAATATCTTGAATATTCGAATATTTTTTATGCGAATTAAAATGCTAAAGTGAACATGAAATATAAAAAGTCAATAATTATTTTTTATCAAAGAACAATTTTACAATCATTACGAAACAAATTTTGTACAATACGCAGTAGTAAAAAGAAGGGGGGGGGGGAATAGACTACGATTTCATTCTTCAAGAATTCAGCTAAGAGATGTTGAATGTCCAAATGGATTTTTTTCCGTTAAAAACGTCCTATCTCTGTGCCAAACCATAAATATTAAATCAGAGATTCTTTTTAAATTCTTATACAATTCTTTTAGACAGTATTGTCCAATTAAAAGTTTTTTTTAAAATTCATCTCCATACTTTGAAAATCAGCTGAATTATCCGTAAATGAAAATGATGAAGACCTACATTGAATTTGAGAAAACGGTATATCAGGGATTGGAAATATAGGTATTATGACATAATAAAATTTCATGCTCCTCCTGTATAGAATTGTAACATCAGACATTTGCGAATTTTCTATGTTTCGATCCTGAGATAGACCCTTTTTTAACTAAAAAAGATTCTATTAGAATTCTTAATATGTTTTAGCCGATTACTTGATTCATGGAATCGCAGACTTTTTTCTCTTTTTATTGATCTTATTCATAAAGATCAATTTGAATTTATCTCGCAATAATAATTTTTTTAATAAAAATAATTGTTGCTTTTTTTTTTCTTTTTTCTTTTTTTACTTCACTTTCTCAAGCTATGTCAATAGTATTGAAAGAGAAAAATAAAATTACATATGTAGAGGGACGAGACTCTTTATTATGTGTTATGTCATTGATGAAAGAATGAGTTCAGTTTCAGGAACTACTTTTTATTAGCTGGTTAAGTTCCACGGCACAAACATTTAACACAAGCATATTGAAGAACAAGGCATAGAACAAATACACACGGCAAGCAAGGACAACACAAGAGACAAGAATGAGGAATCATGGGAAAACATGGCTCTTGATAGGTGGCTCTAGTAGCGCCACCTATGAAGAAAGGAGAAGGCAGTAATTGTAACCGCTACAGACATATATTACATTACAATTGAAAACTCAAATTTTACGAAGTTGAAAGTAAAAAACTTTATTTTGATATTCGTATGGGAGCGTGTGCGCTCACAGCTTTTTTATTTTTTCTGGAGTTAATCCTTAACTAATTACTCTTTTGCGTTTAATTTTTTTGAATTAATACAATGGAATAAAATCACTTCTTTCTCAACGGCAGCAACTTCTTCTATCACTCTGTACTTGCTCACGTTGGATCACACATTAATCACACTGTGTAGTCGAAACACTTGTCTCACCTACTGATGACTGAAACATCTGATTAAATGTTTGAATCAAAATTTGAAGTAATGCATAATGTTGGCATTAACCACGATTCATGGTCTTGGCTTGATAGAAGGTAGACCTTCTTCTTCTTGCGTACAGCCGACCATCCCGCCACCACTGAACGTAGCAGTATCGACTGGATTTGTAGTGGCCGACTGCTATCTTTAGCATTGTCCATCCTTACATTGACCGGTTTGTCAAACTGTCATTCTCTTCGAGGTAATTGGCCACAAATGGGTCAATTACTGTCCTATTTCCTTATCTACAAACTCTCAAATAGTCGGTAAAAAACTGACAATTCTTGACATCATGTCCTTCAGAGTTTTAAGATTATCTGGTACCATCAGTACTGTGCTTAAGTCACTATTTATAATTTTCAGATTTTTTCTTAACTCCGAGATTTCAATACATTCCTTTAAATAGTGGTAAACAGTACCGATTCCTCCACAAATGCATTTAGTGTCCTGCATTCTTCCAAATCTTTGGAAATATGCAGGAAATCTCCCATGTCCAGATATAATTTGAATTATCAGTGGATGGTAGATAGAAGGTAGACCAAACGGGATTGGAATCTTTACCATAGAATATAAATGGAGATCACATATCTCTATTTATATTCTATGGTCAGAACAGTTCTTAAGATTTCTCCCTATTTATATTCTCTAAATAAAATAATACTTTTATTATTCAAATTTTTTTAGTTCAGACTAAAAATTTTAAATAAAAGGTGACTATTATAAAATTTACAAAAAAAAAAAATACTTTAACGTTAGAAGGAAGAGTTACATTTTTCTTCATGAAATATTCCTTTTCTGAGATTCTTTGTTATACTAACTTTGCTCTAATGCATTTCTTTTCTTCCATAAAATAGATTCTATTTTTATCGGAAGACTTTAGTGTAAACCGTTTCTGATGAAATTTGAATCTCCTACAATATCCGAGATTCAACAGGGTTCAAAAAAGTGTATCGGATTTCAAAATTCCTCGGAAAGTCCTTCAGGAATATCCCTGTAATTCCAAACTCAAGAAGCCGAGTAGTCTGAGGCTTCATATTTGTTCGGAAACAAAGTTACAACAACCCAAAGATATAGACGAAAGATATATTTTGGTATAAATTGGTATACGATGGTGGGTTTTTCGTTAGTTTGAAAGCAGAAAAGAGCCACTTTTCAATATAATTAAAAGTTTAAAACATTTTAAAATAAATGTTTCAATTAACGAAATTCCACCTGCCATTCAAACTACATTCCTAGATGCTTTTGATTCTGTGAGCATTAGTTAAATCCTAAAGGTTTTATAATTTTTACTGATTTGAGCTACCATCGATTTTTACTGGCACTAGATTTACAAAAATAAAGATGTCAAACTATTTTTGCTCACCTTTCTGAATCACTGTAAACTTTTGTACAAAGATTATTGATTTGTATTGATGTTTTTAAAATATCGGCAATAATAAATTTATGTTCCTTATAATGTCTCTTATGTTCCTTTTCTTTTATCTTTTTACTCGTACATGAAATGAAAATTTGTATGATGCCTTGAGAATTAATAATCTTGTTAAGAAATTAAATTTCCCAAACAGGAAACAGTGTTTCGTGTTCGATTTTTATTAAAGAAAACTGATGGGAGTGCTCTCTACGAAATCTTCCCGAATAACTAATAATCTCCCTTCCACTTGTATAAAACTGGTTAACTTTGAACAAGGATGTGAACTGCATATGCTTAAATGGGTGATACCGGTTCAAAATCTGATCCGCACTTTAGATTCTAAAACAATGTATTAAATTTTAAACATTTACGTTTATTATATATAATTTTATAACTTTACGTTTTGTAGTTACTTTATTTACCTGCATTCGGACAGACAGTCAAGCTTTCTATAATGTATATTGCATTCGAAATTTCACAGAAATCGATAAATGTTGCGTAAAAGTCTAACTGTCATCCACCTTGCCCCAAATTTTCTCAGTTCTCCTGTTCTCATACAGAATGACATACAGACGAATGTAATTCCAAAAATTTGTTTCCTTTTTAGACCCTGCGATATCCTAAACATGAAAATTCATCAAACATCGAGTTCGAAATTTTTTGACGATTACAGTATTTTCTTTTTGTATATTTCTTATAAGAGAATATCGCTTTATTATGAAATGCATACAAAAACGAATTAGGTGCATATTCAATAAAAGTGAAATGGATGAATTAAAAGATAATGAAAACTAGATAAATTGTGTTTTATGGTTTTGTAAATACAAAATAAGATTTTTCTTATCACAAAAACAGCATAGTCGAATTTAGCAATTTCAAGGTAGTCTTTCTTTTTTTTGTGTGTTATTATTACTTTTTATTTACATCTATTACATTATATTTACATTTTTGCAAGAACGGAAATAATTTTTACATTAAATTTTTTCCGTGTGCGTGTAAAAATAATTCACATTGATTTACTTTGTCTTTCTTTTATTTAGACTTTTGCAATTATGAAAATATAAGTCATATCTTCAAATGGGTGTTTATCTCCGTTAATTTATGCATATTTGACTGAAAATACAAAAAAAAAGATTTGGGGGCAATTATTTCTCATTGTGATTCAAAAGATTACAGAATTTTTTTTAAAAAAAGAATCTAATTCCAATTCTTATTTCACTGTTATATTTAGGTTTTAGAATATTCTAATTAAATATTTAGTGTGGATTTTTGTAAATCTTCTTTGATTGTGAATTTATAAAGTATCTTCTATATATTTCCTTAGAAGAAAATCATTCTTCAGGTCCACCTGATAATATCTCCTTTTTCTCAGCTCGAGGAAGAGCTGACTAAAGTCAATGTCGCGGTGTCTTTCAGGATATCTGGATATTGTACTGAATGTGTTAATTACTAGAGTGAGCTCAGCCAAATCAACGACTTTATCTTCTAGGAAAATTGGATATTATATCTGTATGTATTGTTATACATCTGAGCTGGATAAGGAATACATTTCATCATTAAAATATCATTCAATGGATTGAGAAATTTGCAGAATATATCAGAGGTGCATGCTTGGTAAAATTTCATATATTCTAATTTCCAAAATTAGCTTACTCTTATTTGATCTTGACTGCTAACTATACTGCTAATTTTACTCTTATCTTGACTGCTAACCATAAAGAGAAAAATGCATTATATTTCAAAGTAGTGAAGGGTGAATTTCAAACGCATAATATATTACAATGAATTACTAGTGAATTTCATTTCCTTAAAAAGATGCATCCTTTGTTTGGTATCGTTTAAAGAAATATTCCTATATTTTTTTGTCATGAAGCAACAATAAATTCTGATAAATTATACACACATAGCTGAATAAAAAGTAGTAAAAAAACTTCAAGTTTATGAGAAATTTTATTTACGCTATTGTCAGTTTCCTCCAATTATGATATAAATGATGACATTATAATACGAAATTTATATTAAAATCACTATTAAGCAAAGATAATATACTGACTAGTTTATACTATAGTTTAAGACATTAGATAAAACTAATTAGTTTTAGGACACAATATTATTATTATCATTGTATGTTCCTGCTAACTTTTTATACACGCTTTTGCAGATAAAAAAACACTTTTTACAAAATAAAAGAGCACTTTTTATTAAAAGTATGGATTCCTAAAATTATCTCAAAAGTATACGATTCTGTTTTATTAGGAATATCCTGAAGAAATTGAAATTTTAATCGCATATGTAATAATACTTTTAATGTAAAGTTATGAACTTTATTTATTTATATTGAATTTTTTATAACATTTTATTATTATTTGGTTTTAAAAAAATATTACCTTAATCTTAAAGAAATAAATGAATATGGCTTCCAGGGTCACAAGCGTTCATAATTTTGTTCTCATATTCAGAATTTGTTTAAAAAAACATTTTATGGAGATACGACAAACTCGATTAAAAATTTTTAAATTATTATTTCATACTTTTCGATTTTTAATAAATTCCCACGGTTTAATGTCATAAACGTAACGTTAATCCGGAAATCGTTTTAGTTAAAATATTCCACATGCTGTATATGAAATTAAATTAACATTAAATTTAAACAATAATTTGAAAATTAAGTTTTGAAAATATTAAGCCTTAATATTTTTTTATCAGAAACGTACAAATATGCAAAATTTCGTAATTCTAGTACGCCAACACGACAAATATCACAATACTAATCGTCATTGGGGATCATCTTATTCCCATAGAATATTTTTTGGCTATTAAACAATACATAATACAATCATTAAAACTTCATCTAATTATTTAATAAGAACTGTGTAATATGAAAAATTGGAATAATATCACTCAACAACAAAATATTGATCGGACAAATTGAAATGTGCATATATTATCATTAAAACTCATAATTCAATAATTATTTAGAATTCTTAGTTATTTTATGAAATAACTTCTCATGATTTATCGATTTATTTTACAGAATTCCTGATAACGAATTATTTATAACGAATTTATTTTATAGGATTTCTAATTATTTTATGAAATAACTTAGCATCAATCGTGGATTCAGTCTGAGCAATCTAATAATAAGGATTTATAATGAATTTATTTTATAGAATTTTTATCTATTTCATAAAATAATCTATTATAGTATATGGAATAAAGTATTTCATGTTTAAACGATGCAAGTAATATTGATTATCAATCTGGCAATAATTAAGTCTAATTTCACGCTGGATTTAATTTCAGTTTGACGCAAGAATCTTGATTTCGTTAACTTTTTTTTTACAGCGACTAAATGGAGGTTTCGGTGATACTGCAAGTCCTTTTCCCTCGCATTTCTAATAAAATTTTGCAATTCTTTTGATCAGCCAAGGGAAGCGCTGCAGCTGCAAAAGCGTTGCAATTTAAAATGTCTTTATAATGGTTTGTTTACATTTCACTGCTGCCATTCGACAATAAGTGATAATACCAATTTCTGTAGATCGCATGTGAGCGTACTATATACAATTCTATCTTTATAAATATGAAACAAATTCAAGATGAATAAAAGTGTGCAAAAATGATAATGCTAAAGTTTACTAAGTGATTTAATTTTGTAAGAAATAATAATCATTGTTTTTATTCCTGAAATTCTTTACTATCTTCAAAATTATAGAAGATTCTTGTCCCTATAGTATACAAAAGACTAGTTTGGTTATAATTCAATGGCTGAGTAAATTAGTATGCGAAATCTATTTGTAATCATTCTTTTAATTAGAACTGAATTGAATAAAATAGAATGATGTTTGATTTAATCCTTATGCAAGAAATATGATTAAATTTTGTTAATATGTCCTCGGATTATTTTAGAATTAATATATCTGATTACTAAAATTTGTAAGCAATAATATAGACACATTCGATTACTGATTGTGTCTAATATTTTTCTCGTGCAAACAGAAAATTATGATAAAATTTTCCGAACTCAAAATTATAAATTATTATATTAATATAATTTTTTTTAGATACGTATGAAAAAAATTGATTGTAAAATATTTTTATAAATCGAGGAATAAAAGTGACAAATCCTGCAGTCACCTGAAGTGGAAATGTTAAGAAAGAGCAAAAAAGCTTTCATACTAACAGCAGATAATTCCACACCAGCGCCTTCTTCATACATTCTCTCGAATTATTTAAAGCGCTGCTAGTCAGTTTCTTCTTTTTCCACATTGAAAAGCATCACTCAAATGATATTTTAACGGGGAAAATGGTGTTTGAGTTTTCCTTACGCCTACAACGATTACAACTCGTAATCTTCTATTGATAGATAACTGTCACCTTTTACAGATATTACTTTTTCCAAGATAGTGTACGAAAATAGCAAAGTATATAAGACGTTCTAAAATGCTCTAAAGTATACTTATCTAATATGATTGCATATATATTGATTTTCTTTTTACAGATTGATCAGCCCTCGAGTCCTTTCACTCGACAAATTCATATGAAAAGGGATATATCACTGGATATGCTGTTATTTTTTAATCTAATAATAAAGGCGCTATACAAGCAATATTATTGTGCATCCTGTTTAGTCAAATAAAAATGAATAAAAAAGCTATGAAAGTGTCTAGTTTGCTACGAAAAAATATGTATCAGGCGTGGATGTAGTAAAATCTTGTATATATATTTTTTAAAGCATAGATAAATTCAAAATTACTTTATAGACATTTTGCGTGTAACTCATGAAGCTGATACTGAATATATTAAATAAAGTTTCATCCCTTTTTGTGGGTATATGTAAATATATATTCTTTTAAGCTTATTGATAATAAAGTTATGATCAATTTAAATCAAGATAATCATTTCGGCTTAAGCCTTAGATTTTTAAATTTATTTTGTTGCACAAAATCGATCATCGACACTATCAATTGTCTATGAATTTAAATTTCTAAACTTTCGTTATTTTGTAGCTTTTTTCTTTAATATAACATTATTAACTTATATTTTTATTCTAAATGTCTAGTACAAACATAGATGTCAAATTTCAAAAGTCAAAAAATAAACTTTCATTAAACAAATGGTCGGTAAATGATGATGGAATATTTTCATTTTTTCAAATTATTTAATACAACTGAATAAAATTTATTGATACGACTAAACATTTATTAAGAAAACAGGATAACTCATTTTTTCCACGTATATTTTAGTGTTGTTAATAAAAGCTATAAGAATGCTTTTTAAGGGATTTTTTTTTCAAATGATTTGTAAGAGATAACAGTAAGGATAATACTAGAATGCAATGTAACCCTTTGAAAAGCACGTAAGAGAGGTGTTTCTGGTTTCAGATTTTTAAAACCATTTTGCTCAACACATTTCGCTTAAGTGAATTAGAATTTCACATTTAATTCCAATTCACTTAAGAATAAGAATTAAATCAGAAACTTAATATTCATTGGAAACATTAGAATCAATTCAATTAATTTAAAAAACTAAACACACTTTCTGTATGTCATTTAAATGCATATAGTAAATTCATCCTCGAAAATATATTTCCTGAATCACTTGATTATTCACTAAAAATAAAAATATACTACATTCCAAAAAAATAGTGAATAATATAATAAAATTATAATGCTTCCAGTTTTTTAAAACCTTTTTGCTCCATACATTTCACTTCAGTGAATTAGAATTTCCCATTTAATTCCAATTCACTTAAGAATTAGGATTAAATCAGAAACTTAAAATTCATTAGAAACTTTAGAATCAATACAATTAATATTTTTTTTAAAAAATCAACACTTCCTGTATGCATATTTCATTGAATAAATGTAAGTGGTATATGCATCCTGGAAAATATATTTCCTGAATCACTTAATTATTCATTAAAAAATAAAATTATAGCACATTCACCTCACTTAAAACAAAATTTAATAAATTTCTTGTTGCACCGACACCTTTCTTTAGAATCTTAGTCAGAAAGTGGAGTAACAGGTGAGTCGGAGATTTATCTTTAATTTTTACTGTAATTAGCAATTTTTCAATTGCAGTGAGACTGCATAGATAAAAAATAAGATTTTAGAAGGATTATAGTAATTTGTTCACCATAATATACAGAAATCATGCTGTTAATATGCTTTCTTATAAATAAACTTTTAATTGTTAGAAGGAAGTAGTGATTTGTAAAAAATTAGTGATTATAAAAGAATTATATTTGTAGCTATTTTCGCCAATTTGCTCTGCATAGTACATAAAAATTATATTATTAAGAGATACCATCATGTAAAAGACCTGCAATAGATTTCTTAATAGTTTATGGAAATAGCATTGTTAGAATTGTCTTTTCTGGAAGAGTGCCAGAATGTGTTTAACGGAATATATGAACTTTTGGTTAAAGTATCTTGTTTTAAGGAAATTAATTCCACTTATATTTTAAATTTAAAAAATCTCATTACGAATTTTGTAGCTTTCTGTATTTTTCCAACTGGAAAATAAGTATTTTTGAATTTTAATACTTATTCGGAAATCTTAAATTCTTCAAAATCCGTTTGCAAAATGCAGAATCTTCTTAATGTTTTATCACCAGATTCAGTAACCAGAAATTTTTGATAATTTCAAACTTAATCCTCTCAAGAATTAAAAGAAAAAACACTTTAGAAAGTTACTTTAAGCTGCTTTGAATTGTAAGGAAAAAACTGAGTCATTGGTATTGGCATTGTTTTCTTTTGAGAAAATAATATAGTAAAATAATATTTATATTTTTAAAAAAATTGTATTTTACTCAGTTTTTTTGCAAACTTTTTAGGACTAGAAACAAAACTATCATAAAAACAAAAACAGTAAGAATAAATTTGTAATTTTTAAATCGCAACCGAGTTATACCACGGTCAAAATGAAAACATCGTATTCAGCTCAACCCCTAAAGGAAGGAATAAGCTTTAAATGTCAGCCTTAAAACGGTTTATCCTTTAATGCCGAATTTTCCTTCCAAAGAAAACAGGGCTAATGTTTTGACCATATAAAAATAATTTTTGTTTCAAAAAAGTGAAAACTCACGTATTTATAAATGCTCAAGAAAATGTTATGAAAAAACTTAATGTAAAGGGTTGTTTGAAATATTCTAAAAAGGGGCAAACAGAAAAGAAAAGGCCAAATAAAGGAAGAATACATAAAATATTGAATTCCAAGAACACTTTAGTGTTCAAAGTGCTTTGAGTACTTGAAATATTTTTCAAAATATATTTTCATTAACTTTATGAATATCAAAATGTAAAACTGTTATAGAAATAATCAAACTGTTTGAAAAACTGTGTTTCTTAAGTTATTAACTTCTTGTCAAAATTCTTAAGTTATCTGATTTTAAACTATTCGAATTAAGTTCTCGATCTTTCAATATTTGTAGATTCTTGTTCGAAAGATTAAAATGTTCATTTTTGCTGTGATATGAAGTTAAGTATATTTGCAACTACTTTCATATCGATTATTATGAAGGCTGAAATGTTTTTCCCTTTTTTTCAGTATTATTTCAGTAGTAAGCTAGGGGGGTGACTTCTCCCAAACTCAAAATTATTCCTTGAATGATACACATATCTCGGAAAATTTCTGGCTTTTAAAATGACTCCAAATTAATTTTTCATTCTTTTACAGTTAGGAATATCATATTTTCTTATACGCAAAATGTACCATAATATAGCAATAAACATTTTAATTATTTTGGCAATTATTATTTAAAACATCAAGAATGGTTTTAATTTGTTTTCCATTCCTGGTAGTATTAAATATAATTGGATGATGCCATTAAGTTCTCATTAAATCAATTAAGATTTTTGACGTTTGTATTACTTTTGAAAAGAGGTAAACAAGCAATGTATTGAAGCTGAAATTATGTATAATTAAGAGCTACGTTATTTACATTGACATATATACACGATAAGTGCCTTATTAAAATAAGAAAAATGAATTCAAGTCTCAATTACCTTCGATTTTCTATTTCCATCTATGTGCTATTTCTAGTATGCGAGGTAAATGTAGAGGAAAGGATTTATAATTATTAAAGCCTTAGTTCTTAAAATTTTGATGAATTACAAGTCTTAAACTCCTTATATAAGAAAGAATTTATTTTTACTTTTTCGAATACGAAGTAGTAAAGAAATATTAACGTTCTAAGTATCGTAATGTTCTGGATCTCCCTAGATTTCAATAAACTCATTTCAGGAATTTTTCGTCTGTCTGTCTGTCAAAACGATAGTTTTTAGAGTAGAGTTTTATCAAATTTTGAACTAAATTCATATTTAGAAAGTTCTATTTGAGTTGATTAAGGAAGGTTGTGTGGCCTCTTGTAAAAAGAGATAACGACAAAAAAGTAAAAAGTTAAATGAATAAAACTTGAACACAGTTTTAGCACTTAAAATGATGTTTGAATGTACTCCGGTGTTTAAAGGTTTGTTTGAACATTTCACTGCATATAAGCCTGTTAATTCAAAACTACAATGACTTAATATAATTTGGTACGTGATTTTGTTACAGAAATTGTAGTTCTGCATATTTTGATTTAAAAAAATATGACAGGATATAAAATATCGCCCAAAAATATATACTTGATTTTCTTCCCTACACAATACCCGCAACACAATACGCTAATCTGCGAGAATTAAAAAAAATAAATCTGAGCTCTCGTGGCGTTTACAGTCTTTGGCAAGTACACAATTAGTTCAGAGAGTGGGAACATAGTGCTTTTATTAAAAAGAATGTGAGAAAGTTTTGAAAAGATCACTTCCGCTCGATGGAATTTTAGCTATGTATATGCCTGTCTAAGTAATGAAAGGTGGTTAATTCAAAAATTCAGAGCAAGTTCTGCTGTGAGGGGCTCGATTAATTAAGGCATGGCCGAGGACCAGAAATTGAAGGAAAATGGTTACATTGTCCATACTCCATCTGTGACATTAAATAACAATATGAGCTTCAGCAATGATTGCTCGTCAAAATCAGTAGCTGGTTCCTATGAACTTGAAAGTCAACCGTCTCTTATTTATTAAATTTCAACCTTATTAGTTCCAAAGGCATTTAGATGACAAAATATGTCCCATTTCAGCTGTTTCATTTGTCGATATATACTGAATTCTCGAATTTCTGCATCTGGTTTTCAAAACGACATTTCTTCTTTAAATATAGGGTTATCCTTCAATCTTTCTTGATATCTTTCCAAGATTTTGTTTTCACATAACACTAGACAATATTACATGGAATAGAAATAAAGTTTTCTTTGGACTTGAATAGCAACCCCATGTTAAAACACAGAGTAATTTAAAATGCTTATTAGATTTTCAAACATGTTAAAAATAACTGAAAAAATTTGGTTTATAGTTTCATAAAATGGCGAGATAATAGAATACTTGTTAGGAATAGACTTTACTCTTATTGACATCCGATGCAGATAGACAGCTTCGATGTAAAATAACATACCATATTTCATACAAGTATTTCCATTTCATTTCATCATTGAGCCTCCATCACATTCCTATGTGGTGAATAGCATATAAGCCAGTTAACAACTCTTCTACCCGAACGATCGTTTTGGTATAATTGTTAAGTTACTGGACTGCTAACCGAAAGGTCCCAGATTCTATTCTAGCGCATTAGCGCATATCGCCTCACCTAGTACCAAAAAATACCCAATCATTTTGTAACAAATTTGTCTTCAAAGAATTGTATGCCATTCTAATTATTAAATATCATTCTATATTATCTTGTCCCAATATGAACTCATTTACACACAGTATATTCCTCAAATATTGAGAAATATGCAGAGACGCATTTTTTTAATTCGGTTGTTTTAAATAATGAAATTTAAAAAAAAAATCTCGGGATCAAATGTTTTGTCAAACATGGTACACTCTCCGAATAGATGAATTTAAAAAAGTATTAAATGGGCTGTAGTTGTATAATAGTGGGGAAAAGTTGATTTTTAGGTTAAAAAAAGAATTTTAAAATATTGGTTGCAGAACAACAGCAACAAGAGCCGCAAAAAGCTTTGTAAGAAAAAATTGAAAAATTATAAATTTTGATAAATATTTTTTTATGAATCTTTCGCACTATAATGTTATAAAATATGTTTTAAATACATATATAAGCAATAAAATTGGGAAAAATTTAGTAATTACAAAATATAATAATAGAAAAATTATTTTTAATGTCAAATTTTGTGCTTCCTCTGCATCCTTAATGATTACATATGTTACAGCTGCAAAATGTTTGTGTATATTTTATTGCCACATTAAACTCTTTTTTTTACTAAAAATTTGCATATTCATTCGTGAGCCAATTTTTCTCTTATGTATATTTCGTTTATGATTGAATCACATGTTATTTTGAGCCGATTCGGTCACCAGTTTTACAGCTCTTTCGACTTTTTTGTGTGACAAGGAAGCCAAGGAAAGTCGATAACGTGTCAACGATACTATTTGGTTCAGCTTCAGAAGCCTTCCGTATTAAGTCTTCGGCAGAGTCACTATAAATATGTTTTAACAAGAAGGGGGGATTCAATTATGTCATTTTCAAGTCATGAGAATATGTTGATGTAATCCTTTGCATCGAAGTTCATTTTTAAAATTTTAAACTTTCTGATTCCACCTCTACTTTCTGTTCTTGCTTTTAAAACACGTCGTAAACCAAGATCTCTTTGAATTTTAAGTTCATCACTTACTTAGAATGGACAAAAGAATATTTGGTGGAGCATCAAAGTCAACATTTCTTTGAATAATCGGATCTAAAACTTTCTTGAGAGCGTCATAGAGATAATGTGAATATGAGAATGTTTGGAACCATAAGTACATGAAGGTTTTAACTTAATATTAAATCATACAAGCACATACACTTTCACAATATATTCAGCCAGAGTCTTAAGATATATTTGAAGGATCTGGTTGGTTTGCCAGTAAGCGTTTCTGACACAATAGTAATTTTTGACCGTTCTTGATTAAACTTAACTATTCTACTTAATCTGTTCTCTGCATCAATATTATCTATAACTATTTTCCAGTTAGAGAGTTCATCGTTTAGACACTCTTGTTCTGTAACTGGTACTTTTTTACTTTTATACAAGTACAATTTTACATATTTACATGCAGCAATATCAAATAAACGTTTAGCTTCTATAAATTTTGTGAGATTGGAATCAAACATATCTGACACTTTTCTGCCTTTAGACTTTAAAAAATCCCTCCATTCTTAGCCCTATTTGTAAAATTCTTTTGCTAGAAACAATGATAATAGAAACTCTTGACCATATTATCCATATTTTGGGAACTAAAGTGTTATATTTACAGCAGGATCTTTCTCTGAAACAATTTTGTGGTTATGTCTACTATAAAAGCAGCATTGCTTAACAGATTCGTAAAGCAAGCACTTCAAATAACTAAATTTCCCAAAAACAGGACATTCCGACATTTGTCTTATCTTCACTCATTTAATCTGAGCCATTTTTACTCACTACAAAGCACACAAGGACAATAGGACATTCCGACATTTGTCTTATCTTCACTCATTTAATCTGAGCCATTTTTACTCACAACAAAGCACACAAGGACAATAGGACATTCCGACATTTGCCTTATCTTCACTCATTTAATCTGAGCCATTTTTACTCACAACAAAGCACACAAGCATACAAACTAACAAATCAGTTACGTTAATCAGCTGCACAATTGACGGAGCGGAGATGAAAATTCAATGGAAATCGGCAAAGCTGTTGACCTTACACCAGCTCTCAGCATGTCACCACACGCAGACAAATCTCTGCCCCCCCCCATAACATCCGTTGCGGCGATGACTGTGTCCTGTATGCCATGCCAATGCAAAAGTAAAACTTATTTTATATTTCTATTTATATTATATTTAACTTTTATATGAATTTTTTTTTCGCAATCGACACACACAAAGATCTTTGAAAAACTTCCAAAATTTGTATTTTTATGAAATTTTAACGTCCTTGCGGCACCTCAAGATGTTCTCCAATATTTTACATATTTTTAATCTCTCTTATCTACACCAAAAGGCAACTTTTCTGCGGACTTAAAGACTTATGTCGGCTTATAACAGTAATTTTTCTAAAAAGATGTCAAAATTATCAGTGTACAAAATGAATATACACATAATTTTAGAAATAAAGATTCTATTATCGCACATAACATAACTGAAAAACAATTTATCACTTGCGTGTAAGGTACCCAATAAACAATACTGTTAAGACAGAATATTTAATTTATGTATTTTAGTAGTATGCGAAATATACAAAGATAAAAAAAATAAAGGCCTTTCGATCATAAATTGATATATTTATCGCATCTTGTTCATATTTCAGACCAAAAGAAGAACCGAGTTATCCATGAATATGTTATTTCAGTTATTCAACAAGAACGAAATGCCCTATTAGATTGCTATGCAGAAATTATAAATTTCTTTCACATTTTGTTTGAAGAAATGGATCTATCTGTCCAATCACTTGCACGTGAACAAGAAAATTTAAAAATGAGGCGATTTGGCTGATTGAAATTTAACACATAATGTTGTATTCACAAGTTCAGGTTTTTATGCCAAATCCATAACGCACTGATATAGTTATAAATTCACAAATTTTCTGTAGATCCATTTTTGCATTATGCGAGCGCAATAGACCGTAAACCAAAAAAGTTGGTTAAATGAAATTCGATACACGATTTTAACACCATTGCTCATGATTTGCATTATTGCTTATGGCTATAAAAATTTGGATTTCATTTGGTCCGCAAGATGTATAATACCTTCTCCTAATAATAGGAAAAGTCAAATACAAAAACATCTCATTTCATTAAATATATAAATAAATCTGAGAGAAAACATCTCGCTGGTTTACGACGATATTATAGAATGATCATAACTGATTTCTATAAAAGGAACTGAAATACATATATCCCACACAAATGTACAATTTCAAAATGCCTTGTGTATTTAATCAATGCAAATAACGCTTACATCATATGAGAACTCAACATAAAAGGAATCTAAACAAATATTGAATAAAAAAAGAAAATGTTTGGAAAAGTACTATTCCAGAATTTTTTTTCACAAAAAGCAATTTTAAGCCTCTATGCCATCCACTTTTCGTCGAAACTGCTCACTCACAATTTAGTTCTATATCACGCCGCTTATTTTCAACAGATGAAAAAAGTCTCTTTTGGCGAAAAATCGCAGTTTATATGTTGACAGATGTAAACAACATGAAAAACCACCGCTTCTTTCACATCAAGGCGTCGACTTGCATTCCTTGTTTGGCTGAAATGAAACCGTTCGCGACTTTCAATTTCACGACTACAGTTCGAGGAGGTGGGCTTTTGTTCATTTGAAAAGTGGGGATGGATTTTCTTTTCTTTTTTTTCTTTTTTTTTCGCTTCTCTTTTCCGCTTAGAAGAGCACTTTTTATTTTTCAGAAGGGCTTTTAACGTCTAATTATAAATGACTTTCTTGTTTTCAGATGCGAATTTAATTGCTGCAGTTATAAAGCTCAAGTCATAAAAACTTCATTTTTAGAGATTTCTCAGAAAAAAAAGCATAATTCTTTTTACTTCTTATATTTTCAGGATACAGATAGCGTTATGAAGTAAAGTGAGTACACATTTTGGGATAGTACTTCTTTCAGTTTTATATATATATATATATATATAATCTTCCAATTTGTTGAAAAGTTCATAACAAAATTGTCAAACTCTTATCAAATTTTGATTTTATTATTCAAAAATAGACAACTAGAGCGATAATACAAGGTATAGGCGTTAATTACCGATTTTTTACAGAATGGATTTCACAGAGTTCTTGAACTCGAAGTTCTTAAGCTTGATTCATTACAGATGATAAATGTATTGACATGGCATCGAAATTACTTGGCAAATGATTGAGCCTTTTAAAGATGACTAGCAGTAATATGGGGCAATAATAATAAATTATTAACAATATTTCGAATAAGAGAGGAAATAAAAAATAAAGTCAAAATTTTTTTAAGGTATTTTCGGAAAAATTGATAAAGAGTTATATAGATTTGGTAAATCTAAAATTATAATGATATGGATAAAACGATGCTATTTCTTGGCATTTTTCCGAGGCTTGAGATCTTATGGATCAATTCCTTTAAATGCGATGTTGTCGCTTCTATCAAATTTGTCAAAAATCTTGTTTTGTAGCAGTTGCATTACTCTTATCTTCTCTTTTGGATACTAGATGGCGATACCTGATTAGGCCATCCCATATGTCATCCCATAATGCATTGCGATTGTAATTAGAAGGAGATGTGACGCTGAACTGGGTAGCACGCGTGTGAATGTCTTGTCTTTGTGTTTGTTTTAAGTGTGTGAATGTGATTATTAAAGAAATGTTTCCCACAACATTCGTCCTGTTGCTTCCTGCACAGATCATAATAATCTACATACCACCACAGTTTATAATTTTTAGGCTTCGAATGATTTGGTCTTATATTTGATGCAGATACGTAGTGTTAATATGAATTTTAATTGACTAAATTCCTTAATCTAGCTCATAGTGCATTTGAGATATGATGCTTAAATGCACAAGAATTAACAGACAGTCTTTAGATTAATAAAATTACCATTTATAATTCTTCCAGTTCATTTTATCAGATAGCAGAAAATGAAAAGAGATTAACTGCAGAAAACTCATCGACAATATTAATGATCTTCAGAACTTTTACATATTTCAAATTTTGAACACAATCCATCTATGTAAAAAGATTCATTGTCTGTTCTAGATGGCGATACCTGATGGACAACAGACAATACATCGTGTCCACAGTGCCATGAAAATACAAAAAATATATCGTAGTATTTACGATGACCAATTAGGCTTAATTGTAACGATAGTTGTGAGGGGAATATTGCCATTTTTTATTCTTTCCATTCATATTCAATACACTCTTCAAATAAAATTTGTTTCTCGGTAAATATTATTACTGCATATTTTCATGGTGTAAACTTGTTATCGATTTTACATCGGAAAATCAAATATAATCGGAAAAAAAAATTTAATGCTGCAAACTGAGTGGCATAATGATTTCTTACGAGCATTTAAAACATTCAGGTGCACTCTTTTGTATCATTAGTTTACTATATAAATACAAATGATTAGATGTAATTTAATACGTTTCTGAAAAACAAATCTTATTTGAAATCTGAAATTATATGTGCCTGTTGATACTTTTGTTAGAATTTATTGGTTTTTGAAGTTTTTAAAAGAATTTCAAAATAGATTTCGGTTTAAAGCTACAAATTAAAAATATCAAATTATTCAAATATTTGCGGATGGAATAAAAA
Organism: Argiope aurantia; assembly: GCA_026543865.1. Lineage (NCBI taxonomy): Eukaryota > Metazoa > Arthropoda > Arachnida > Araneae > Araneidae > Argiope > Argiope aurantia. Next base: position 71,873 of record JAPMOR010079607.1, on the reverse strand, counting down.
CAATCTTTGGCATCGTTGAGCTAAGTGTATTACTTTCAAATAATGGAGAAAAAAATTATCAAATTTATTTTTCTTTCCATTTTGCACGGATTTATCTAACAGAAAACAAAAATTGTGCATTTAGTGATGAATACAATGATAGCCGAAATTCCAGAAAGTTTATTTTCCAAATGGATTTATTTTTTAAATTAAAATATTATTGAAAATAAAATAAAATAAATAAAATATAAGTCATTAAGAATTCTTTCTCTTAATTTCCCCCCCAAATTTAAAATATCCTCAATATTCTTTACTTGATTGTTTTGCCCATAACCAAATATAAAAAAGAGTATAAAATGTGGAAAAAATACTTATTTCTCTATGTTGTGCAAATGCAAGTTCGCTATTGGTATGTATAAAACCTTCTATTCTATGGCATCTTATATTAAGCAATCGAAAGACATTTCTTGATTTTTTGTTTCTTTCGATTTTGTAATTTTGATGTAGTCTAGTGATAATTAACTACGACAGCACGCGAAAACGATTATTATTTAATCATATAAAAAATTTAATGTGTCCGGTTCATTTGTCGTTATTTTCCAAATTTTTAAAGATGTTTTAATTTAAAGTCAAAATAACTTGCTGGAATATATATTTTTGTAATATATTTTTTATCAGATGAATAAATAAAAACAAAAATTGTTTTATGTACACAATATATTATTAGGAGGAAAATGACAACACAGGAGTTAAGAGCATGTTCATGTGTAATTTAATTTTATTATAACAAGGAAAATTAAATTATATTTTATTTTATTATAACAAAGGAAATTAAATTATATTTAATTTTATTATAACAAACAAAATTAAATTATACTTCAAAAATTACTCTTTTTTTGTTGGCGCATTTGTTCCGACATTTTATATAGATCTATACTTTTGACTCTAGAAACAATATTCAATCATTCTAACTTTCTAAGCTTATGAAAATTCTTGTGAAGGCACAGAGAGAAATATTAACAAACATAACTCCGAATATTCTTTTTCTCAAGATCTGCATGTTTAAAATGTAAAAATTCATTACAATATACATATTGATAGCATTAAACATTCAAATAATGATAGAATTATGTATTCCTCATATCGAGATATCCACAAAAAAAATTTAAAATTGTTATCAAGAAAATGCATGAAATTTAATAGCAATTTTTTCACAGCATTATCAATAGCATTCATTTTTATAAAAAAAATCATACTATCCATTATTTAAATTAATAGAGGAATATTGCAACCAATAACGATCCTATGTAATCTTTAATAGTCAAGAGAAGCCCTTTTCAAAATAACTTCAGAAGAAAATGAGTTTTCCTATTCTATCTAAAATAATTCGAAATCGTAAGAAACAATCAATCATATTGAAAACAAAGTAGCGAAGCTTTCTTTTACAATTTATCTATAATTTTTGCACTGATGGGATATTTCCGCCTTTTTTAAAAAAGGTTTTTCATCAGATGTATAATAATACTAAAGATTGCTTTGGAAACAAATTATTTCCATGGAAAAAATAAATTCTGCGGCTCGCTATGTGGACGTATTTCGCAGATCCAAGCGTGATTCAGCTTTTTATCCAGTGGTCTTTGGAAACAATCTTTCAATCTTTGGGGATTGTTTTTTTCCGACGCTTTACTCTAAGATTACAGTCCAACAATTTAGAATGATAAAATATGTAGAACTGATAACTCAGTTTGCAAAAGAAAAATCGAGTTGGTGAAGTAAGGATGTGAAAAAGATTCGCCAAATAGTTCTACCATTCTTAAAACTTTTTTAAGTAATGAAATCACAAAACCAAAGAAATAGAAAATGCAAATTATTATGTTTTTGAAGCTAGTGTATCGCAAATTGTCAAGAAAAAGGAAAAATTCAGTTCAAAAATCATTTGGTAAAGAACACGCCCACCGTTTTTAAACTTGTTAAAGTATTTGTTTTCCAAGCATATTTATAAAGAACTTGCTATCAGAGAGACACTTCATAACTTAGCCCTTTTATAGGCATTTCATAATGACTATCTTTGTATTTGAAGAGTCTTTTAAATATACAAAGTGATCAAAATTGAAACACCCCCTACTCTGAGTTCTCTATACAGCAAACTACTCAGTGTAAAGGCTCCGAAATTGTTGAACGTACTATTCAAGACATGGGGAAACTGATTTCGAGAAGAAAAAAAAATTAGTTCCAAAAGTACCGATAGATGGCGCTGTACTATAAAAAATATGATGAAAAGACACAAATAATCACAAAATAAATACCACATGCTTTATGGAATTTTTCTCTTCTAATTGCTATTGCAGATATGAAAAAAAGATTTAAAAAAAAGCGAAGAAGCTGAAACCGTCATTATAACTGCAATTGTGCACTGTAAGCACAAAAATTTGTATAAACCCTTGTTTTGCTGCTACTGTTCTGAGCATAGAGCATAAAACGGGATAAAGTTGGGAAAATGTAATTCTTATCAGCGATAGCTTCAAGCTTTGCTTTTGAAGTTATTTTATGAAAGCAAAGGAAATGCTGCAGCTGTACTTCGAGAGTTTCGTCGACTTGAGAATTTACCTCAAAAGATCAAGAGGTACTAAAACATGTTCGAAAATTTCGTTGTACCTCAAGTGCAACAGCGCCAATGTATTGATTCAATTACCTTTATACAAGATGAAGCGCCTCCACACATTGGACTTTGTCTATAGCAGTTTCTTCAGCAACATTACTAATGAGAGAGTAATGTGTCGCACGTTTCCGGCAACCTAACCATCTTGTTTTACATCTTTTAAACCCTGTGATTTTTGGCTTTGTGGATACTTAAAAAATCTTGTTTATCGAGGGCATCTAGTAACCTTGCAGATTTGAAAGTCAGTGTCACTCTGCATGAGAGAAGCATCTCAATCGACCAATCACGATCCGCAGTAGAACAGCTTGTCCACAGAGTGCAGATTTTACAGATTGAAGAAGGAAACCATATTGAGCAATTTCCCCTGCATCGATAAGCTCCTTGTGATTGAATGTTTGATACGTTCGAATAAAATGTGTATTTTGTGTCTTCTCAGAATATTTTCTGCTGTATAGCGCCATCTTTCGGTGTTTCCGGAACTATTTTTTCCCAGTAATCCTTTTCGCCCATGTCTTGAATATTATGTTCAACAAATTTCAAGCCTTTACACTGAGTAGTTTGCTATACAGAGAGCTCAGAGTAGGGGTGTTTTAATTTTGATCACCGTGTATTTCATTTTAATATATTGTAGTATATCATTAAATCCCTGGATATTAAGTAAGTTTCAACTTTTCTTCTTTCTTGTTATTCTGATTTCTGAAATAAATTTGTTTTGCGTTCTATGCCCTTAATACGTTGTTGAACTTGTGAGTTCTCATTATGTTTTAATATTTTGTTCAGTCAAATAATTATGTTAGTCAAAATTCTCTTATTATTCAGCTTGTATATCTACTTATAAATTTTACTTTATATATTATTTAGATGTTTTAAATTCTGCATTTCTTATTACATGTTTTTCCCTATATATGCTAAATCGTCGACAAAGAACAAAATAAACACGTTAAAAGAAAAAGAGATAGTGCGTTTATATTACTTTTAAATGTCGTCTCTGTAACAGAAAAAGTTGTACACATTAATAATATTATGGAAATTCAAAAAATCCTGGTCTGATGCATTGGGCCAATATTAAAAAAGTACAATAAGCCCAATAACAGACAATATCGCTTTTTTTCTTAATGAACCACGATATGCAGTAATGAAACGTACAGCCGAAATTTTCACAAGAGCACTCTCACGGTACAGCATTAAACAAGGAAAAACATCAGTAGTAAACAACTGCAACAGCTCTAAGAGCACAGAGATAACTCTCTGGAGAAAAACTTCACTTAATTACTTAATTTCTCGAAACATTTACCAATCTCAACTGACCTTTGAACAGAACCCAATTACCGACTCGCTACTCACTCAATGCTCAACTCAGTACTTACAAACTTCCAGCGCTATCACTCGAAATTTTATAATTTCCATGACAAGACATGAATGTTCTAGAAAAGTATTGTATCTTCGTTCTTAATCGATATATTGCCAAAATTTCAGAAGTTTCAGTATCTTTCGATTTTGTCATCAGATGACGCCGAGGCTAAGATTAGTGTCTGGCATCCAATCAGGATCCGTTTAAGCGATCGATAAAACTATTTTCCTCACCAAGAGACTTACTGCTCTGTGAATTAATATTACATATTCATAACGATAATATTATTAAAAAAATTTGGAGAGTTTATGGTGAATGTTAAAGTGATATCTTAGATAACAGTTGGGGATTCAACCGTTTGATATTAGACTACTGCAGTGGAAATGATGACAAAAAGTCTCCAAAGAATGGGTCCGACAAAAGGAAAGGTTTAATTTAAACACAATTTATTAAGAAGAAATAAAATTAAACACATGATGAACTATTTACAGATATGATGTAAAAACTTACAAATACATAGACGGTCACTACAAGACCCGAGACTAGCACCAAACCACATTACAAACATAATGACACATATTTATATCATTTCTTAATTCTTATATTTGCATATTAGCTACGGTTATAGAGTTAAATAAATGTCCGATACGATACCGATTAAATAGTTATATGCTTAATGTCAAGTGAAGTGATTTACTCAAACTAATGACGCCCAATATCAGGTTCAAAATGCATTGCATCATTTTTCAATAAAGTACGGGAAACAAAATAATTTGGAATTTAGAACCTTAATGCCGAAATTTCCTAACTGTGAATGTAATTTAACGAGCAGGGAAAATGAATATTCCAGAAAATAGACATATATTGTTAAAGCACGGCTAATATATACATAAAGAGGCATTTGTAGAAATTAATAAAACACGCAGATTGTACTGACTTTGTTATAATATAATTCCTTAATTATATAACAATAATAGTATTACCTGTAATACTCAGATTAATACTTGGCCAACGAACACAGATTCAGAAGAGAGAGTTTCACTCGTTTATGTATCTTGGATTAATAAACTGTTCCAGAAGTGTGTGCCATCATATGTAACTCTTTAGAATAATATCTTTATTATTGTTCCCAAAATAGATACGGTCATAACGCTTGAATTTTCCAGAATAGCAGTTTGTCTCTAAACTGTCTAAACGGTTACCAAAATCGGAAGCAATCATTTGGCATCCATAAAGAATGAATCACTGTAAATTTCTCTTTCTTACTATAAAATTAATACGGCAGAGAAATGATAAATTTGTAATAAAGGGTAATTCACAAAGAAGGAACAGGTTAAAAATATTTCTAACAAACAACAATACACTGCAACGTATACGTGTGTGTGGATTGAACAACTAGGTCCACTTTTAATACGACAGGCATCTATTCGGAACTCCATTTCTTGATGCACCTTAAGTAATTAGTCCTTGGTAATTTTGGTAATTGCACTCACTGTTGTGCAATTCGATCTCGCCGATCTTGAAGAGCATTAGACGTAGGTGGTGTATACACGCTGTCTTTTATGAACCCTTACACATATCCTAGGACAAATATCCTTTCCTCGGAATAATTTCGAAAGAATTCCGGATATGCAAATATTTTTATCTGATGTGCAAGGATAGTCATTCCTTTTCTTTTTCTTCTGGAGCCCTCTTCTACGAATTTCTTGTGCCAACAGTAAATATGCGCTGTTTGGCACGCTGTGTGTCTTCGTTGAACTTAGGATGAAATATTTGCCATACTACATCATTAGATTCAACAACTTTTTAAATAGTTTTTCCTTCAGCGTCGGACAAACAACAGCAAGGCTTCTATCGGGATTATTCGAAGCATATAACGAACATTCGAACTTTCCTTTTTTGTTTGTTTTCATCCCTATATTTGCCATCCATTAAATATTTTAAATCTGCTCCTTCTCTTTCAATAATCTTGTTTATGTATTGACCTGATTTCTTTCTTCCTTTTTGTTTTGATTCTGCCAGTTTCAGCTGTTACAGACGTTATGACTTTCATTTATGCTATATGCTGCCTATCTTTTTGTTATCCTCTTCTGGAAGTACGTATGCACCTTACACGTATGCACATAGCTCAACTAGCAATGATGAAATAAATAATAATCCCAGATTAAACAAGCCAGTCTCGCCTTTATGCCACCCAACATATGTAGGAGAAGAAGAAATCTAAAATAATCCCTTTGAAGACTTTTAAAAATATATTTATAAAATAGTGAGTCTTTGCAAACATTTTTGGAATTTTTTAAAAATTTTAATTCGTGGAAATGCAGCAAATTTATTTTTTAGACATACAAATCAATATGCAGCAATATATTTTAATGAAAAATGCGACCGGACAACTGGATGCCTTATAAATGTAAATAAATTCAGATTCATTCTCTTCACATAGTGCAGAAATTTCGAATTATGTTAAAACAGCTTGTTCAGAGCAATAGGCAACTCTCATATGCATTTATTAGTCAACGTTAATTTGACATAGACGGATTATATGCTTATGAGTGATATTGTGGAGAGAGGAGGATTGTGAGAGGATTTTTGCATTTATTCTATATTCTAATTCCTAGCGGGGCTGTTAGATTTATATCCAAATGTTATAAATTACCGCGCATAATTGAATTTCAGCTCTTTTAACAAGAGTTCTTATTGTAGTATATACATGTGGAATACACCAAATTATGACTAATATTAACATATTCCTCTTCAATTACAGAGTCAAATATGATCTAATAGTAATTTTAATCTTTTTTACTTCTGGACGAAATTTATAATTTCAATTTTTTCTCGTTGTTGAAGGCGGGTTTTTTTTCGCTTAATAAAAGAGCCAATTTGATTTTAAACTTTTAAAAACATTTTCAATACAAAAAAAATCTAAATTTTTGAAAGAAAAATTTACAGTATTCAATTCTTGTATTTAGTCGCTCTATCTCAATAATCTTACAATCGTGCAGTAATACAACAAAAGGATATTTTTAAACTAGGTGAAGTTACAGTAAATACAGTAAAATGTTTATAAATAAATTTTTATTTAAAAAAATTTTATATATTCTTGAAAGTTAAAATTATTTTGTAACATGCATAATATTATAAATTAGGGGGAGTGTAAAAGAATAGCAATAAAGGATTTTAAGAATAAAAATTATTTAGTTTTTAAAAAATAAAGGCAGAAGGCATAAAGACGAGAGATGCTTGTACACATTTCGTTCCAATTGCTATACTAGCGGAAGCATAGTATAATTCCAGACTTCCGCAATGAAAATTTTATGTAAGAGTTCGATTAACAGGTGGATGGATGGATTAATTGAAGGATGGAACGGCCTTTATATTGCTCGTATAGAAATTAGGAACCGGATGCCACATATATTATATACATATATGTAAATAAATATCTCTTAAATAATTTTTCTTTGTCTTTAAATTTTTGAAATAAAATTATTTTTATTAGATAATTTTATTTTAAAAATTTAATTCATTTTAGAGATTTAAAAAATAGCTAAAAAAATCTTTCATAAATTTGTTAAACAAGGAAAAACTTACAAAAAAACCAAAAAAATATGAGAGTTTTAAAAAAATATTTTAAAAAACCCCATTAACTTTCAAAGCATCAGATTTGTAGTAAATTAGGAAATATGATTAGGGCCTTATCTACATTATACTCAAATAAAATTTTGTGATAGCTGGTCATTTTTTTAAATAAACGCCTACATTTTATTCTGTACATATTTAAAAAAAAATACCGTCACTTCCAGCTCGGATTTGTCCTCGTTGTATACTTATTTTGAGAAACGAATGTACTCTTTGCATTACAATTTTTGTGTATCTTTAGATGCATCGACTTTTAAACGTAAAAAGTAACAAATGTTATGATTTCACTTTGAAATAAAAAAAAATCTTCAAACATCTGTAACAAGTATTAAATGGTAAATAAAATCATTGGTGACTTTTTTTAAGAGAGGGAAAGTATAATTTTGTTTAACTACATTCCTTTTTTTTGAATTCAACTGGCAGATCTCAAGCAGCCAACTACTGATTAACCAGTTGGTAATCATTGGCCTGCCAGTGTATAGCTGCATCGCAAATGAAAAAAAAAATTGTAAACATTTTTCTTTTCTACTTTTTACACTTGAATACATATATATATATATATATATATCCATTAGCCGCCTTAGGAAACCATACGGTTCACTATGAATATTGACTTTGCTTGAATAAATTAAATCTCTTATGTATAGCTCGCTATTCATGGTTCCATCAGAAGAAAATTTTAATCTTCAAAATCAAACTAAAAAATGTAAATAGCAATATTTCCAGTTCTAGAGCAATTCTAGAAAAAACTCTAGTGAATATTTCATGCACATTGGGAAAGTACCTCAGAAAATTACAATTTATTGTACAAATTTAGGTGCAAATATATAACAATATTAAAAGCTTTCCTTACATTGGGGTTCTCTTTATCCATAAGGTTCACAAGCATTAAAATCAAAGCTAATCATTAAAATCGGTTTGAAGCAAATAATTAGTTTCTAACAGGTGGAAAAAAGTATTGCAGGATGCAAAATAAAAATATTGCTGAAAAAAAATTAGTAACAATTTCCATTTGAAGTGATTTTTATAAATTAGCATAAATATGAATAATAAAAATTGTAGATATCAGCTCATAAAACTTTGGTAGAAACCAGCAAAAACATATGTAAATAAAATGTTAAGTTTACTACTTCATAAATAATTTTTATTTATGTTTAACTTTATTTTCACACCGATAAAATAGTCAATTTAAATATTTAAAAAAAACTATCTTAGTTCCTTGAAACCAAAACAGCAGTTGGGATTTTGCATCAGATAATGAAGCATAACAAAAGGACGGGAATACTTTTAACTCCTCTTAGCGTTACAAACAGAGTTGGGCAATTACATTATAAGTAATTATGGATCTTGTAACCAATTTCATAGCTCTAATATATTAATAAACGATTGAAAATTCGTTAATAAAGATCTATTTTATGAATATAAAAAATTAATAAAATTATATTAATATTAGCAATCTAAAATTATATCACGATAGAATTGTGATGTGTGTGTGAAAATTGAATACTTTTGATCCATCAAATATACATTTCTGATTAGGTTAAATTTGATTTGCAGAAGTTTCCCGATTAGCATCTACAGATTCAACATTTCATTTATAAGTTGTCCTCTCTGTGCTGATTTTTATTATAGACTGTCCAGCTAATGCACAGATTCTGTTGTAAAACTAACTCCATTTACCGTCATATGGACAACAATTTGTTCAAAGAACATTATTTATATATATATTCAGTTCTGTAGCTTAATCAATTAATTATCAGATATTACTTTTGAACAAGTGACAGAATGCTGTGGATGATGTATATTTTCGTAGCTGCACACGCATAACAATATGTTACAAATATTTAAAACTTTTATGGCTTAAATATAGCTTTAAAATCTCTAGTTATACATAATTATAAACAATGGACAACAGCTTTCATTAAGGATGGATTAGATGTTGCACCAATATGATAATTTTCCTCACTGGCAGGATCTTTATCTTGTCTAATAGCAGGAAAAGTCTTAATAATCGATAATAATTCTTAACCATGTTATTAGCCTTAAAATGATTTATTAAAGTATGTGAAAATTAAAATTTATTTTTCGGAAAAAGGAAATTTTTCTTATTAACCTTATGGAAATTTCTGCCATTATTAAAAGATTTTTTCGAACTTGAGAAAATTATTTTTACATTTTACAAGACTAATTAAAATTCAACCCATATGTAAAATTATTAAAAGAAGAAAGGATATATGAATGTTTATATGGAATTTGGATTACCAGCAATTTTGAATTTATTATTTCATATTGTATCAAATAGTGAACAGTTTGTATGAGAAAACTGAAAAAACTTACAAAATGTTGAGAACACTATATTAAATGCAATAATTTATATTTAATCAATGCCATACACAAATTTTTCTGCTCTATTTGAAGGGAAAAAATAATTTTCTAGAAAGCATGTTTTGCAATTAATTTGATTGGATTGGATTAAGGGATGAATTTCAATTAAATATTTTTCGTAGCTACGTTTTAATGATTTTTTGAGCAGAATATATTGAGGTTTTAAATGTCGATAGACTTCTAACTCAAATTACTTTAGTAGCCATATCTACTCTGTTCATTGTGCAAAGCATTTCTTTAATTTTCTATCAATAACTTTTAACATCCGCTTATATCGTAGGAATGAGATATTTTAAAAGGAATTAAGGGTGCATTTTAAAAATGTCCATCACTGCTCGATTCTCCTTAAATGTAACTTCGATATACTTTCAGTAGAATGTTTGAAGAGATTTCAACGCATAGCTTTAAATAAAATTTGAAAATTTTATTGAAAGTCCAAAATTTTAAAAATATATTATCTTACACTTGTTTAAAAATTTACCCAATATGAAAAAGCGAACCGAGTTTTTATATTTTGGTAATCAACAATGAAAAATACAGGATAAAACATAAGTAGCAAAGATGAAAGGGATTTGAATTTCATTAAAACAATTAGGTATATTGCTGTAAATATCCTTGAAACATTTTTGAAAATTAATTAAAACCTGAAAAGTTATAAGGCAAAAATGACGTATAAAAAGAAATTTTTTTTTTTGAATTTTAAGATAATGCAAAAAATCCTTTTAATACCTATTTTAATGCTGTAATATTTCCAGAATTTATTTTATGAAACACCAAAATTTCGCTTGTTTTATTATTAAAATTCTGATTAAAGTTTCAAAAAATTATCCTAGGTGCATATAATCTCCCACCAATGTGTGTCAAGTTTAGTCACTGCAAGCCAAACGGCATGGTCTATATAGCACGAGCACTTCTGCACACATACTATATTCACTTGTATTATTAGTAAAGATTTACTTTCTTTTCTTGAGTGTGGAACATGTATTTTCCTTCAGAGTCAAGTAAATTTGGTGTTGCTGGGAGATATATGTTTTTCTAATCAATGTAAATGGTAAATCTGAGAGGAGAAACAAATAGCGGCTTCCTTCTTGATCCTAGATGAGACAGGAATTTATAATAAGACACTGATTGTGTTAGGGTATTTTTTTTTGAAATAAGAGCCATTACAGTGATTATATTCCACCAAACTAAATGATAAAATAGTATTAAGGTAAATAATTTCTCAGGTAGAATTGCCCCTACGTTGATGAAAGGAATTCAACAGGACAAACATTGCAGAAACATCAATAAACAGTGCTCCAAGTTTCTTAATTATCATTCCCTATCTTTTATAATTTACCTTGTTACCACAGCGAAATCTTCGGATTTCCTTATGCTGTGTTTGTCTTTTAGAGAAAGTTTTAAGAATCGCCATTGATTTTATTTAAAGAAGGAAAGAAAGGAAGGAACCATTGTAAACGTTTCAATTAGAAATCTTCTGCACTACGGCAACAGATTAAACTATTTCGCATTTGTGTATGCGGGGAGAGTGTTTTCATATTATTTTATAAACTATCTTTAGAAAAAAAATTGTTGATACTTCATGGCTAGACTGTATATTGCAACAAAAAGCTACCGAACAAGTCAGCATTCCTAATGAAGAATGTATATCAATAACTGTGAAAAGGGGAATTCTAGAGATATAGAAAAAGACTCAAAATCTTTCGTATTTCGTAATTAACAATGATACACTTATTGATGACCCATCAAGAACTGCGTATTAAAAATATGAACTCAGATTATAAATTTATATCCACTAATCTATTTTATACAGATATATTAATTCTTTCCCCCTTTTTACATAACATTTACATATCTTTTAATTAAACTAGTTTATATTATATATTATACACCGGTAATGGAAAATGACGCTTTATTCTATAAATATTCAGAAAAAGACGGAGCATAAATGACATGAGCATACACAAGATAAAACGTAAAAATAACACTCATAGATACTAACAGCATTTTAGTAAGCAACAAATCGTTAATTAAATAATAGCACAGTACAATAGCACTCAGAGTAAAACCATTAGAGAACTTGCTGTGCTGTCATTTAAGAGTGAATCTTTCTATTCCAAGAGGATAATTAATTCCTTACCAGAGAACTTCACCTTTTATACCCTTCCTCCCCAACAGTGTACGGAATTTTTTGAACGAATGTCTATATTTCGTCTTCTGATTGAGATATCGTCACAATTCTTGTAATTTCACGATTATCCATTTTTGTCACCAAAGTCGCCAATATCGAGGATCATTGATTTGATATCCACTCAGCATCCATTATTAATATTTTTGAATCTCATTTCAGCGATGGTAACAAAATTACGGAAAAACAGTATTAGAGATCCGAAACAATGTTTATTTCATCCATTATTTATACCTCATTTTTTGTAAATGTTTTAAGCATTTTTACAAAAACGTTTTATATTTATTTATACTGTTTCATTTAGTTTATTTATTTTCTTGCATTTATATTTAGTTATCTTTTTTTTCTTAATCGTTGCAGTATTATTATTTGTTCTTTATATTATAAAGATTATTATTTATTTAAGGAAATCAACCTATTGTTCTGCAAAGCTCTTTTCAAGACTCGTAGACCATGCAAATGTTTAAAAAAACCAAGCCATTATACAACTGCAATCAGAAATAATCACCGTCGTATTTCTTTGAGTCGAAGGTCATTTCTTCCCTTCCATTAATGTCTATCCCAGGCTGATGAGCGATCAAGCTGCGATTTCAGATAAGTGGACATAGTGTGGAGTCAAAGTTGAAAACTGTCACGATTCCGTGAATCGCTATTTTCTTATGCTTTTTCCCAAAGCCAGTTGTACCTCTTTCAGACTAAACGTTTACGGAAAATTATAAAACAGAAGGAGCTGACCATTAATATGCGTTATTACTACTTGTCCTCATTGGTTTAATTCTTTGTTAAATAAAATTTCGAATAAATCATACAAATAAGAGGAAGTATAACTAAAATTGCAGGGAATAGTTTTATTGGTTGCTCTACCATAAAATACATAAAAATTAGCACAAGTTTATTCTTGTGTTAGCATTTGGAAATTCCCTATTTCATCATAAGTAGAAATTTGAGTCCAAGCGATAATTCATTTCAAAAGTTTCTTAGCAAATCATGTAATCACTTATCCGTATCTAAATGTCAACTTGAATCTTCCATTTATTTGCTAATTTCAGAAAAGAAATCAAATTTTAATTCCCCAATCCACCAATGTAAATTTTTGAAAAAATTTACGCAATTCTTTCAAAAAAATTGTCTTTTTGAGCTGTATTCACACTGTTTATGTGTCCTTTTTGCATTTATGAAGCTTTCATATAATGATTTTTAATTCCCGAAAACAACAATAACGAAACATGATTGTAAAATTTTCAGAATTATCCAAACTAAATCGAAATAAATATAAGAAACTCCAGGAGAAAAAATAAAATGCTCATGATCTTTAAAAAAATTCAGGCTTCTTATCTTGATAAAATCGAAACTATTGTTGGTTCGTCTTTCTGTGTCGAAAGGAGCTCGCAGACTTTGATAAATGACTTCATTCCGGATTCGGTGAGGAGTTTTAAAGCTTGTATCAATCGCGAGAAAACGAAAAGACCATTCCCAAATTTGAGCTTTCTCTTCATCCAGAAAGCAAGAATAACAGGGAACTAAATGTATAAGAGAGCATCGGGAAAAAAGCGATTCTTTTGTATTCAAAAGTTGTGACTTTAATTAAATTAAATATTGAAATATTTGATCCTGAATTGATTTTTTAATGCGATTGACTTCGTCAATCTATGAGCCCATACTAGTGTATTATATAACAAGCACCTATTTTTAACATACGACATTCCATTAATTTGTTGAACTTCGATTCTGTTGATTTTGGTTATTCATACTTTGTCAACCAAAATTAAATCTAAATACCTTTCTTTGTAAGATCTTGTATCAGAAAACCTTTTTTTTTTCTTTTTGGTAATAGTGAACTGACTTAGAATTTAAAAAGTATTGATTTTCAAATTTTTTAAAGAGATGCATTCATTCAAAAAGTATATAATTTGACAATGTAGGCCTTTTTATCGGTTTTAGACTATTCGTGTTGCAATTAAAATAAATATATAAAAAGTTCTGCATCTCTCTAGCAAATTACAGCTTGAAGTCATCTTCGATCCGCATTTAATAAGCTTTATTTCAAGTGATAGATTACTGATATAAGAAAATGATTACATTTTATACTTCAAAATCTCAGGCATTAAAAATTAACTGCACTGTTTGTGCTGAATTCGAATAAATAACAGCACAATTTGTATTTTCTGCGGGAATGACTTCTAATCCTAATAAGCAAGTTGGTGCGATCAGCTCTGTGTTTAACATCAATAACAGTTACAATATCATTTCAGTGTAACCGCGAATTAGTGCACACATTTAATTACTTAACCTATATATAATAGCTTCTTCTGTTAATCTTCTTTAACTCGAATTGAGAAAATGATTAGGTACTTGTTTTAATAGCTGTTCGCGAGTTACAAAATACACATTTCTTAACTTTTCGAAATTTTATGAAATGAAATAAAAATTAGTAACACAAACAATAACTTACTAATTAATCAAAATTACTAGACATATAGGGAAACTACGAAGGTATTGTTAAAACAATGAACTTGCTTATTAAAATATCTGATTCAAAAAATGAACTCACAATATACTACTTTAATTTTTTTTTCGAATTTCGGAATGTTTGAATTTAGACATTCTCACCAATTTCATGGATGGTGAACTTCGAATCGACTTACGAAAAGCCAGTGTGATCCGTTATGTATTAAAATTCATGGATGGTGAACTTCGAATCGACTTACGAAAAGCCACTGTAATCCGTTATGTAAAATTCAAGGATGGTGAACTTCGAATCGATTTACGAAAAGCCACTGTAATCCGTTATGTATTAAAATTCATGGATGGTGAACTTCAAATCGACTTACGAAAAGCCAGTGTGATCCGTTATGTATTAAAATTCGAAGATTGGTGAGAACTTGTGTTGCAACATTAATTTAAAATGAACTTAAGTTTTTCGTTTTGGATTTCGTGAGCAATGCAATGGTTTATAACAAAAAAGTCGCATAACATATTAAAATATTAATACGACAATGCCTCTTGGCACATTATCTTATTATGAGTATAGAAGGCTTCCTCTGTAACTCTATTTGGTGTTGTTAGTTAAGCCTAACAAATCTCGTTAAGGAAGGTTGCGATATTTTTGTATGTGTTTACTTAATGAAGCCAGTATCTCGAATTCATCCTTATTTCATGATCCAATATTGTAACGTAATGCATACACGTAGTCAGTTTTTCACTAAATTACTAGAGAATTTTATTGGCTATTGTTGTAAAAAAAACTGATCAAAATTAACGAATATTTTTTCATGCATAAAAATTGTATCTGAGATATAAATGCCATTGTCAACGAGAATGAAGAAAATTAAACTTATCATAATTTTTATTTTCTGTATAAATTTTTTAATCCATTCCATACATATAAAAATTAAATATAAAACAGTTTATGACAAAGGAGCTACTTATTATTTCTAATGAAAATTTTGTATATAGTCTCATAATGTTTAATGTATCTAAAATATTTGCACGTATTCAAGAGAAATATGACCAGAACTTCAGCAAAAATTTATCCATCTTGATATTCTTGATCTGCGTTTCTCTTTCTTTCAGTATAATCAAACCCCTTCAGTAAAAATAATAAATTAAGATTCTCAGAAGTTTCAAGCATTTATTAGGTAAGAGATCACACAGTAAAATTTTTTCTAGTCTGTTGTATATTTGAAATAAATGACACAAAAAGACCGAATGACAAATATTAATAATGGATTTATGTAGTCTTAGATATATATTTACAATTTTGATGAGGAACTATGTGTAAAATTTTACTTATCTAGACAAATGCATTTATGATTTATAATATAATGTTGAGTTATTGTGCAAACTTACAAACGATGGGACAGATTTTCCTTTTGCATAATTAGTAGATTTATGGTAAAACCAAATTATATTTGTCTCATTATTCCTTTCTATGAGAACTAATTCACAAACAGGCATGACTTTTTAGAACTCGGGATAAGTCTAACAAGTCCTATTCAATAAGAATTCTAAGGCGATTTTATTATAGCAGCTCCTTTCTTTTAACCCTTTCTAGGGCCTTGGGAAGTATGCTTCCCACCAAATTCATCAATCTTTGTATGAAATTATGTAGGTTGGCATCAGTTCTGACACACTTTTTTAGAAAGACAAACTTAGATGCTTCAGTTCTTTATCTCACACAAAATGATGCGTCTTAATTCGTTAATTATTAATTAACCAAATTAATTAATCAAATTAAATTTATCTTATAAGCTAAATGAATCCCTTTTCTTATTCTAATTTCAAATCTAAAAATATTTTAACATATGACTAGAAAAAAAAATGGCCCTTTAAAGGGTTAAACTCTGCTTATTAGAAATTACAAAACAATTTTATTCAAAGAAATTTCATATATTTTCACATAATAATATGACCATTCAAGGTTTTTTTACGATTAAAAAAACTATAATCATCTATTATTAATTCAATAAATGATTGCTTGGTAATATAGCTGGTTAAACTTTCATTTAGAATCCATTTTGCAAATAAATATAGTTAAATAATGTACAAGAAACTGAATAAATCTGTAAGACTAATATTAAAACATTAAAACAAATTAATATTAAAAACGGCAAAGCATAAAAGCGAGAAACTTTATATTTTACAGAAAAATCTTTAATGATTGCGGTGATTTGTAGTAAAAAATATATCATAAGAGCAGGTTAAAATAAAACAATTTTTATAAATAATAAAAGACGGTAAATGCCGACTTACATCAACTCCCCAAATATCTTTTCAAAAAATAACAACCATTTCTCTTCATTCTTTCTTAAGAGAGACAATCTTAACATTCATGTCCTTAATGCCGATTGCGTGAGTGCATAGGTGTCATTTGTTTTTCAACAAACATTTAATAATAGACAAATCACGGATAAAGTTTTTAAAAAAACCAACTTATTACCTTTTAACATTGCTATTGCATGCTGTGAAAATTTCAGAATTTGCTGATTCACCAAAAGGCATTTTCAGGAAACATTCTTCAACGTAATTTTAACCTGGTGTTTACCATTAAAAATTAGCTTATTGACAGACAAAGCATTCCATGCGATTGGAAAATCAGAAATATATGTGTGTGTGTGTGTGTGTGTGTGTGTGTGTGTGTGTGTGTGTGTGTGTGTGTGTGTGTGTGTGTGTGTGTGTCTGTGTGTGTGTGTGTGTGTGTGTGCGTGTGCGTGTGTGCGTGTGTGTGTTTAATAACTGTACCCTTTTATTAAATCAATAAAAATAAGAAATTTTCATTTTACTTTTTTGTATTCTATTTCGTTATAGTGAGTATAATAAAATATTGAAGTTTTTTTTTATTTACTAGTGCAGCCACTTATTTGGAACTAAAATTTAACTATCAATTAATACATCCATTTAACTAAGTTCTGAAACTATTCAAATCTTGTATTTTTTTTTTATTAAGAATACTTTCAGTTTCTCTAAATCAATTTCTGCACTCATTTTCTGTCAAAATTTTCAAGCATAAGTGTTAGATTAGAAAATGACATTTCTACAATCCGAATAAAGCAAAAAATGTAATATCCGCCCTTTCCTTTGTCTTCAGTACAAAACGATATTTGTTTTTGTTTTTTTTGTATTAGTATCCGTATTATTGTAATTATTAAAACACACCGTTTCCAAAAATAAGTTTAATCGACTAAAATATTTTTAACTGCTGAAAGGTTTGATTTTTTATTCCAAAATCCATTTTAGTATGTCGTGAGTATTGCATAAAAGCCTCGAGACTCAACAGATTAACTTGATAAATTGATTAAATATTTAGTTGCAGATTTTGTAAATGCTTCGCAGTTTAAAATATTTTCTAATCAACTATAAGTACAATAATAATATGATGTATGCGTAGTAACACGAACGTGCAACAATAAGTACGCGACTGTATAATAGGATTTTTTTCTTTTAAATTGTTTTGATTATGTCTGCTCACCCTTCATCTCCTTTGGCGATTAATCGTCATTGATGAAGTTTATACTTAGGGATCACAGGGATTTTCCCTGCTTGGAAAATGTTAACTCGAAATATAGTAATGGCTCATTGACTATAAAAGTAATTGAAAACATTATATACAACATATCTTAAGGATGTTTTTAGCATGCGCTCAGAAGGCACAATTTCTCCATGAACACAAGTTGTAAGTCAAGAAGTAATCTTTGAAGAAACAACATCGTCAGAGAAAAAAGAGCAATGTGTTTGGTAGTTTATCCTTTACGTTCAAAAGGAAGATCAGACGTTATTATGGATGCAGTCCTCCAAATTTCAATACATAAGTTATGATACAAAACGTTTGGTGACTTTAAAAAAAGCGGCTGGTCTAGGATGAAGAATTGAAAGGTATGCTTCTAGATTCTGAACCCCACGTTTTCCTAATATTAATCCTCTTGGGGTTTTTATGGTTACAGCCTGGAAAAAGTATTTGTTACACCATTTCTAAGCACTGGATCTCTGAATGTTACAATAGCAGCGAGTAGATGTTTAATCTTAATAAACCTGACCAAAGCATGATAAGAACTTCAAAATAAAGTTCGGATATTCATTCCCAAAGTTATAAATGAGATGGCTGGTATAATTTATTTAGGTAACTGGTCTTATTATGAACTCTGATGCAGTAATAATTATTTACAGAAATAAATTTAAATCTAGGAATAATTATATTTATGTTACAGACTGTTGTAAATCGGGTACATAATTCATGCTCACCCGACATAAAAGTATGCGTTTATGTACAGGATAAATATTTTGAAAACTGCTCAATTAATTGCAGTTTTAAAATTTTCTATAAATACATTTAATAAACTGTATAAAACAGAAATCTGTTAAAATCCAAATAAATTTTTTTCGTTAAACATGTGTATAAAGTTTTCTAGTTCAAATGTTTATCAAATGACTTGTTCAAAATTTTACAGATTAATTAAAAAATAAATGATTTTGTTCCTGGATTAAGAAATAAATTTCATTTTTATACAATCTTTGAATACGGGTCTGACTGTTGAATAAAACACCTTTTTTGCATTCTGAAGTATTAAAATATTTTTAAACTCTTTTTTAAATGAACAGATGCTCTAACTCAGGAACTAGAAATATCTTTAAGAATTAACTATAATTAATTTTTTAAATGTTTATTCCATTTCCATTTAAGACGGTTTTCTTTTTCATAATAATGCGTAAAAAAAAAATTTCGAATTTGAGAAAATAACATTCCAAATGTAAATAGCATTGAGAAAACAATTATCAACGGGAAAAATTCATGTTTTATTATTTTATCATGTTTCATGTTCATATTAATATTCAGATATTAAAAATTTTGAATAGAACCAGAATTTAAATTTTTTGACTGACAGTTCCATTTTCAAGTAATGCAGGGATTATTTATCTATTTCTTTATCATTATTTTGTTCCATGTTTGCATGATAAGAAAAGCATCCAATTTGTCAGCCCTTCTCTACGTTTTTATGCCATATCATACAGTGGATGTTTGACTGTTCAGATTTAAAGTGCAATAGGCCCGTATACTTCAGAGTTCATTCGTGCAATTTGATACCCAACTAGAAACCTTTCCAATTCAGTTGTTTAAAAAATATTTAACAAACCAGACTTTGAGTCAAAGGATTGGGTGTTTGAATCAAAGGACCAGTCCTTTCTAATTGCATACAATCGCCCAGATAAGACAAAAACTATTGGATAATATTATTGAAATTTTCTTGCTTGCCTAAAGACAAAATTTTGTGTTATTTGGGCTATCAATGAATTAATCGGAGAGAAAAAGTGGCAGATGTTCTTAAGAGCAATATTATATATGCTTGGAAAAGCGCAAAACAAAAAAAAAGCCTTAGTTGCAAGAATGTTCCCATAGGTGAGCTCTATTGCTACTCTTTTACGCTACCTTACAGGATTACAAAGAACATTTCATTTTCCATTCCATTCCACAAGCATTTCTCATTTGATGCTTTTATTGTTCTTTGAATTTGTTTTCTTCTAACGTATTTATACTACACATATTCATCATGTTAAAATTTATAGAACTGTTCCAAACACAAATTTTAATACTAAGAGTTCTGATGCAACTTAACATGAAAGAAATTGAAATGTTACGTGCGTTTAGTTCTGCAACTAATAGTTGGGTCAATATCAAAATTTGTACACATATTATTGAAAATCACCACTGACCAAATCTACAATAAGTTATACTTCCGAAGTTATCATATAGAGGGAGCCTTTATAATTCTATGCTCCGAAGAAAAAATAGAAATTTGATGGGGAAAAACTTCAATTTTAAAAAAATGGATTTATTTACTTTCACTTACATAAATACAATGCAATCTTGAAATAATTTTTCACAAACAATACCAGGTGGCCCCACGCGTGTAAATCCAAACTTTCACTAATTGATAGTCAAATACTGAAATTATCAAAATAGAGTATTGTCATAAGTATGAAAAGTTCAGATCTCGAGCACATTATGAAGAGATTGAAATATCAATTATTGAATTCCAACTTCACAAACATGTAACTAATGCAAGTTTAACCAAAAAGCATAAAATCAATCATTTCAAGTGAAAAATGTACTTGAACCGAATTATATTGCTCAATAAGATAATTGTCTTTCTTTCTTGGTGAATTAAAATAGAAAAGATAATTTAGATATTTACTTCATTATCGGGCAGCGTACCACTAGAAATAGAAAAAAAATCGAAATTTTGTCATACTTTATTAATGACCCCTATGCTCAATTCCTGACTACCCACAACATTTCTTTGGAATTTAATAGCCTTTATTGTTTCACGATAACCAGATTCTCCAAATACTGTTCGCGAATTAGTTTAGTTTAGTTTAGTTATATTAACGTCCCGTTGGAAGCAACACTAGTACTATTTTGGGACGGACCTCGTAATTTTGAACCGCGGTCAGATGACGAGGACGACATCTGAACTGGCACCCCCCTCTCCACAACACACCACACCAGCGCGAGGACGTTTGATCCGGACGTTTAACGTGTACTAGACTTGCTTACACGGCGGTTCTTCGTTGGAATCGGGTCTCGAACCTGAAACCCTCCGGTTCCGAAGCCCAGACCTTACCACCAGGCCACCGCGGCCCTCACTGCTCGCGAATACAAACGGGTATGGTGAAAATTCAGGACAATATGGTGTCTTGTCATTGCAGAGCTTGCATTCAATTTCCGATTCCTTTTTTAAACAATACTCTAAATCCAAAAAGTAATTATTAAATTGTACTAAAAGGTTAAAAGAAAAATACTCTTAATATTTTAACAAAGTAGGCATTATTTAATTACTCGATTTTTTTTGTGTGTGTGCAACATTCTACATACAAAATCTGCAGTATTATTGAATAAGACTACTGGAAAATAAGAGCAATCCCGATATGTTGTCTACGTAGACTCAACATAATTTATCATCAAATCAGCAACATTTATAAACATGATAAATTCGGCTTAATTTTAGAAAACCTATTCTAGTAGTTTATTTGCGAATTCATTAAAACTATCTAACTAAACAGAATACCTTCTCATCACAAACAAGGCAACATAAATCAATATATTCAAATAAATTATCCCGCCTCTTCCCATTTCATCACTAATATTTCTGCCTTCCAAAATTTACCGAGGAGCATAATCAACTTTCATCAGTAATTAAAAGTCTTTTTCGCTTATTTCGGCTAAAATCTAATGCGAAAATTTACAGATGGTTAACACAAACGAAAAAGATATTATCTTCAAGCCTATCTTTAACCAACGTGAACAATCCGTCTACATATGTAAATCTTAATTATGCTGATTAAATAACTGAGTCCTTTATTAAAAAGGCTAACAGCGGCGTTGCTCCGCCTCCTTTAGCTGTTACAATGGCCTTAGTATGAACGATTAAACAGTGGTTTATGTGCAGGGGATTAATTTAGATAGCAGTTAAAATTTGGTGGTATGGCTTGTCAAGGTTTAATTTGGATCTATGGTATGGAGCTATTAATTTAACTGCTCGTATGCAATTGTGGTGTTAAAATAGGCTTGCTGGCAGTGACGATTGTGACCGAATGGCTGCAATTTCCGATGACAAGAGACCGAAATAGGAAGTTTCTGTGACGTCTGGCGTCCTGGTGGTTATCCACTTGAAGATATTTGTCATTATCTAAGTCGGCAGATTTGTAACTATTTTGAGTGCAATGAAAACTGAAAATTAAATTGATGTAAAATAAAATTAATTTGGTTGATTTATATTGGGTATAGACTCAGATTAAGTGAATAAGAATACAAATTATTGATGATTTAGAAAATAGTTTATTAGAAAACTATGAAACAAATTAACAAATTTTCAAATTAATTAATAACTAAATTAACTGGCTTAAAATATTTACAGAAAGAGTTCTAATTGTCATCGAATTGCGGATTTCAAAACCATTATTGACATGAATGCATGTTCATTTGAGTAAATCATTAACCCTACATAACTAAACTTGAACCAGCGTTACTCTGTAACTAGTCATTCAACCCATATATTACTAACTGAAGTAGATAAATGAAATACAGAAATATATCTCAAATATCGTAACCCTCGAGAAGTATTGCAATATTTCTTGTAAAAAATGGAAAATTAACAAAATATCTTAGCAGATGTTAAAAGTGTGCTTTGCTCAAAATGTTCATATTTCGGTGTGGGGTTTTTTTTTTTTTTTTTTTTTTTTTGCACTTTTAGTCGAGTTTTCTTTGGAATTTTTACTGTTCAAAATATCTTCAATATTTATTTTGTAGAAAAAATGCAAAAATATGCACAGTGGCCGATTGTTGTATTGACGAAAACTTCTGTATTAAATATTTAACTGTTAAATCTCAAAACAACAAACACACAGTTTACTTATCACATTTTACTAATTATGAAAGTACTTTGACTGTTTGAGGTAGTGTAAGCGTAATGAGAACTTTCCTAATCATAAAACTGTGGGAGACCGTTTATTATACGAATATGTATTTACTTAGGATTAACACTAAAGCTACCACGAGCGGGTCATTTGACCCGCTTCCAATGGCAATTCCAATGTATCGTTGAAATGCCGGTAGGTTTAGTGTTAAATGAACAAAAATTATGATTTATGCTGTTTGAATCAATAAATGCTCATCTGTCCTACTAGTCTTATCTGCTAAAAGGGTTACACTACCTTTATTATTTTAAATTCTACGCTTCTGCGATTAAATGAGACCGAATAACGAACTTTTGAACAATTCCAATTTAAACCATTTCAATATCTGCTGCAGTGACAAAGACTGGCAAAAAATAAATGTATAATGATCTTAAAAAGATCAATCTGTTTTAGTTCATTTGCAAAAAAAGTCCACACAACACTTTTACAAAAGTCACAATTAATAATTTAGATTAAGTCTTAAAATGTGCCCTTGGTCAATACCGAGCTCTGCAATTTCTTTTTGGAATACCTAATAAAAGGAAGAGTAATTTCTATATGACAATATTTTTTTGGAACAAACTCATCCTACAAAATTATCTTTAAAAAATGTATCATCATCAAATGTATGTCAGATGTTAAAATATCTACACTCCTTCTACATTCTGGCAAACATTCTGGCCTAAAAAAAGGCTTAATGAAAAATAAAAATTGCTTTCGTGACAAAAAACTTCTGCAACAAAACTGAAGGGGAAAATGGAACTTCGTATGCTGCCTTGTGAACAAAAAATCAAATAAAAAGAAAAGGAACTCATTTTTTCCTTGTTTGCTTTGCGTTGCATGTGTTCTCATGTAAGTATTTCATCCAAAATTGTTATGTGGCATTACATATTAGAAAAAAAATAACTAAAATTCCTTTTGTTTTATGACATTTCACTCAATAATTATGACGTATAATTTATGACTTTAATATAGAAAATTCTGTATATATATATCTCTACTACATGAAATTAAATAAAGTGATAATATTAGTCATGATAAATTTCTCGAAATTAAAAAGGAGTAATAAAAAAAGGGGAAAAAAGGAAAATAAAGAGGGTGAAAGAACAGAAAAATATATTTTTATAAAATATTCGATTCCCGAATATATACAGCTGGAAAGCAGTAATGTAATTTTGATGAATAATAGACAATTTTATTTTCAGAGTCCCTGATATGAACATTTTGTGCTCCATAGTTTTGTAAAGATACCTAAGTAGACAATTTGGATCCCATTTTTCTCAAAAATAATTCAATTTTGAGAACATAATTATAACATTAGTAAGAAGATCGCATATGGAATTAAAGTTTTTAAGCCTTTGTGTTTTTGCGTTATCGCGCTTACATAGGCAGACTTGTAAAATGGTCAATCTGTTGGACGAATTGGTTTAGAAGTTGTCATAAACCTATATTTTAAAAGCAAAATTGAATACTGAATTTTATCGTTTTGGCTTTTTACATTTTGTAATCATCTTGGAAAACCTAACTTTAGTTGGAACTCTTTACTCGGAAAACCCGAACAACCAGAATTCCTCTGAATAAATTTCGTCCAGAAATATATATATTTGGTAAAAATTTCACAAGTAAATTTCATTCCTCTAGCTCACAGTGTTTTGGGGTTATGTTTCTAGAGAGATGGATATAATTCTAAAAATGCATTTTTCTGATGTAGGAAGGTCCGACATATGGAGATTCGTCAAACACTCCAGTTCGAATTTTCGGGCTATATAAGATATTCCGTTTAATAAAATTTCACGTCATCAAATAATGGTTTTAACCCTTTTAAGGTGATGGTAAATATCTTAGCACCGCCTTGAAATATCTTGCAAACATTGTAGCCCCAAAATTAATCAGAAATGGCCAAAAGTGTCATGTTCAACATGTTGTGGTGAATAGCTTATAAGCCAATTAACAACTGCGCTGCAAAAGCAATTGCTCACCATTGTAACGATTTGTGATGTGCTGATAGAAGCTGGGATGTTGTGGTTCGCAGTCCAGTAACATGACCAGGATACCAGAGCGATTGCTTTTGTATTCTGGTCATGTTACTGGACTGCAAACCACAAGGTCCACAACCCTCGCTCATTTAAATCCGCCACAATGTAATGTTCCATTGTGTGCAGCTCCTTGTTTTATGTTGTTTCACCGGAATAATTAAAAATAATGCATTTGGTAATTTATATTGTATTAGGGTTTTTTCTACCACTTATTTCATGTGTAATAATATATTTTGAAATAACTAATAACAGTTTTACAAAAATGCATATTTATTTGTGAAATTTTTTGTATTTAATTTTTCTATTGAATAAGTTAGTAAAATGTCATTGATTGTATTGTGCGTTGATAAATATGTCACCACCCTTGTTATAACAACAGCCACAACAACAAAATTAAAAAAATAATAATAATAGCGGGTTCCTGGTGCATAAAAACCTCCATTACGAGCAACATATGCCCCAACTCTTCACGCAAAAAAACGTTTCCCTATTTGCGGTGGGCTGGTCAACTAGGATAACTAAACCATTTATCCCCATATCCGAGGTACACTTTGAAAGGAATAAGAATTTATATATTACATAACCCACTATGAATAGTGTATAAATACTCAGTATAAAAAATGAATTTTTATTGCGATTTTTTTTAATTTTTAACGCTTTTGCAACCAGTAATAGTTGTTATGTTCGCAAACATAATTTAATCCTAAGTAGTAATGGATTAAAGATATAATTCCATTAAGCAAAAAGTTTTTTAAAAAAGCTTATTTGTTCGTAAGTAACATAAGAAAAGTGATGACGATGGAAGTTTTAGTTCTTGCAAAATAGTTCGTAGTTTCATAGAATATCATTCCAAAATAATTATATTTTATTTTTTAAAAACATATTACGATTTAAAACAAAATATTGGGTATTTAGAGAGGGTTTTTGTACAATTATCACATATATTAAGAAATTAAATAAAGAATAATTTAAATTTTTTAAATTAGAATTTATTACTTAAAATCGTATCACTAAAAATTATTTAACTAAAAATATTATACACCACATTTGTAAAAACAACTAGAAAGTATAAACTAATATCCTGTAGTACTATACAAATTGTCCTGAAAACTCGCGATAGTGAATTTTAAAAATTCACTACCACAAATTTTCAGGACAATCTTTATAGGGTTGTAAATCTGCATGGGGGCAGGAGAAAATTATTTTGCCCTTTTTAGTCCTATTTAAAAATATGGTCTACATTAAATTCTTTTTAATTTAAATAATTATTTTCTGCTTTTTAGCCTTGTTTAAACGAAATTTTGCAATCAATTATAAACTTACGTCCCGATGAACTAACGGTATGGCGCCATCTGTCGGTAATGAAAATTTATAATCGATTGCAAAATTTTTACTGAATAGATAAACTAATACACAAAGAAGAAAGCGAATTTCTATTACATTATCATACAGTTCTGAGTTATGTTTAAAGTTTCAAGTCCCTGGTTCAACAGAAATTTAGTTGAAAATCGATTGCAAAAATTGCACCGAATAGGCGAAGAAAAGAAAACGAGTTAATAAAGCGATAAAATTACATACATAACGTCAAAACGTAATAAGTAAATATTTTGTTGAATAATTGTAACACTGCTTAACCATTAACTGTAAAAAGGGGCGATTAAAAGGATAAAAATATGAATCACAACACAAAGTAAGTTTAACAAAACAAAACAAAACAAATTGATTATGCTGAAAATGAGAAAAACTAATGCTGAATTTTGAACATACTTTTATAAGGTTGTTACATGCTACTGCAAAAGCTTATTATCTACCGATAATTCTAATAAAGAGACGGCAACATGATGGGACATCACATCAATCAAGTTTTGCACAAAGGAGTATAATGGATTGAGCAAAATCCAAACAAATAAGATAAAACTATTGAATTCCCAATAATGTATTTTGTGTATAGGGGGAATATTACATTAAGAGTCGCATATAGGGAATTTCTAAGAAATCTGCACAGGATTTTGTAGCAAGAATTTCAACCACTGCAGCCAACACACAAGAGAAGGAATACTTTCTTCTAGTTGGTTCCTAAATCTTTCCATCGGTGCTGTAAGACATACAAGAAGTTAACACTATTAAAGTAGAACCATTAAGGACTTCTTACAAAGCATTGTTTAACACTTTCAAAGCTACCGACGAGATATCTCGTCTTTCAGATACTTCTGAGGCGGTACGTGAATGCGCGGGGATAGAACCTGGGACCTTTTGGTTAGCAGTCCAGTAACTAAACAATTCCGCCAAAACGATCGTTCTGGTAGAAGAGTTGTTAACTGACTTATATGCTATTCACCACAGTACTCTCCCTCCAGTGAGTCGGAGGTGAGGCGAACGATATGGATGTTGGATGTTGAGTGGTGATGTAATATTAGCTGTTGGCTTAATGGGCCGGTACTCAGTTGAATAGCGCCAAGCGTTATGGCGAGCGAGTGTGGGTGCTAATGCGCCAAGTGTGTCTGGCGACTTTGGGTTTCTGCGTCAAGTGAGTCTGACGACTTTTGGGTTTGCTGCGTCAAGTGAGTCTGACGACTTTTGGGTTTGCTGCGTCAAGTGAGTCTGACGACTTTGGTTGCGGGTAGATTGCGCCACAACAGCTGTACGAAGGTTGAAGGTTCATCGTCCGAGGTCACCAATGAGGCGGTATGGGATGAGCAAGGATAGAACCTGGGACCTTTCGGTTAGCAGTCCGGTAACTAAACCAGGATACAAAAGCGTATGCTCTTGTAGCGTAGTTGTTAACTGGCTTACATGCTATTCACCACACTTCCAATTACAGGTTTCTGAAGGCTAAAATTTGTCTCTTATACTAGTTTGAAAAAAGTAAAAGCATTCTTCAGATATGTATCAGTAAGTTAAACCTATCTAAGCTGGCATAAAAGACAAACTTTAGCCCACAGAAACCTGAAGTATCTGAAAGACGAGACATCTCGTCGGTAGCGTTGAAAGTGTTAACAGATAAAAAGTAACACGTAATTGTTAATTTTTATGTTTTCACTCGTCCCATCATTTTCATGCAGGGACCCTGCACCACATGTACTTTTCTTCTCCAACCTGAGAAACTATATTGCAATCTGTTGGTACGTATTACCGCCTCATCATATTTGATTCGCTAATACACAAACAACCATTAACGGGGAAAGTCTTTGACAGCCATACATCGTGTCGTATATAACCTATGGTATACCCCACACTGAAGATCAAATTAAACATCAAACATTCTGATTTAATTATATACTCAAGAAACCATTGTTTATTAAAATAAACAATTTTTATAAATACAAAAAAATGTAAAGTTCAGCATAATTTTGAAATTCCTGTCCGTAAAAAAAAAAAATCTTATTTTAATAATTGTGTTTGATGCAAAAAACATTTGTATGCCTTATATAGTATTAAAACAAAGTAAACAAATAACGTAAATAATTTTATAATGAAAATTTTGAAAAAAATTAAGTGGGTAAATTTCTAAAGGAAAAATAAACAGATTCTCTATAGATAGACATTTTCTACGATTGATGTTTATAAAAATGCCTATTGGTTCAATATAAAGTGTTTTTCTGAAAAATAAATGCTTCTTTAAAAAAATGCAACTAATTTGAAGACAATATGAAGAGCAATTTTATTAATGAAACTTCTTTAAACGCATTAAATTCTGTTTTAAATGAAATACAAAGAAGTTTTATTGATATAACTGCATTGAATCCTGTAAAAAAAAGTAAATCAACTTTCTAAACCAAAAGGAATCACTTCAAACAATTACTACACATAGTTATATGGGTTCTGAATGGCTGCATTTTTATATTTCAGATGATGAAAGATATCAATGATCTGGTGTTTGAGCCAGCCTTTTAGATAATAGAATCAGTTATCTTGGCCCTATTACACAGAAAACCACTTCGAATGGCTAGTTAGAATTAAAGTTGTCGTTGGTGACGTTTAGTTAGTAGTATAACATTTATGTCAAAATTATGTTAATGTGGTGCGGATTTGTGGAGAGCGAGGAACTATCACAAGCTCGATTTCTTTCTCAATTTTCGAATGAGATCCAAATCCAACAAAGTGATATTGATCAAATCGTCTCTAAAATAAGATTTATATTACAATACAATTGAGATTTTAACACCAACATAAGTATACGAAAATGATTTTGATATAGAATGATGGTATCACAAGAAATAAAACCGTTTATAGAAATTAAAATTATTTTTCTTACGTTTCTGCGTATTACAGGTTCTAGAGGAGGATATTTTCGCTTGCCTTTCGAAGTTACTTTACAAAATATACAGCTCCAAGCTATTTAATTCAAAGACTTGTCTGGAAATAAATGTTGGAGAAAGTTATTGATTTCATCCGTAGGCCATGTTTTAGGAAACTTTGTTGTATATTGCTTACCTAGATGCGAACATAGATTACATTTATGTCCGTTTAGATGAAAAGTAATACGACATACTTTCCCTGAAGATGGTAAAAAGGAGACTTTTCCATCCTTCATGGGGCAAATAATAATAAAAAATAGAAGTTTCATATTGAATATTAAAAATATTTTAAGGAAAAAAATATAAATATGAATAAAAAATGTTTGCATTTATTTCATTATAAATATTCTAGAATTTGTTATGCCGATTTTGTTTCTGCGCAATCAAATTTTTTGATAATTGCGGTACTTTAGCTTCGAATTCTGTATATACGAAAAAGTAAAAAGGTGTATAAAAATTTAAAAAGAATAACTGTGGTAAGAAAAAAACCTCGAAAAAAAAAAGAATAAATAGCGCAGAATAGAAAGAAAAAGAAAAATTTATGAATTTTTAGATAAAAAGCAAAATATAGATTTTTAGGGAAAAAAAGTTCAAACTAAAAAAATTTTAGAAGAAAAATAATTAGAATTCATTGATGATAATTTCAAATTAATTAGTTAAATATTACAACGATTTTAATTAACTTAAAGCAACTGCGTCTGACGATATTGGCTTTTAAATATTTATATGGGCTACTGAAATATATTTAATACTTAAAAAAGTTTCCTAAAATGTGAATTGTTATTATTTTCAAAGTTTTACTTCCGTAACAGAAACCCTATAGATAGTTTAAAGTAAAATCCGCAATAATATTTTAATAACTCGATAAACTAATTATTTGTAGTAGAAATTTTCTGAGAGGATATGAGATTAATCAAGATATCTTTAAAAATATACTTTTTTCAAAGAATTATAAATACCTATCATAAAAATTAACATTCAAAATTTGCATTTTCTTATAATACTTTAAGAAAAGTTAAAAAGAAAAATCTGTAATCCTGTTTTTAAATGTATTACTGAATTTTTTGCAATGGGAAAAAAATTCGATAAATTTAATCTTTTATAAATGATAAGATGAAAATATTTGCTTTTTATCTACGAAAAAAATTCAGTTTCTTTTGATATTATATGAAAAAATCACACATTACAAAATTATAACTATATCAGTCAAAAAGAATATCTGAAGGTTTGCAACAATCATCCAACTTTAATTAATTTTTTTGTAATTATATAATAATAACCTAAATATGTACTCGCACATAAAACGATTACATGCAAAAATTATTTTTTTTATTGAAAATAGTAATATTTTTTATTGAAATTAAATTATAATGATATTAATAATTCCTCAAAAGCCTCTTTTTGAAAAGACTTTTTAAGTAAAAGTCTGTTTTTAAATTTTAAAGGAAAAAAAAAACATCTGTTTATTTAAAGATTGTTTCAATATTAAAAGTTAACTATAATTCATTTTTATTAATTCTACCAATATAAATTAAATAAAATGAGTTCCAAGAAATATTAACGACTTAAGTAAATAATCCCTTCATCACAAGAGCATCGAATTACCGAATAATTAAGACATAGTTTCTAAGATTAAGTAATTCGAAGATGTTTTGATTCGATACAAAAACTGCATGGGTTCCATAAGTAATAGTCGAGTTCTATTTATTCTTTGTGGAATAAAAGCAAAAACTTGTTCCCAACATAGAAAATACCATTTAATTAAATAGCAAGGAAAACAGAACAATTAACCACTTAATTACTAAAGTAGTTTAATTTAATTAGTCACTTATTTTATATCTTTGCGGCATGTTGTATAAAAAAAAACGTGCTAACTCTGAATAATGTTGCTTGAAGTTGCTCACATTTTTCTGTTGTAGCTATACGTCTGAAAACGTTAACTATAGAAATCACTATTATATCAGATTATAACTTTATATAAAAACAATTTTCCACAGAATAATTACAAATGTATGATAAGTATATTATTTATAATAACGAAATTTCTTATATAAAGACAGAATGTTTATATCAACGTATTAAAAATAACTAAAATTATAATGCGCATGCTGCATATGATAATAAATAGCTATAAAATTCAAAACTGAAATTATTTCAAAAGCATTGTTGATTGCAGCAGTTCAAGTTGATTCAGCAAAATTCCATGGAATTCACTTATTTCTGAAAGCTCTGTTAGCATGCAAAAATTAACTTTTACATGTCGTTTTATTTTTGAAAGAGAAAAATGAAATTTGCTTATAATGTACTAATTTAATTACGGAAATATTCTTTTCATTTATCTTCTTTTTTATATAACATATTAAAATATTACTCGCTTGGTTTAAAATAGGGGTTTTTTTTCTGCGTTTACTCATATTTGTTTCGAAACATTTAATTCTCGGATTCTTTTTCTTAAAGCAATCCAGATAATTGACGATCTGGATAATGGAATCCATATAGCAAGAGTTCCATTGTTAAGAAAAGAGTTAATACCATTTTATTTAAACATAAACATCACAAGAGAAAAAAACTTTAGTTATTACGAGTTTCAATGAAATTTAATCTTTAGAAATTCTCGTTTGTCTATTTTCCGCTCTAAAAAGTATTTATTAGAAATTTTCTGACTGAACATTTCTGAAACAATTTAATTTTAAAGCAAAATCGGTATATTATTTTAAATGTAAATTGTTTTTGGTTGGTTGCGATGCCATTTTCCCCCGAATTTTTTTAAGCATGAACTACTTGGGAGTAAAGTTTAAAGACGAGATGCGTAAAATTTCGATAACGGAAAATTAAGAAAGTTAAATGAGGAAAATTAAGAATGTAATGATAATATTCAGAGCATAGGAAATTTTTTAGGGCTCACAAAAAATAATCCAAAAAATGGTTAAAATGTTGAAAACAGAGCGATAAATTGGGATACTATTGTGTATTATTGCTTAAAAACATAAAAGAACAACATGATATCATTTCGTGTTAAGATAAATTTAACATTAATGTCAAGGGCAATAATCATCTAAAATGCAAATTTGCGATTAGTGATGTCGAATACGAACGAACCCTCAACTCAAATATGCCGGGGATATTACTTCACTTTTTAATCCATTATAAAAACGACATAATACAGCAATACCAGTAAGCGTCTGTAGTGTAAAATGGGTTTTAAAAAGTGATAGTCTATGTTTTAGACACCCATGCAATTTTTATTTTATAAATTCTATAATATCCAAAATCTTTTTCTTATAGAACTAAATAACTTCCTATTTTTAAAAAGATTAAATGCTCTACTACCATTCATCTACTCTGGATGGTAAAATTCAAATACCGATAACATCAAAAACTGTTATAACTTTTTACAAAGGAATTTATGCACGATTTAGCAATATATTTTTAAGAAAATAGGAAGAAAGAAACTGTAATTATCAACCATATATAATATGAATTTTAGAGCCTTTGTCGCAAACGAAATTCTTGATGGTTTAATTTAATTCCCTTTTTTCAATAAAAACAAATGCAACCTAGTTGCTTTTCTAATTTTATTTATTGCTTTGTAAAATGGACAGTGATTAAACCGAGAACAGATTTTGCTTGGTATTAACTAAAATTTCAAAACGCATCTTTTCAAATAATTCTTTATAATATCCTTTATATAAAATATTCTTTTTTTTAACTATATAAAAAACAAGAGTTGTCTCTGTAAATAGGTAATAAGTAATAATCATTACTGTTTTATAGGCTACGCCGGGAAGAAAGTTTTTTTTATAGACCACTTTGTTTCGTCTACAAAATCTTCAAATATTCTAATTATAAGATATTTTTACATAAATGCAAAGAAGCAACAAAATTGTTTCGACAAATGGAAAAAATAAAACATTTACATTGGTAACGGCGACAACAGAAAAAAACTTACATTTACATAAGCCATATTGATTAGTTTTTTTAAGTAAGAAATGTTTAACGAGATTATTCTCTAAAAATTATTAAATACTACGCTCATGATAATTTTCTATAAAAAAGACAGAAAAAAATCAAAAAATTCCTACGTGAAGGGATCCATTGTTTAGATAACATTTTTACTTCGTAGACCACGCCTAAATTACATTACAACAAGAATCTTCGCAAAAGTCAGCGTTTGCTGGCTTCATAA
Source organism: Argiope aurantia (assembly GCA_026543865.1). Taxonomy (NCBI): domain Eukaryota; kingdom Metazoa; phylum Arthropoda; class Arachnida; order Araneae; family Araneidae; genus Argiope; species Argiope aurantia. The sequence goes on along the minus strand of JAPMOR010079607.1, from coordinate 38,208 downwards.
CCAAGATGTTAACTAAAATTCCGAGTAAAATTTGGTTTAACATTTAGATCTTTAGGATTACAAAGAGCCGGTACGCTATCACAATGAGAAATTAATCTGTGCATAGTAATGTAAAAGATCTTTTGAAATGTAACGAAACTATAACGATATATCTAATAAATATATTATCTACTACATTGAACATCAATAAAATGTAAGGTGAATGAGAAATTGAAAGTCAAAATAAAATATCGTTTTCAACTTTTCGACTAAAATTACGAATAGGAATCTTATAAGCAACGGCTTTTATTTTTTAATCCGGTTTAGTTAAGTTTACTTTCAAAATATTTAAATAATTTTCAAAGAAGATAAACTAAACTCAATATATTTACAGTATCTACCTCATTTTATATAGAATGAAAGAAAGTTCGATAATTTTAAGTCAATTCATGATATTTTCTGTAATAAAGTACTAATACAAATACGTTACGCATTTTTTTTTCAATTAACGTCCATTGGTGTAGATATATCTGGACGAATATAATCAAAAAAATATCATATTGCAACTTAAAATTTATCCGTAAAAAGTATTTAAAGATATCCTTAAAATTATTTAAATTTATTTTTGTTTCTTTTTATTAAATGTATAGTTAGTTTTTAATAATGAATAAATTATTCTGGAACAAATCTTACAGAACGCATCGGAGCAATATATCACTGCAAAAGACAATAATATACAGGATACATTCAATTTTTAGATTCTTTTTTTTATGGATTCACTACAATTTTGTTGAAGATTCTTAAAGATCTTACAATAATAAAATTTAGCAAGTTTTAAAATCTTTCATATTAACTTGTTCCATCTGATTTGCTGATTTTTAGAACCATTGTAAGGATATGAAAATACGAATCATTAAAAAAAATGGTTTTTAACAACTAAAAGTTTAGATTTATTCCACAAATGCTTAAAGATATTTCCTTTTTATACTGCAGCATTGAAATATTTTGAAAATTTTTAAATAAAGAGCTAAAATAGAATTATACTATGGACTTCTATAGACATTATATTATATCATTTAAAGTATACTGCATATACAAAAGTACTTAAGTATGATAATAAATATTTATAAGTAGAAATGAAGGGAGATTTTCTCGATTATTTTAAAAAATAAAACCACAATGTCAATTTACCCTAATGTACATGGTTAAGGTTAAAAAAAAAATTATAAAAGAATTTTTTTTAATTACCTTCAGGGCAATTTTTCGCAAACATTCTAAATTTTTTGTCCAGTGCTTCGTCATATTTTTTTCAGTAGAATTAGCGGTAAACAAAGAGGGCCCATTTCGGAAAGCATTTTCTGTTTTTACTGTTTATCAAATATTTGTTATCCGTTTTTCTCGATTTCGGGCACTGGCCATGCGCTGCACATGCGCATCAGTAGTTTTCGCCTACGCAGTGGGCCGTGCGCTCGGCGCTTAAAAGGGACCGAAACCAAGGGACAGGCCTCATCGTCATCAAGATCCTGCTTCAGTTAGGATCCCCCCGGAAAAATCCGGTTTTTTCAAGGAAAAAAGTTTGCAGAAGTTTGGAGGAGACACCAGCTTCGCTTTTTTTCGCTCTTCTCTCGATTTCAAAAGTTTTTTTCGCCAAATTCTGTTGGATTCTGCCAAGGTAAGAAAGGTTTTGAGTTTCTGAAAGAGTTTTAAAACTCTGATTTCTTTAGTAAATTTTAAATTCGTTATACGCTGTTAGATTATTTAAATGCTTTGTCCAAAAAGAGACACTTAAAATAGATTTTCACTTTTTCAAGGACAGGTTTTTTTTTATATTGTGTTTTTTGATTTTATAATTGTTGCTTTATTGTACATAATATAATGGAGATAAATTATTTGTAATAAAAGAATAAAGTTATTTAGTAATTTTTTTGCAGATCAGGAAAATAAGGACAATTTAAATTCGCAATAATAATTGTTATAATTCTATTAAGACTGCTTAATTGTTTAGAACAACTTTTAAAAAAAAGGTGGAAAAATCATGAATTTTTACTTAATGAAGGTAGCGTAGTTTAAATTATTTTTATACTTCGTGAAATAATGATGTTAACAATTTGGAGTATGAGAACTATAAAAACTTAAGAAAACAATGGTTTAAAAATATTTTTAGGAGTTATAGAATTTGAATAATTTGCAAAAAAGCTATACTTTTAACATTTCCATTTCGTGTTCGAACAATTTCTTGTGTAACATCAATTTTCTTTTACAAGGACATTTAACAAATTTACATCATACATATAATTACTTTTATCTCACAATTTTATTTTTCACAATTATTTCAAAAGTGGAAAACGTCTATTGTCTCGAACTGTTTTTCTTTACTTAAAATTATTATTAAAAAACCCTTTTCCTCTATCTCTTTATTTTTTTAAATATTTTTTTTTCTTTATGCTTTGAATAGTCTAGTTTTAAAAGGCTTTTTTCTAAATTATATTTATTGAGATGAAAATTATATATTTTATTTTCGAAATGACAAACTTGTTCTACTAAAAAAAAATTAGATTTTAATACTTCTTAATTTGTAACGAATAAACAATTAGCTGAAACTCTTTAAAACTGGATTTTGAAAACTCTTAATTGAACATAATTTTATTTTTATTTGTAGTAGAATTGTTTAGATAATTTCAGTTATATTATTTCATGATATGACTTTCATCTATTCTATTAAATAATTTTTTAATGATATAGAGTTAATATAACATAGAGCATAACAGAGTAACATGTCGTTCAAATAAACAATATTCAACATTTAATTACATGATATTTTATTTCAAATTAATTTTTCACATCCTAGGCGATTTTGAAGATTTTATATAATTATTCATTATTATTACATCATCGTAGTTTTCCTTTAACCTCTTACTTTTTTACCCCTTAACGTTTTTACCCTAGTGCCATACGTGCATCAATTTATCGAATTTTGATAGTTGTAAGCAAAAATAAACCATTCATAACGATTATAATTCAATATTAAATTTAGTTCGAATACATAGATAAGTCAAGTATTCAATGGATTTCCATTTGAATCAAAATAAGAAAATATCCCCAAAATAGAAGGTGTCATCTTGTTAGGTAGTAAAGAAAATTAAACAATTAAGGGGTTAATCCTTCTCGCTGTATTCATATCTCACTACAATTTATTTTTAAACAATTGTTGGAAATATAAATTAAATAATATTGAAAATCAAATAACAGAAAGAAATCTTCGTTTCTTAAACAATTCGTAAATATCGAGTCAATTTCTTTAAATTGCGAATATTTCTTCAAGCCGGAATTAATATTAATTTTCAGAAATTAATGAACTTTTATACACATTTTTGATGGAACAAACAAATATCCATGATTAAATCGCAGATAGTCATTCAATTTATAGTTTTAAACCGAATTAATTAGATATAATTTTTATTCTTATCTTTTATAGACAACTGCTTCAGTGAGATGTAGTTTATTAATATGAAACAAATCTTTTTATTGTTAGCTAGAATTAAATTAAGTGAAAATTGAACGCATTAATTCTTCGTTCATGAATTGTGTTTATATTTTAAATACCATTTAAAATTTAAATTCAAATTATACCAAATAAATTTTAATAATCTCATTTTGATACTCCATTAATTTGTTGCAGTATAGAATAGAAATTTTACTGATTTACTGATTTAACTTTCTCAACGTATTGCGCAGCATCTATAATTTAACACAATTCAGAGCAGGTGTTGACTTTATAAATGAAAAAACTATGAGTAAATAAGTATTTAATCGCACTTATATTTTTAATAATAGTTCTAGAAGTAGAGAAATTTTATAGACTTTCAATTACAAAGGATTTTTTAAAACAAAAAATTTTATTTTCAAAATATATTCAGGATGCAAAGAAATATTTTCAGTCTCTAAAATGAATGCGAAAGGCGATACGTATTCGGATTTCGATTACCAAAACACAACTTTAAATTAATCTAATGCATTTTTTTTGAATACATGATTTTTAATTGACTTATAAATGATAAAATTTTCTTTTATCCAAAGTACTGACAGAGTTCACATATGATTATTCTTCATTTAAAAATTATACCGAGACAGTATATCCTATTTTTTCGTCATCATGAAAAAATATCCATAAATGATTTTTCAACTTTTCCAGACTATTAGCAAAAACTACAGAATATTCTGGAAAAGACTTATTCAACTGTGTTCTGCTAAATATCTCCTACGAATACACGAATTAAATTTCTAGAAACGAACAAGATTCATTGACCAATCAAATGTTTGAAAACTCATCTTTTATCTTATTATAATATGATGAAAAATTCCCCTTGTATTTCCAGAGAAACTGCTTCAATAGATGTGCAAATAATGAACATTTATGTTCATAATACTATCAAGGTCTTTGAACATACTAAGCGGGTTTATTCATTACAAAATTCCAGTCTGAGAACAAATTCTAGTATTTTCTTTTCTTTTCTTTTCTTTTCTATTCTATTCCAGAAATATTTTAATTATTAACTACTTTCTAAATTAACAATATCGAGTCTCATCACGTAGAGCTGGTGAAGGAAAACTATATGATTCAAATCTATATCAAAACTATATCAAGTATCATTAAATTCAATTAAAAAATTTGACATTAAGGTTGTTTTTTTGCTAGCATGTGTGACAATTAAAAATATTCATATTATAATTCTATTGTTTTTTCTATAGTCACCTATAATTGTCTATTACATCCTTTTGCCTCAGATATCGTAGTAATATCATGCGAAACGAACTTCTGATATAAAAAGATTATAAAGTAACCAACGTTTTCCAATGAAAAACGTTGCCTTATTCTCTTTAATTTCGTTTTTTTTTTCCCCTTAAAGAACCAAAGTTGTTTCACTGAATTCTCATGTACAGCAATGGTTTGAAACTTTGGCAGCGAAATAATAGAGATTAGGGAAACACAATGTTGTATTTCAGCGTTAAAAGAGCAGTTCGTACTGTCCGTTATCTCCATTCTTATGATTATTCATTTGAGTTGATTAGTACAATAATGCTTAATACATTTATCGCTACGAAGAAGAAATTTCGTCTTCGAGGAACTTTCGCTGTGAGCTAGAATTTGTTTGGCACGTCTTTAGGTAAGCTGGACACATTATAGATTTTCACAGTATACATTTCTTTAAGACAAATTATTTTGAAAGAACTCATCTGTTGTTCGACTTTTCTGAATCCTTCATCTAACTTTTATGTCACAGATACAGTGAGTTATAATATTTATATGCTGTGTACAATGAAATGTGCTGTGAAAACGTATTAAGACACTGTGTCAGCATAAAAGGGAGATAAAGTCAGCATAAAGGGAGATTCATCACAATGAATATATTATGCAATTATTTAATATTTAAATTTTTAATAACAGTAGAATTGTCAAAGTTCTTAATACGATCAACAATATTTATACAAACATGTCACTGCATTAATATTCATTCAAAAAATATTACTGAAAAAAATGCAAATGTTTATCATCACGTTTTAAATTTCTTCACGGTCAGATTCTTATAAACATCTAATTGACAAAATCTAACTTATTACGATATCTACATTAAAATAATTCTCAATAAAACTTGCTGCCATTATTTTAAAGATAAGTTTAATAGAATTTTTTTTAATTTTATGGCACTCAAAATTCAAGCTAGAAAATAATAATAAATTTCCTAGTCTCATGATATAAACCTACTGGTTTCAGAACGAAAAAAACAATCTTTCAAAACAATTTCAAAATTATTAATAATTTTAAAATTTCATAATAAACTCAATAGAGGCAAAGTAGGAGTCGATATAAAATTCAGATTCTACAATAGACGTTCTTTTCATGAAACCGAGTCTGAACTTTGATATTATTTCTGAGATTTCATGCGAACATAATTTGAACATGCGGGGATATGGAAGCCTGCTGCAAAATCCCGAAATTCAGAAGGTATATCGCTTTTGTTTCTACTGAAGTTGATAAAAGGGGGAAACGATCAAGTGAACGATGAAATTTTTCAATTTAAAACCTGATGTCTGATTCTTTTTTCTGCCTCTTTTTCCAGATACTCTCAATTTTTTCCCTCGAAATTGAATAGATTATTAAAAATCATTTCCTTCAGTTATAAACTGCGCCACGTGGTTTTGTTATAAAAAATATCATTACTCATTATTTGCACAATATTCATTTAAGGTATATGAAATGTCCAGGATCCTAATATCATTCAAGTTTTATAAAATTATGAAATGTATCAGCAAAGGACATTTAAATACCATTTTAGAATGTCTGAATATTTATAATTATTCATTTCGGTGGATTTTGAGCTTTATAAAAATTTATTAAAATCATTAGAATTAGATTAAAATAGCTTCTACAGCAACATATTTTTTTATAAGAGTATCGAAACATTAGAAAAATGGGTCAAAATTCCAATGCGTTAAACAATATAAGAAAATATTAGCTCTGCGCAAAAAAAAAATCTTTTTCATATTACATTTCAAAGAAAACCATCTTAAGTGATCTGTTATTGATGCTGTTTTGTGATTTTATGCTTTTCTTAAAATGTTACCTTTATATAGATTGTGATTGTCTTTTTATTATGTCTCTGGACCAGAAGATTCCAAATTTAAAATTTCATCAAAGATCTTATACACTATCTTTATCTAATTTAATCTCAACGGAAAAGAAAAATATCAACTAATTTCAGAATTTATATACAATAGTAAATATTAATTTTTCGTCACAACATATGTTAGTGAATTTTCTATGCGATAAAAATGAATATAAAAAATAAGGATTGCAAAGGATTATTATTCATATTTCGAGGAAAATATGTTGCTTTGATAATGATGGTTTATGCATTTTATGATAAGTGACATTGTCATCATGGCTACTTATATTATTATTGTACATTTGAAAGATCATTTAAGCGTTTTATTAATTTATACACCATTCACATAAACGAGCTCTGGGTTTCTGAAAATAGAATTGAATTCTTAAAAGAGTACTAACTTCATATGTGATCAACAGGATTAATATATATGACATGCGAAATAGTTAAAACATTTGAAGCTTTAATTCACTGTCAGATATTCTAGAAGTGTTAACTGCAAATTGACAAAATTGTACATCTATTTCATTTGATTTTAAAAAACTTATTTAAATTTAGGAAAATAGTCCTTTTAAACTGCAAGATAAATTATTAAACGGAAATATCTATAAAAATTCACACAGTCATATGTAAATTTTATATCATGTAGGATATGCTTTCATTGGGCCATATTATTTTTACAGAGTTCCGAGTTAAGGTCCGTCATAAGATGAAAATAAAATATTTCTGGTAATAAAATTGATTATGCGTTTCAGACACCTTCGTTTGAGTGATTTGCAGAATTTTATATAAATAAAATTTGATATGTGGTCTTTCGCACATAATTTTTTTTTTGTTTGAATTCCTGTATTTAATCACATTGCGGTCTGGGAAACAAGTAGATATGCCAACTTTCTCGGACTTCGCTAAAACCGAGAAAAATATTCTGTTTCTCTTGGAAAATCATGCAATTCACTCATCCAGAATGTTGAATTTTTTGAGTTATTGCATTTAGATACACACACACAAAAGAAAAATGACAATCTTTTGAAGGTATGGTCCAACATCTGACACAGATCTGCAAAAATGCAAAACTAGACACAAATTCCATCCCATTCTTTTGTAGGATGATTACTTCTCGGCCTCTAATCGTAAGTCAATCGTCTCGCCGGGTATGTAGTATCAGAACCGTAGGAAATCGCCGGGTGTGTAGTATCTGAAGTCTAGGAAATCTGCCGGGTGTGTAGTATCCGAAGCGTAGCTTATCGCCAGGTGTGCAGTATCCGAAGCGTAGCTTATCGCCGGGTGTGCAGTATCCGAAGCGTAGCTTATCGCCGGGTGTGTAGTATACGAAGTGTAATTTATCGCTGAGTGTATAGTATCTGAAATGTAGCATATCGCCGGATGTGTAGTATCTGAAATGTAGCATATCGCCGGGTGTGTAGTGTCTGAAATGTAGCA